>JAVJIF010031881.1:0-217564 GCA_038442645.1 Agave tequilana | reverse complement strand
CATACAAGACGAAATCAATGTAGGGGACCGCCAGTCTCTAGTTTCTGGACCGGTTGAACGCTTCAAGTGCTTGCTTCGCGGTGACGACCTCCCGTTGACTCCTGATAATCCTCGCAGCATTTCTCGGGTATACAGGTCGTGGCTGTAGACGAATATCTTCTCCATTGCTCCAGCTGGAAGAGCTAAGAGGCAGCCAGGGATGCGAGTGCATCTGCGTGCGCATTTTGCTTGCGCGGTACATGGTCGATGTAGAAGCTTGTAAATCCCTCGGCCATGCGGATAGTTGCATTTAATAGGGTACCGAAGTCTTCATGTCTGACTTCGTACTCCCAGCGAACTTGGCTGACGATGAGCTTGGAGTCGCCGTATGCCTCGAGATTTTTAACGCCAATCTCATCGGCGAATTGCATCCCATCAAAAGAGCGTGTATTTGAAAATCACCTAGAGGGGGGGTGAATAGGTGATAATGCTAATCAAAGGGCAATTTAAAATTTAAAGCTATAACAATCACAATCAAGAATCACAAGATGAATGCAAGCAAGTAAGTATGATGAGCAAGAATAAGTGCAAGCAAAGTAGAGAATAATTGCAAGAATGTAAGCCAATCGCAAACACAAGGATATGTTATCGAGGTTCGAGCACCCAGCTCTACTCCCCGCCTTCCCCAGAAGGATTCCGACCACTTTCACTATCACAAAGATCTCAATTACAATGGAGTACCCAACTCCACAATCTCAGTACAAGATTTCCTTGGTAGTCAAAAGACCACAAACTCTCTCTTTCAAAATCTCTTCCCTTACAAAGGTCCTTAGAGAATAATGAGTAGATTGAAGCTCTTTTGTGTAAGGAAAAGAAATTGAAATCAGAGAAAAACTTTTGAAAACCCTTCAGAAAATTGAGAGAATTTAGCACAAAAACAAAGAACTTTGAAAGCCTTAAACTTTTGAATTTTTAGCAATAATCGTTGTTGTAACCAATCTCTCCCCAAACACCCCTATTTATAGGAGAGGGCTAGGGTTTAGGGATAAAACATATTTACTGATGTTTAGGAGGTAA
Organism: Agave tequilana; assembly: GCA_038442645.1. NCBI lineage: Eukaryota > Viridiplantae > Streptophyta > Magnoliopsida > Asparagales > Asparagaceae > Agave > Agave tequilana. The sequence goes on along the minus strand of JAVJIF010031881.1, from coordinate 216,508 downwards.
TTAGATCAAAATATATCCTTAAACGAATTTTTAAATACAAAAGACAAAAATAACAGCTCTTAAAAATCTGCCCGTTACTGTTCAAACGGTCGGATCGGTCGACCGGGCCGGTCGACCGGTAGTATAAAAATTTGACCGTTAAAGTCTAGCGGTCGACCGACCCGGTCGACCGATAAAACCTGTGAGCAAAAAATAATAGTCCGGTCGACCGCCCCGGTCGACCGACAGACGTGCACACGGATACGTGCATCTGCCAGGACTTCGGTCGACTGGTCCGGTCGACCGGACCAGACTGACACAGACTCGGTCGACCGTCCCGGTCGACCGGATCAGGTCAAAAAGTCAATTTTAAAAAGAAAACAAAGAGGATTTTGATTTTAAACAAAAATACTTTTGAACAGGGATTAGTATAAAACATAAATATATATCTGTAGGCAAAATCTTGTATGCAAAATATTTTTGTATAATTTATAAGAAATTATTTTGGAATGAGCATGTGCGCAAAAACGTGTGTGATAGAGCTTCAAACCTATCCACTATTCTTTAACAAACTATAAACTGAAAACAAAATTACATGAAGACTTCTTGTGCTATCTTCAAGTCTTTGAGCCATCCAATGCCTTGCTAGTGCCTTCTCTTCTATGATCCTTCCTTGATGTGCATTTGCCTTCCTTGCTTTTGGAACTTAGAAGTTCTTGCAATAGCTAAGCGAATGGTCTCTAAACATGGTACAAACCTGAAACTTATCTTACAAACTTGTTAGTACCAAATAGCTCATATTTGGTTTGTCATCATCAAAACACAAACAATTGGAGAGTGTAACCTCTTGGGCCAACAATCTCCCCTTTTTGATGATGACAAAACAAATAGGCTATTAACAAAAATATAGGGTAGGAGAAAACTCCCCCTCAAATTATGCTATACATAAAACACAAGATATGCTCTAGAAACTAATAATAGAAATGATGCACCAATTATTGAAACCAATTAAACACAAAAATTTCTCTTGAACCAAAAATACCAAAATACCAAAAACAACTAAAACACAAGAATTTATTAAAACACAAAAACTAATAAACAAAAACATATAAATTCATATGGAACCAAGACCAAATGAACTTATTTTTGTCCATGTAAACTTATTCTCCCCCTTTTTGTCATACATCAAAAAGGGTTATGAAAAACATGTTTATTCAATAATACAAACATTAAGTTCTCCACAAATAAACGAAAATCTAGCAAAATCAAGAGGTTTAGTGAAAATATCGGCTAGTTGTAAATCCGTGGAAACATAATCAATATCTATATCACCTTTCTCAAAATGATCTCTAAGAAAGTGATATCTAATCTCAATGTGCTTGGTCTTACTATGTTGATTTGCATTTTTGGTCATGTGAATAGTACTAGTATTATCACAAAATATTTTTATATGATCAAAGTGCAAATCAAAATCAAGGAGAGTATGTTTCATCCAAAGGACTTGTGCACAACAAGCCCCCGCGGCAACATACTCCGCCTCGGCGGTTGAGAGAGCTACGGAATTTTGTTTCCTAGAGGACCATGAAACAAGACAATTACCAAGAAATTGACATGTCCCACTAGTACTCTTTCTATCTACTCTACAACCCGCATAGTCGGCATCCGAATAACTAGTCATAGAAAATCTATAGTTTTCGGATACCAAAGACCCATTCCAATAGTGCCCTAATATAACGAATAATGCGTTTTACCGCAATAAGATGAGACTCTTTAGGACACGATTGAAATCTAGCACAAAGACACACACTAAACATGATATCCGGCCTACTTGCCGTCAAATATAAAAGACTTCCTATCATGCTTCTATATAATTTAATATCAACATTTTTACCTTGTTCGTCCTTATCAAGCTTGGTGTAGTTGCCATTGGAGTGTTGCAAGCCTTTGATCCTTCAAGCCCAAACTTCTTTACTAGCTCCTTTGCGTACTTGGCTTGGTTAATGAAGGTTCCGTCTTGCAATTGCTTGATTTGGAGTCCAAGGAAGAAATTGAGCTCACCCATGGAAGACATTTCAAATTCTAGTTGCATTACCTTCTCAAAATCCTTGCATAAAAGCTCATTAGTAGATCCAAAAATTATATCATCAACATAAATTTGCACAATTAAAATATCATTATCAACATGCTTAGTAAAAAGAGTTGTGTCTACTTGCCTTTAATAAAATCATTTGAAATGAGAAAACTAGAAAGCCTTTCATACCAAGCTCTTGGAGCTTGTTTCAATCCATACAAAGCTTTATCAAGTTTAAAAACAAATCGGGATGAACATGATCAACAAAACCGGGAGGTTGTGAAACATAAACTTCTTCATTAATAAAACCATTTAAAAATGCACTTTTTACATCCATTTGAAAAAGTTTAAAATTTTTAAAACATGCAAAAGCTAGTGTCATCCGTATGGCTTCAAGCCGTGCTACGGGTGCAAAGGTCTCCTCAAAGTCAATTCCCTCAACTTGAGTGTAACCTTGGGCCACTAACCTAGCTTTATTCCTAATGACATTTCCGGACTCATCCATCTTGTTCCTAAAGATCCACTTAGTACCAATTATTGGTCTATCGTGGGGCTTAGGAACAAGGTGCCAAACTTGGTTGCGCTCAAATTGATTGAGTTCCTCTTGCATGGCAAGCAACCAATATGGGTCCGTCTCGGCTTCGAGAATGCCTTTGGGTTCAAAATGAGAAATAAAGCAAAGTTACCACATATGTCATGGAGTTTGGAGCGCGTTGTGACTCCTTTAGATGCATCACCCAAGATGAGCTCCTTAGGATGATTTGTAGCGTATCTCCAAGCTTTAGGAAGCGGTTGAGTGCTTTCCTCCTTATCCTCTTGAACTTCACCAATAGGATCTAGCTTTCTTCTTGAGCGGGTGAGTCCTTCAAGGATAGTCTCTCCATGTCTTCACCTAGTGGTTCAATCTCTACAACATTCTCAACAACCACATTAGATTCTTCAAATTTAACATGCATGGATTCTTCAATGGTTTAGAAGATCTAATGAAAACTCTATATGCTTTGCTAGTAGAGGAATATCCAACAAAGATAGCCTCATAAGCCTTAGCATCAAATTTACCCAAATTATCCTTAGTATTTAAAACAAAACACTTGCATCCAAAAACTTTAAAATATGCAACATTTGGTTTTCTAGAATGATACATTTCAAAAGAAGTTTTTGAAGAATTTTTGCATAAATAAATACGATTCGATATATAGCATGCGGTGTTTACGGCCTCGGCCCATAAATATTGAGGGAGGTCATATTCACTTATCATTGTCCTAGCCATCTCTTGAAGTGTTCTATTTTTCCTTTCTACAACTCCATTTTGTTGTGGAGTTCTAGGACAAGATGTTTCATGCTTAATTCCCTTTTCATCACAATAAGTCATGAAGAGTTGGTTAATAAACTCACCACCTCTATCACTCCTTATTCTCAAAATCGGAAAACCCTTTTCTTTTTCAACTCTTTTTCGAAAAATTTTAAAATGAGAAAAGTTTGATCTTTATTTTGTAAAAAGAAAACCCAAGTAAAACGGGAGAAATCATCAACCAAAACAAATGCAAATCTACTTCCATTTAAACTCTTAGTTTTAGTTGGTCCAAAAAGATCCATATGAATTAATTCTAAAGGCCTAGTTGACATGATATCCTTGATTGGTTTAAAGGAAGACTTGGTTTGTTTCCCAAGTTGGCACGCACCACAAATGCGGTCTTTCTCAAAATCCAAGCAAGGTATACCCTTCACCAATTCCTTTGAATTAATCCTAGAGATATGGTCAAAAGATGCATGTCCTAATCTTCTATGCCAAAGCCAAGAATTTTCATCAAAAGCATTAAGCATTTAGTAGAACAATCTAAATTAGCATGTCAATAATATAAACATTATTATCACGAAAACCGGTAAGAATACAAACATCGGATTTAACATCAAAAATCTTGCATGAGGAATCATCAAAAACAACTTTAAGTCCACGATCACAAAGTTGGCTAATGCTAAGCAAATTATGTTTTAAACCATCTACTAAAACAACATTCTCTATAATAGGAGATGAACCAATTTGAATATTACCAATACCGATGATGGTGCCTTTGGAATCATCCCCGAAGGTGACGGAGCCACCTTCCATGTACCTTGATAGGGTTGTGAAGTTGTTGATATCCTACGTCATGTGTCTCGAACAACCACTATCAAGGTACCACCGCTCCCTACGTCTTGGAGCCTTGGTGTGTACCTACATCAAACATTTTAGGACTTGATTTTGGTACCCATATTTTCTTGGGTCCATGAGGGTTAGAGCCATTAACCCAAACAAGATTATTTGAACTATGCAATTTATCATAACAAAATTTAGCTAAATGTCCATTTTTGCCACAATAAGTACATCTATACACTCTACCATATCTAAAAGCATAGTGAGTGTGTGATTTGTGAGCATGGGCATTGTGAGCATGAAAAGATTTAGCATGAGAAGTATTATTTGAAGTGTGAGCATGTGGAATTTTAGCATGAGAATCTTTAACATGAGAAGTGTGCTTTTTGGAAAACTTTTCTTCAAGCTTCTTGGTGTTAAAAGCACAATCTTTCAAAATCTTTTCAAAATCAACCATTTTGGTTTTTAAGGAAGAAATTTCTTTATTATCAACAATAGGGGTTTTACCCTTACAAGAAATCTTATAAGCGTCAAATTCATTTTGAATAGAAACAAGATTGGAAGAAAGATCATCTTTTTCTTTTGAAACCAAAGCAAGTTGATTTTCAGAAACGCAACTTCTTTTTGTAATTTAAAGCATTCAAGTTTCTTATTATTATAAGTTTCAGAAAGTTCTACAAAGGCATGAACTAGAACTTCCTTACTTAGTTCGTCATCTTCATCATCAAGGGATTGAGGGGTTACCTTAGGTGTGTTTGCCATGAAACACATATTAGCTTGATCCACGTCCTCTTCGGACTCGCTTTCCGAATCCCATGTTGCTTTGTAGGCTTTCTTTCTCCTCCGGTTTCTTTGGCTTAAAGGAGGAAGTCATCTTCTTCTTGAACTCCGGACAATCCGCCATGATATGTCCGGGTTTGCGGCAATTGTAGCATATGATCTTCCGCTCCTCTTTGCCTTCGAATTTTCTCCGGAAGTTGAATTTGTTCTTTCGGTACAACCTCTTGACATTCCGCACAAGTAGAGTTAGCTTCTCATCTTCTTCTTCGTCTTCATCATCTTCATCATTGGTGGATGAAGTCTTAAAGGCAATGGATTTCTTCTTTGAAGTAGTTGCCTCATCTCTTGCTTTCTTCTCCATCTCATGGGTCTTTAGGTTCCCAATGAGACTAATGATGTCCATCTCGTCCTTATCGTTTAACTCCTTTAAGGTGGTGGCCTTGATCTCCCAAGATGGTGGAAGCCCGTATCACTTTGCGCACCTTTTGATCATTGGAGATGACGTCACCTAATGAAGAAAGACCATTTGTAATTTTAGTGAAACGAGTAATCATACAATCAATGGATTCATCATCAAGCATTTTAAATGATTCATATTGAGACCTCAAGAGATCTATCTTAGCTCTCTTGACTTGTGAAGTCCCTTCATGTGTGACCAATAAGTGTTGCCAAATCTCATAGGCGGATTGGCAATGAATTACCCGTGTAAGGTCATCCTCATTCAAGGCGTTAATAGGGAGTTTTGGGCTTTGGAGTTAGCCTCATATTCTCTAAAGTTGAAGTCGGTCCAAATGCTCTCATCACTATCGGGTGCTACATAGGGTTTGGTCAAAGACTTAGCCACTAAACTACCTAGTGATTGCAAAAAGATAGTCATCCTAACCTTCCAAATAGGGAAGTTGAGTCCATCAAATTTAGGTGGGGTTTTAATGTTGTCGGCCATGTTTACTAGTGTATGAATGGATGAATGAAAATGTTGATTAGCAATATTTTAAAGGATCTCTCTATGGATGTTAAGCCAAACCTAGAGTCCAAGCTCTGATACCAATTGAAAATCACCTAGAGGGGGGGGTGAATAGGTGATAATGCTAATCAAAGGGCAATTTAAAAATTTAAAGCTATAACAATCACAATCAAGAATCACAAGATGAATGCAAGCAAGTAAGTATGATGAGCAAGTAATAAGTGCAAGCAAAGTAGAGAATAATTGCAAGAATGTAAACCAATCGCAAACACAAGGATATGTTATCGAGGTTCGAGCACCCAGCTCTACTCCCCGCCTTCCCCAGAAGGATTCCGACCACTTCCACTATCACAAAGATCTCAATTACAATGGAGTACCCAACTCCACAATCTCAGTACAAGAATTTCTTGGTAGTCAAAAGACCACAAACTCTCTCTTTCAAAAATCTCTTCCCTTACAAAGGTCCTTAGAGAATAATGAGTAGAATTGAAGCTCTTTTGTGTAAGGAAAAGAAATTGAAATTAGAGAAAAACTATTGAAACCCTTCAGAAAATTGAGAGAATTTAGCACAAAAACCAAGAACTTTGAAAGCCTTAAACTTTTGAATTTTTAGCAATAATCGTTGTTGTAACCAATCTCTCCCCAAACACCCCTATTTATAGGAGAGGGCTAGGGTTTAGGGATAAAACATATTTACTGATGTTTAGGAGGTAATTAGATCAAAATATATCCTTAAACGAATTTTTAAATACAAAAGACAAAAATAAACAGCTCTTAAAAATCTGCCCGTTACTGTTCAAACGGTCGGATCGGTCGACCGGGCCGGTCGACCGGTAGTATAAAAATTTGACCGTTAAAGTCTAGCGGTCGACCGACCCGGTCGACCGATAAAAACCTGTGAGCAAAAAATAATAGTCCGGTCGACCGCCCCGGTCGACCGACAGACGTGCACACGGATACGTGCATCTGCCAGGACTTCGATCGACTGGTCCGGTCGACCGGACCAGACTGACACAGACTCGGTCGACCGTCCCGGTCGACCAGATCAGGTCAAAAAGTCAATTTTAAAAAGAAAACAAGAGGATTTTGATTTTAACAAAAATACTTTTGAACAGGGATTAGTATAAAACATAATATATATCTGTAGACAAAATCTTGTATGCAAAATATTTTTGTATAATTTATAAGAAATTATTTTGGAATGAGCATGTGCGCAAAAACGTGTGTGATAGAGCTTCAAACCTATCCACTATTCTTTAACAAACTATAAACTGAAAACAAATTACATGAAAGACTTCTTGTGCTATCTTCAAGTCTTTGAGCCATCCAATGCCTTGCTAGTGCCTTCTCTTCTATGATCCTTCCTTGATGTGCAATTTGCCTTCCTTGCTTTGTGGAACTTAGAAGTTCTTGCAATAGCTAAGCGAATGGTCTCTAAACATGGTACAAAACTGAAACTTATCTTAACAAACTTGTTAGTACCAAATAGCTCATATTTGGTTTGTCATCATCAAAACACAAAACATTGGAGAGTGTAACCTCTTGGGCCAACAGTATTCCGCCACATTATTGGAACAAGGCTCGGTCAGTGAGACAGCTCGGGGAATCACATAATTTTGTGGGGAGACGAGTACCACTCCTACCCCCGCTACTATGTGTCCTTCGGGCTTGTTCTTGATGCACCGTCGAAGAAAAGTTGCCATACTTGACTTTCGAACGTGTCTGAGTCAGGCAGACTTCAGCAACTTCATCTGGGAGATCCTCGTAGAGTTTAACTGCCCTCGGATCTGGGTGTTCAGCTAAGAAGTCCGCCACCGCTTGTCCTTTAATAGCCTTTTGTGGCAGAAATGCATCTCATATTGTGATAGCAATATGGCCCATTTTGCCAGTCGGCCATTTAGCGATGAGGTTTAGTCATAAGTAACCTCAGAGGGTTGACTTTTGATATGACATTTATAGTTTGGCCTACCAGATAGTGTCGCATTTTCTGGATAGCGAACACCAGTGCCAAACATTCCTTCTCGATCGGGTTATACCGATGTTCGGCTCCGATCATTGTTCTACTTAGATAGTAGATTGCTTGCTCACGTCCCTGATCGTCATTCTGAGCTAGTAGAGCTCCCAAAGAATGATCCATTGCTCGGACGTACACCAGAAATGGCTTTCCGGATACTGGAGCTGCAAGGACTGGTGGTTGGGTGAGGTATTGCTTGATTTCCTCGAACGCTTGTTGGCAAGCGTCATCCAAATGAATGAGACACCCTTCTTCATCAGCTTAGCGAAGGGTTGGCATCTTCCGGAAAGGTTTGAGATGAACCTGCGGATGTACGCCAATCGTCCTTGTAATCCCCTGAGCTCCTTGAGGCTTTTCGGGGGTTGCATCTCCTGGATAGCGCGGATCTTTTCCGGGTCTAAATGGATTCCTGTGGAAGTTACAACAAATCCTAGGAATTTACCACTGGCCACCCCCAGGAAGGACTTTGTGGGATTCATCTTCAATTGATGAGCCCGCATGATGTCGAAGACCACCTTCAGGTCCGCTACGTGATCACCTTTAGCGCGGCTTTTTACCGCGATGTCGTCAACATAACATTCCACCGTTTTGCATATTTGCTGATGGAAAATGGCGTTCATGGCCCTTTGGTATGTTGCCCCTGCATTTTCAGTCCGAAGGGCATGACGGTGTAGCAATATACTCCTAGGGGTGTCCTGAAGGAGGTGTCTTTTCGTCGTCAGGATACATTTTGATTTGATTGTATCCTGAGAATCCGTCCATGAAGGACATTCGTTCGAATCCACAAGTATTGTCAATCATGACATCTGTGATCGGCAATGGGAATTCGTCCTTGGGGCAGGCCTCGTTTAGATCACGGAAGTCGATACAGATCCGGATTTTCCCGTTCTTCTTGGAGACGGGGACGATGTTGGCTACCCAGTCGGGATGTTGTTCTTCCCTGATGAAGCCAGAATCAATAAGTTTTCTGACTTCTGATTGAATTGCCTCCATTATTTCTGGGCGAAACCGTCGCTGCTGTTGTTTGACAGGCTTTACGTCCGGATTGATGTTGAGGCGGTGCATGGCCACTTGAGGATCAAGTCCTGGCATGTCCTCATAATTCCAGGCGAAGACGTCTATATACTCTTGTACAAGAGATATTAGATCCTTCTTCTCCGATGGTGACAGGCCGTCACTTATGAAGATGGGCTTGGGGTTGGCCTCATCTCCTAAGTTGATCTGAACAACCTTGTCTTCTATGGGTGGCTCACGCTGTTCAAAGCGGGTATCCCAAAGAGCATTTAAATGTTTGATCCATGGATCTGTATCAGATTGGATCATTTCTTCATTTCCATCTTCCAGGTGGCTTGTCGAAACCATGTTCACTGAAAGTTCCTTGAAGATGTTGCCGACACTGACATCTGACTCCCAAGATGATGTGTCTGAAGAGTAATCGTTGCTCGACGATTCTTGAGAATCGGAGGCTGATGGGACCGGAGTTGATACGTAGCCTAACCCCCGGTGCGTCCGATGATAATAATCGGGGGCCTTCCCTTTTGGCACAAAGGATCGAAGTAGCGTTCTCCTTCCTTTGCCGAAGTTCAACCCGGGTCTGTTGGTTAGATCGTACCCCATGCACTTCATCATTTTGAGCGCTTTTGGTTCATAATGACTGAGCTAAGGGGATTCCTCCTCACTTTTCGAGTCTTTGCGGGGCATTGGCTCAGACGAGATTCTCCCAAAAAGAATTGGTTTTTGGCCTTTTCGTCTGGCTGGAACCATGAATATAGATTCTTGCGCATTACCATTATCTCAGTATGTCTCGAAGGACGACTTCACTGGTACATGCAACGATGTCAAAGCATCTACTGCCGACCAGGGATCGTCATCTATATCAGTGCTAGTGTCTGACGGTATTGAATCAGAAGCACACACAGGAAAATATGCAAAATCTAAATCTTCATTAATATACCAACCGCCTACATCATCGGTGGTATTATCGACATTGGGCTTATTAGTGCCTGTTACAAGTGGTTCTAACTCCCACAGGCACTCTTCTTTCTCAGGCTCAGTGTCAGCCTCATTACCAGAGTCTGGCTCCTCTGGTTGCGGGGTTTCATTTGACTCCTCAGGATCCTGATATAGGAGGGAGTCCGTGAAATAATTTTCGACCCCTTTAAACGGATACCTCTCGGCTATCAACGTTTGAATTTTTCCACTCCCGTCAATGTATTTCATGACCTGGTAGAGAGTGGATGGAACGATGGAATTGTGGTGAATCCACGGTCGTCCCAGCAATAGATTGTAGGAAGTGTCGGCGTCGATAATGTAGCATGTCACTTCCGACCTGAGGCTTCCAATCTGACAGCTGAGCTTGATTTTCCCCATTGGACGGGTCTGGTTGGCATTGAACCCATAGATAGTCGTCTGGGTAGGGCTCAAACGATGGGTAGGAATGCCGAGATGTTGCATGACTCGGCGAGGCATGATGCTCAATGCGGACCCTGGATCTACCTGGATGCGGTTCACCTCAGACGATCCAATATACCCTGTGAAGTACAGGGGTCGATCATGCTTCCCCTTAACCTGCATATCATCTGCCGTGAAGGTGATGCAGGGGGCATTTGGGGAGGTATGGAGGCAATCTTCTACATCTTCCTCCTTCGGCACCTGGGTCATAAAGACCTCAGCATTTGCCAGAGCTTCTTGCAGAGCTTCTCTGGTAGACTTTGATAGTCTAAGAAGTTCATACAAGGTAATGCGTGCCGGAATGTTGGCCAACTGAGCCAGGACATCAAAGCGGTAAGGTGACGTAGATCCTTCCACAATGCCCTTTTGAAGGGCTCGAGAAAATCGAGTCTCCTTCTGCTTCTCCACAGGTGGCTTTGTGGAGGGCCTGACTGGCTCCGCAGTTGGTTGTGGAGGGGCTACTGCCATCTCGCCGTATTGTTTCAAGTACGCCTGTCCTGAACGGGTTCCCGTCGTTGGTTGGTTGGGCTCTGCGGCCAAGACTATCGTTTCCTCCTCTGAGTCGGTCAGTGAAGGGATATCAGTCTCCGCTTCTCGGGAAGAGGCGCATACCACGTTGCAAGATGAGGCTTTTGCCTTGCCTTTGGATTTCCTGTTGGTCGCAGTAGTCCATTGCCGTGTATCGACAAGGTCAGGGTGGACCCACATGATTTCCCCTTGAGGTGTGGAACGGGTACCAAGCCTTTCTCTCGCTGCTGGTGAGGGTCTGTGTTGACTATTCGCAGTTCTCCTCTTGGAATAGGGACCACCCCCGCAGGCGTTGGGGGTTGTCTTCCGAACTGGAGAGCTGACGTCACATTGGCCGTTACCTTCTTCTGCTCTGGTCGGAGCTTTAACACTTCCGCGTCAATCAGAGCTTGAAGGACATCCTTGAAGACGTAGCAGCTTTTGGTAGGGTGTCCCAACATTCTGTGGTATAGACAGTAGTTGGGATTGTCGGTCTTGCCGACTTCCTCGGGGCGCCTAGCTTCAGGGAGCTTCAGTCGGTTGCTCTTGTTGAGTAGTTTAAAGAGTGAATCGACATGTCCTCCTTGAAGGAATATTGTTTGTTGGCGCGAGGCTGACTTGAAGAGCCACTCGCCCGGCCTGATTGAGGTTTGGCAGGAGATTTGTGTAAAGTCACCTAGAGGGGGGGTGAATAGGTGATGGCTAATCTAATGGTCACTTATGAACAAATGATGCGGAATTAAAACTAAGATGACCAAATTAAACTTCTTTTAATTAAACACTTATGTATAACACAAGAGTGTTGCCGAATTCCCCTTGCGAGGCTCTGGACAAACTCCTCTAGATTCCCCTTGAATGGGTTGAGGTGCCGCGTTGGCTCTCTTGGTTGAATACTAGTGTTAGACAATCAATCCCAAGCAATTATATAACAATTAAGCACAAGGGTATATCAAGCATATAAAGATAGACAATAATTGAATGCAAGATATAAAAGAGACAAAGAGAGAGAGAGAGAGAGAGAGAGAGAGAGAGATAGAGTAAGCAATCGCAAACACAAAGGGTTTGTTTCGAGGTTCGAGCACACTTGCTCTACATCCCCGCCTTCGATACACGAAGGATTTCCGCTATGCACGATCCAACCGGATCTCTCCTTGGTGCCTCAACACCTACAATCCCTCGGACTCTCTAGTCCCTTACACACCACAAGCCCACCGGCTCGTCGAGGCCGCACCTCTAGCTACAAGAGTTCGCACCCGAACCCTTAAACAACCACGAGCACACTTGCCCGTCTCCTCAAAAGAACAAAGATGAAAACTTTGGTGATCTACAACACTTTGATCACCAATTACAAACTCTCACAACACAATCCTATGGATAATAGACAATGGATAGCTCAGGTGATTGTGAGAAAGCAAGGAAAAGAATTATGGTGAAAAACACAAGAAATCACTTTTACACTCTCTTGATGAATCTTCCCTTTTGATTGGAAGTATTGGCACTATATTTGTGGAGAAAACTCTGCTAAAAGAATGAAAATAACTGGACAAAAGCTCTCCTAAAATCTTAGCTTCAAACAATGACAAGAACCCCCAATTTATAGGCCAGAAAAATATAGCCGTTGGGATCAGTCAGTGCTGCCGGTCGACCGGGCCGGTCGACTGCCAACGGTCAAAATCCGACCGTTGGAGCCTCCGGTCGATCGCGCCGGTCGACCGAGCAACTGGAGGAGAGAGTAAACTCTCTGTCGGTCGACCGGCCCGGTCGACCGAGATTTCCTGAGAGCAAAGCTCTCTGAAGCGGTCGACCGTCCCGGTCGGCCGTCCTCCAGTGCACAAAGGCGTGCACGTCTGTGCACGTCGGTCGACCGGTCCGGTCGACCGACTTCAGGATTAGTCGACTAGTCAGGGTAGCCAAGTCGACTAACCGAAGCCTGAAACAAAAACTGGGATTAAGGAATGGTATTTTTGGCTCAATAAAAATCCCATAAATACTTAGAAATTCTACAAAAAATAGTTTTATGATATAGAAACATGCTTGCACAAAATCAAGGCATGTTATTAAAGATTTGACTATTTTTGTAACTTGGAAATATTGGCTGATAATAAAAACTGTTTTTCTAAAACAACATGTTTTTCCAAATTTTCATCAAATACAAAAACAAGATATACTTTAAAGCATAGTGTGTATGGATATGATCCACTACACAATCAAGATGTAATATCTAGTTTTTGACAATAGGCTCTAAGCATGGTTTTGGATATAAGATATGTAAACTTGAAATACTAAGAACCAAATAGATTTTGTCACAATGAAAATCTTTTCTTAACTAGAAAATCTTTTATGAAATGAAATTTTTATCATGAAAATAATTCTATCAAGAGTGTGTGTGTGATATGACTTGAGTAATCCACCAACTATCTATCCTTTACATTTTTACTAAAAACAAAAACTAAATCTTATACCTAGACACAAGTCTTCATCTTCTTGAAGTCTTCCCTTGAAGGCTTCTCATCTTCTTGACTTGGTCCAAGCTTGATCCAAACACTCCTTGGATCACACCGTGCTAGCTCCAAATCTTGACATATTATCCTTTGTTGAGCTATGCACCTACTAAGACTTGATAATGAATCTGTCACTAATTAAACACAAGATCATTAGTAAACATAACTTCATGAGTTGATCATCATCAAAACTAGGGTGATAGGCCTTTGGGCCAACAATCTCCCCCTTTTTGATGATGACAAAACTCATGAAGTTATATATGCATGGATTAAAGTAAAGCTTCAAAGAAGCTCCCCCTTAACTCATGCATATCAAATAAGCAATAGATAAGGCAATGAGGCACGTGAATATGTATGCAAGTATGGAGATAAAACATGCAACAAGCATAAATCAAAATCTTTTTCTCCTATTGCAATACAAAACTTATATGCATAACTAACAAGGAAGACAAATACTTCTCCCCCTTAAGCAAAGAAAACATGCATATATACTCAAATACTTCTCCCCCTTTTTGTCAATCATCAACAAAGGGTTCAAAGTAAAATCAAATCAAAAAAAATTTTCTCCCCCTTTTTGTCAAAAACAAAGAAATCAAGGAGGGGTATACAAATCAACCAATAAAGATTTATATGCGATATACATTCATGAAGAGGAAGACGTTAAGTTAGCTTCCCTACAATGTGCATTGCATGAAAGAGGGATGTGGAGCCCTAATTCACACAACACAACTATGTAATGCATAGAAGGAGATGTGAAGCTCCCCCTACACACGTATATCATATAAAGAAGAGATGTTAAGCTCCTCAATTTATAATATACTCAACATGAATCTATATGTAAGAGAGATGTTAAGCTCTCCTTGCATATAGGAAATACAAAACAAAACATTTTTAATTTTTCTTTATCAAAACAAAATTTTGAACTTTTCCCAATAAAACAAATTTTGAACCAATCATAATTTGTAATTTTGATATCAATAGAAAATAGCAATTGAACATGTGTGATATCAAGTTATCATTGCAAAATCTTTTAATGTTTCAAACATATTGACATCAATTGTAATCATATAACAAATTTGAAGTTGAAGCATATTGATACCAAATGAAAGATCTAAAATAAAATCTTTTTATTTTTCATAAGCTTATGCATAGTTAATATAAGGTGTTAACTTAACTTAGCATAAACTTTTTGTGCTTTTAAGAATGTAAATCAATTGTAAAGCAAGCACATGAAAATCATATATATGTATGTGAATAGATAAGACCAATTTGAAAATTAGGGCATACATATATAGGAACCAAAATGTGAGTAATATACCAATTGTAAAATTAACACTGTAAATCATGTATATACTCATAACAAAAAATTTGGTAGGTTTGAAAAATAGTTATGTCTAAGCACTACCAAATTTGATGAATAAATAACTAGTTATAAATAATTTTTGAAAAACTAGTTAAAGATCCTTCAAAGCATGAATTCATATGTTTTTCATGAAGTATACTAAATACATAAAAGTTCAAGCACTCATAGTCCATAAAGCTCAAACATTATTTTATATCATAAAAGATGAGTGTTCAAAGGTTATGTAAATGGTATTTTCATGAAAATAGAAAGTGAAGCATGAATCTCATGAAAATCTTATTTTTCATCTTAAAACAAATCATATGTTTTTTTTTTTCATAAAGCAATACTAAATACACAAAGATTTAATCACTCATGGTCTATAAAGCTCAAAATATTTTGTATCATAAAGATGAGTGTTCAAAAGATCATGTAAATAGCATTTTTATGAAAGTAGACATTCAAGCTCAAAAAGATCATAAATTACATTTTAATTTTCATTTGTATAATTTTTAATACAAAACTAAAACATGAAAAATCATTATTTTTTTTATTATTATTTATTTAAAATACTAATCTTCATGGTATATGTATGATTTATCCAATTCTAACAATATCCATACATATCCCAAATCTAAAAGAGTCCAATATATATTGCAAGAAGGCAAATGACTCAAGGGTATAGATGTATATTTATTAGATTTGAATTAAACACACATATACATGAAGTAAAATCAAAGATAGGCATAACAAGTATAAATGACCGAATCATCAAAACTAGCCTATACACATGCATATAGTGGACACAAATGAGCATGAAGTTCAAATATATATGAGTCAATTATAGTTCACTATTCATATATGTATAAATGCAAGTTTTGACACATTCTACATTTAAGCATGTAAATGCCACATGAAGCACCCAAAAAAAATATGAACATGCTATATGATACATGAATTAAAAAGCATGTACATAAATGAAATAGGAGTTTAGAAATTGTTACCAACTTCAAAGCTCCTAGCATGGTGGTTGATCCACCAAAGCTCCTTGATAGCGATGCAACCCAAAAGTATGTCCATCATGTCCAAGTACATCCACTACCAAGGTACCATCCCTCTCACGTTTTGTGAGAGCCCTCACCTACATCACAAGCAAAAGGTGGGGGTTTTGGTACCCATATTTTCTTGGGTCCTATGGGGTTAGTCTTGTAAGGAACCCAAGCATTTTTATTTTTATCAAAAATAAGAACATTTAACCTTTCATAACAAAATTTTGCTAAATGGCCTTTGCGGCCACAATGTGTACATGTGTACACCTTAGCATACTTATGAGTAGGAGTGTGAGCATGATGTGCATCATAAGCATAAGCATGATGTGAATGTGCATGAGTATGAGGAACTTGTTTCTTTTGAAATAAGGATTCCAATCTAGTATGATTGAATGCACATGAGCTCAAATTAGAGCTCAAATTA
Organism: Agave tequilana; assembly: GCA_038442645.1. Lineage (NCBI taxonomy): Eukaryota > Viridiplantae > Streptophyta > Magnoliopsida > Asparagales > Asparagaceae > Agave > Agave tequilana. Next base: position 200,292 of record JAVJIF010031881.1, on the reverse strand, counting down.
TCAATTTTATTTTTCAAAACATTTATCTCATTTGTGGTGGCATGTAAAGCATGATGAGATATATGATCATTTTTCTTTTTCTTTTGTGAAACAAAATCTTTTTCTTTTTCACAAATTTTTCTTTTCAAAGATTTATTTTCTTGAAAAACAACTTCTTTTTGTTTTTCACCATATTAATTTTATCTTTCAAAATAGTGTTCCCTTCACAAAGATCATTTAATTTAGACATAAGGGAAACATTTTCATTTTGCAAATCTTTATTTTCTTTTTCTAAGCATGCCATTTTATTTTCTAATGAATCTTTACATTAAGCATGGCATCAAAATTCTTTTTCAAATTTTTATTATCCTTTTTAATCATGTCATATTTCTCAAGAATTGTTTGACAAAATGAAGTGAGCTCATCATATGACATGTCCTCATCATCGGATTCGGAGTTTACCTCAAGGGGGTTATCCCCTTGGACCATATAGCATACGTTGGAGATGTCGCTTCCAACGTCCGAATCGCTCCCCGCATATTATAGGTCCTTTTCGCCAAGGGAGGTGATGATGTTCCAAGCTACAAAAGCCGATTCAACATTAGAAACCCTAGATAAATAATCATCATTTAGGGTTGACTTAATAGCATGAAGGGCTTTTGCATTAGCCTCAATGTTCTTACCATTTAAGCAATATTCTTTATTAGTTGTGGCAAGATATACACTAAGGCCAAGTCCTTTGAGGAACAAAGACATCTTAACCTTCCAAATTTGGATGTTAAGAATGTCAAAGGTGGGTGGTGACATGAAGTCCATTGTGTGTGTACAAATCTTGTGATTAGCCTAAAAGAGGATCTTTAACTCTTAGGTTGTTAGACCCAATATCAAGAGCACTAGCTCTGATACCAATTGTAAAGTCACCTAGAGGGGGAGGTGAATAGGTGATGGCTAATCTAATGGTCACTTATGAACAAATGATGCGGAATTAAAACTAAGATGACCAAATTAAACTTCTTTTAATTAAACACTTATGTATAACACAAGAGTGTTGCCGAATTCCCCTTGCGAGGCTCTGGACAAACTCCTCTAGATTCCCCTTGAATGGGTTGAGGTGCCGCGTTGGCTCTCTTGCTTGAATACTAGTGTTAGACAATCAATCCCAAGTAATTATATAACAATTAAGCACAAGGGTATATCAAGCATATAAAGATAGACAATAATTGAATGCAAGATATAAAAGAGACAAAGAGAGAGAGAGAGAGAGAGAGAGATAGAGTAAGCAATCGCAAACACAAAGGGTTTGTTTCGAGGTTCGAGCACACTTGCTCTACATCCCCGCCTTCGACACACGAAGGATTTCCACTATGCACGATCCAACCGGATCTCTCCTTGGTGCCGCAACACCTACAATCCCTCGGACTCTCTAGTCCCTTACACACCACAAGCCCACCGGCTCGTCGAGGCCGCACCTCTAGCTACAAGAGTTCGCACCCGAACCCTTAAACAACCACGAGCACACTTGCCCGTCTCCTCAAAAGAACAAAGATGAAAACTTTGGTGATCTACAACACTTTGATCACCAATTACAAACTCTCACAACACAATCCTATGGATAATAGACAATGGATAGCTCAAGTGATTGTGAGAAAGCAAGGAAAAGAATTATAGTGAAAAACACAAGAAATCACTTTTACACTCTCTTGATGAATCTTCCCTTTTGATTGGAAGTATTGGCACTATATTTGTGGAGAAAACTCTGCTAAAAGAATGAAAATAACTGGACAAAAGCTCTCCTAAAATCTTAGCTTCAAACAATGACAAGAACCCCCAATTTATAGGCCAGAAAAATATAGCCGTTGGGATCAGTCAGTGCTGCCGGTCGACCGGGCCGGTCGACTGCCAACGGTCAAAATCCGACCGTTGGAGCCTCCGGTCGACCGCGCCGGTCGACCGAGCAACTGGAGGAGAGAGTAAACTCTCTGTCGGTCGACCGGCCCGGTCGACCGAGATTTCCTGAGAGCAAAGCTCTCTGAAGCGGTCGACCGTCCCGGTCGGCCGTCCTCCAGTGCACAAAGGCGTGCACGTCTGTGCACGTCGGTCGACCGGTCCGGTCGACCGACTTCAGGATTAGTCGACTAGTCAGGGTAGCCAAGTCGACTAACCGAAGCCTGAAACAAAAACTGGGATTAAGGAATGGTATTTTTGGCTCAATAAAAATCCCATAAATACTTAGAAATTCTACAAAAATAGTTTTATGATATAGAAACATGCTTGCACAAAATCAAGGCATGTTATTAAAGATTTGACTATTTTGTAACTTGGAAATATTGGCTCATAATAAAAACTGTTTTTCTAAAACAACATGTTTTTCCAAATTTTCATCAAATACAAAAACAAGATATACTTTAAAGCATAGTGTGTATGGATATGATCCACTACACAATCAAGATGTAATATCTAGTTTTTGACAATAGGCTCTAAGCATGGTCTTGAATATAAGATATGTAAACTTGAAATACTAAGAACCAAATAGAATTTTGTCATAATGAAAATCTTTTCTTAACTAGAAAATCTTTTATGAAATGAAATTTTATCATGAAAAAAATTCTATCAAGAGTGTGTGTGTGATATAACTTGAGCAATCCACCAACTATCTATCCTTTACATTTTTACTAAAAACAAAAACTAAATCTTATACCTAGACACAAGTCTTCATCTTCTTGAAGTCTCCCTTGAAGGCTTCTCATCTTCTTGACTTGGTCCAAGCTTGATCCAAACACTCCTTGGATCACACCGTGCTAGCTCCAAATCTTGACATATTATCCTTTGTTGAGCTATGCACCTACTAAGATCTTGATAATGAATCTGTCACTAATTAAACACAAGATCATTAGTAAACATAACTTCATGAGTTGATCATCATCAAAACTAGGGAAGCCTATCAATTTGGTCTCCGTTGCCAAATTATCTTTCCGCTTTGTTTGGAGGGATGTGTCTGGCGCACGCCTGGTCGATCTTTCCGGCCTAGGCTTACCTTCCTTCGCTCTGACGCGGGCGACAATCTCCTCAGCCTGTTCAACTTGTTGGACCAATTGCTTCCAGGTGCGGCTTTCAACAACTCCTATTTGAGCAAGGAGTGAGGTTTGGAGATTGTGGCGGCATGTTTCCACCAGGGTGGCCTGGGTCATACCGCTTGGACACCGGAGTGCCATGTTCCGAAATCTTTCCACGAAAGATTTGACGAACTCCCCTTTCCGCTGTTTGGTAGCCAAAAGGGTGGGCATCGTGACTTCAGAGTCATCTTCGAAGAAGCGTGTTAAGAATAGCTTCTCCAGATCGCCCCAGTTCTTGATAGAACCTTCTGGGAGCTTCATAAACCATTCAAAGGCCAACCCTTTCAGGGTGCCGATGAACAGACGCGCCAGAATAGCATCATTGTCTACTACATTCCCGGTTTGGGATTTGAAGTAGTAGATGTGCTGGTTGGGTGACCCCTTCCCGTCGAATGCTTGGAGGGTTGGAGCCTTGAACTTAGGAGGGTATGGAACTAAGTCCCACTCAGCCGGATAGGGCCGGACCACTCCTACTTCTTGGAGGTCTTTGCGATTGGCAAGGGCCTCGAGGCGTCGTTCCAATTGACTCATCCTCTTAGCATGAGTCTTCTCCTGGTCTTGGTCGCTTTTTACTTGCGACGAGGGTTTGGACGAATCCGAAGTAGATTGCTGTCTCTCTTCAGAAGGTTCGGAAGATGAGTTTCCTCCCTTTCTCCCTTTGCCCTTTGGCCTTCTAGGAGGAGATTTCTCCCTTTCTTCGAGCAAATGCTCAAGCATCTGCTTGAGGGAGTCAATAGATTTCTGCTGAGACATAATTATGTCCATTTGTGCCTTTTGGACCTGGGCTTGCTGTTCGAAACGTCTAGCCGTCTCCTCAGGAGTGCCTACCATGTAGGCGGCAGCCTCCCTCTCGACGGAAGAGTTTGAAGCCCGTGATTCAGCTACGGCGGAGTGGGAATCGTTCACTTCAACGCCGTGGGCTAAGGCATTATAGTTAACTGGGGGAATGGCCCCCGTCCGGGTGCGAGTGTGTCGGTACACCCCTTCCGGTTTGGAGTCAGACTCATCTGAGCTGACTGCTGGTTGTTTTCCCTTGCTCCTGCTTGTCATATTCGCAGTGAGCTCCGGGTACTCAACGTCAGAGAAGGTTCTCCTTCTGTGGGAGCGTCTTCTTTTGGCTGACGGGGAATCAGGGTCAGCTGTCTGATCAAAGACTGCTGGTTCACGCCTGACTCGCAATGGCATCCAGAGAGTATGGAGATAAGCCGTTGGCAGCAGCATGCCGAAGTGACCTGATTGGCACTTCTTTTCTTTGTCAAGTAATCCCTCAAATCCATGGTAGGGGGATTGAAAGGATTAGCCTCGCAACGTCGAAGACGGGAGGCATCCATGTGCTGTACAGCCTGGACGCGGGCATCGGGGACGCGGTTCTCGCGACGCGGCTGTGTAGCGCGCGTCTGGCGTCTCTGCTGAGATGAAACGCGAATCTCGCGTTGCTGCCTGGTGCGTCTGGGCAGAGACACTTGAGAGAGGATGGACTGCTGGGCCCCACGCCTGTGGGCGCGTGCTTCTTGCGTTGGACGAGACGTAGAAGCTTCGTCTCGACGCTTGGTAAGTTGGTCTTCAGAGGACTCAACTTGAGGAGTCGCGCGTTTGGGGCGCCAAACGCGGATTTCACGTACTGGACGTGGCGCGGGTAAGGCGCGAGATTGTACGTCACGTCCAGCCTCAGTTGGACAACCAACGGTTCCAACTTGCAGTTGACGCGCACGTCTCCTCTGTCGACGCTCAGCATTCCGGTTGCGTCGAGGAGGTGGAGAGAAACTAACAACATCCTGATGTCGAACATCAGGGAGTTTAACCACGCGGGTCTCCTGAGAGACGTTGACGCGGGTTTTTTGTGCGCCGGAGTTGGTCGCAACAGCAACTGTGCTTGGGATCACGCGGGCCTTCTGAGAGGCGTTGACGCGTGAACTTTGCTGGGCACAGTGGGCAGCAGCAGCGGCGCCCAAGAGAGCTTCAGGTCGGGCTTCGGGGCCATTCCCCGCCGAGACCCTGCGACAGACGCAGGTCTTTGGGCTCTTTGAGCCAGAAGAGAGAAACTCTTCATATTTCGCCTGGTCGAACTCGACGACGAGTGATTCGACCATCTTCCCCTTACGGAGGACGTCATCCTGCGCCACGATCTGTTCGTCAGTGACGAAAGTAGTCCCCAGCGGAGTCGCCATCTCTTGTATGACCCGGGAAAGGAGAGAGACAAGAATTTGCGGTAAAAGTTTTCCTTGAATCAAATGAAAAGGATTACAACAAAAACTGTTCCTTCCGATTACAAGGGAGGGAGAATATTGAATCTTGAATTCCCCCTTTGTTTAATGCTGGGTTCTTCGTGTGGCGGTGGAGAGTGAATCTTGTTCTCCGTTGACCAGATGACCGTCCTTCTGGGATCTCCTCTTCGGCCGGTAGAAAGAGTAACTCAGCTCTGTCTACCAAAACTCTCGAAGAGAAGGTAGGCGAAAGCTAGCTCGTACGCAGCGAACTTGTTGAAGAGTTGATCTGCTTCTTTTCTCTCTGTGTCGCCCTCTTGTTGCCGATTGCCAAAAGTCCGACTCCTTGATGCTGATCGTCCAAAAAGTCTTCTCCTCTCTTCATAGCGACGGGGCTATTTATAGAGGTTTAGGGGGGTGATCGTGCCTCCTAAAAGTGCTCCACGATGAGGGGCCACTTCCCGCTACTTGTGCGGTGAATGGACCCGTAATCCGGGTGGTTACAACTGAGGCGCGGGTGTCAGGCCGACGCACCTTGATGCTGAGACGCGGGTATCGAGCCGACGCGCCTTGATGCTGAGACGCGGGTATCGAGTCAACGCGCCTTGATGCTGAGACGCGGGTATCGAGTCAACGCGCCTTGATGCTGAGACGCGGGTATCGAGCCAACGCGCCTTGATGCTGAGACGCAGGTGATAGTCCCTCGCGTCTAGAGCTCGAACTTTTGCTTTTCAATGGCTTGTCCTCCAGTAACTTTTGGACAGCCTACAGGTATCTCCTCTCGCATCTTGGTGCTGCAGTGATGCTGAGACGCAGGTTTCGACCCTCGCGTCTTGGTGCTGTAGTGATGCTGAGACGCAGGTTTCGACCCTCGCGCCTTGGTGCTGCAGTGATGCTGAGACGCAGGTTTCGACCCTCGCGTCTTGGTGCTGCAGTGATGCTGAGACGCAGGTTTCGACCCTCGCGTCTTGGTGCTGCAGTGATGCTGAGACGCGGGTTTCGACCCTCGCGCCTGGGTGCTGCAGTGATGGCTATGATTAGCCCTGCGTCTGGAGTTCGGGATTCTGCTTTTTAATGACTTGTCTTTTAGTGATTTTTAGACAGCCTACATGGACATCTCGAACTCATATAGGAGACTGACCTAAGGGAGAAGTTGATTAGAATTTGACTCTTGCCAAATCGGTGTAAAAGGTTGGGGATTGATGAGGTGAAACCTCAAAGAACAGTGGTTTGGCATAATTAGGCCCGTTGCTTAGAAACGGATACCTCCCACTGATCTTATCCCTACCTGGACGATTAATTTATGGTCAAATTCTGTAAAATACCCCCATGGACAGTTTAACTAGTTAGGAGTCGTCTAGGTCTAAGGTCTACCCTAACTTAGGTAGATTTTTTCTTTTTATTTATTTGTTTATTTGTTTGTTTTTCTTTTTTTGTTTTTGATATTTCTTATGTGATATGGCTTATAACAATAATTTTTTTAATTTTAATGGTAATTCATATTACACCCCGACCTCTTTTCGAATATTACCAACCCAACATATCATAACTTTAACAAACCTAGTGTGCCGGATTGGTCTTATCTTAATTAATACATAACTTAGTCCCAATACTATGAACAAGACTGGAATAATCATCATTACTCTTCACAGAGTTAATGGGGATTCAACTCTCCAGAGTCTATTATCAACAATCTTACCAACATCCAGCTTCATATACTCCTCCTAAACAACCATTAGAAGAATCAATTGATTGGGAAAAAAAGATGAAAATCTTAGAAGAGCTTGAGCGACGATTCAAATTCTAAATGTATTTTTAAATCTATATTGATTCTAGTACATTACCCAATTTGGACCAATTTTTAGAGCCGACATTTATTCCCGTACCCATTGACCTAAAAATTTTGAATCACCAATTTTGGATAGTCACATTCCATTGTTGGGAAGAGAATATGAATCTCAGTTCTTAAATTTAGACCCTATTATTGAACCAATACTGACTCTCGAACCTGAAGTTGATTTTTCCGAGTTAGTATTGGTTCCTGAACTTTTCATTTCAGAGCCCAAATCATTCATTCCATAAAACCACATTCTATTATTGGACCAAGGTATTAACCACAATGACTCCGTGTTGATTTTTCAAGACTGGTCATATAAACGGAATAAGTTTCATGATAGGATCTTTCATGATCCTATTCATATTGGAGACTGTAAATATGTAATAGAAAAAGAGGTCAATTAAGGTAGGTTCTGTGAACCACCACATTACCTTGATTTGACAGAAACCATTGGCTTAATCCGACTACCAGCGGAACCGCCACCTTTAGGTAACAATTCCCCTTCCCTTTCTTCTTTTTCATGCATTTATACATTAATTCATACATTGAGGGCAATGCATGAAATAAGTGTGGGGAGGTTTCTAACATAACTTAGGTTTTCCTTTTACTGTTAAAAAAAATTTACAAACATTTTCTTTGCTTTAAAAACTTTTTGAAAATAGAAACAATATTTTGACCTATTTTTTGTAAGAAATTAAGTTAATTTTAAGGAATAGGAGAATCATAATTAGGATTTCTTATACTTGGTCAAAATAAGATTATTTGTTTGATTTCTAGGATTAGGAAGAAAATTTGGAAAAGTAATTTAGTCTTGATTTTTACCTTAATGAAATATGCATACTTTATACACTTACACACTTAGGGTGCAAAAACAAAGATTCTTATGCCTTTTAAAAAATAAAAATATAAAAAATATAAATGTATAATATATCAAAATCTTATGATTAAGCTGGGCATTTGTGGCTCATAACACATAAGTATTCATGCCAAAAAGCAGACCATATAATAAAATCCGTAGTTTTGCGGCCTTATTTGCTCGAGTCCTTAAGCCCTTGGGGTATTTTCTCACCCGGTGCCCTAAGACCCTTCAGTTTAGGAGTCACCGACAAAAGGTTCGTTACATGGGAAGATTTGAAAGCCTAATAAAACTAAGGAATAATGCCACCAAAATATTAAAAAAAGAGAATAAAATAAAGCATAAGAGTTAGAGTTAAAGAACCCCCAGTCAAAATTTCACGGTCACAAATATACATATAACTTAGGGTATAATAATAGACTAGATTAGAAACACAGTTTGACTTCTTACCTTAATTGATAACAAGTTTTTGAATAAAGACTTAGTTTAGGAATGAAAAGTTCTATTTTTCTATAGTTTATAATTACTTAATTCTTACAATAATACTTCAAATATTTTCTCTTTTAAAATGTATTTTCAAAATGCTAACACTTTGCTTCTATTTCTTTTTAGATTTTGTGGGTGTAATTCACTGAAAACCCTTACGAGATAAAACTCGTTCTCTAGGAAAAACCTAGACAATTAACGACTTGTTGCACATGCTCAGTGCAATTGTGTGACTTGCGAAAGTGGTCTAATAATTTTTTAGGTTTAGTTTTAATGTTTTGCTCGAGGGCAAGTAAAAGATAAGTATGGGTTATGATCAGTCACTGATATTACATATATATATATTGTCACATTCTCATATCTATTATATAATAAACTCTGTTATTTAGCCTTATTTTTATTTAATAATGTGCAGGCCCATTACTAAGGGAGAAGGAAGAGAAAACGAGCCCAAAAGCCCATCAAAGTTTAAATAAAAAATCAGGACAAATTAGAGAAAATCAAAGAAAATTAAATCAGTTGATCAATCAGTTAAATTTGATCTCTACAAATCAAGGTTAAAACCAAAAATTAACAGAAGAATTATCAAATCAGAAGATCAAACGATATATCTTTTTGGATAAATGGACGAAACAAAGCGAGGGAAGGATGTGCTCCTAGGATGTGTCCATCTGTCCACATCCTGGACGCGGATCCGTGGGTTTGTTGCAACAGATAGGGAAGCATTTTGCTCCACTATCTTCTCACACTCTCCCCTTTTGATTTTTGCCTATAAATGCTGAGATTTCTCAGTGTACAAAGAACGATCAAGCAGAGAGTAAAATAGATTCTTGTATAGGTTTAACCTAGGTTCTTCATTTTTTATGTAATTTCTTATTTTATTTATGTAACTTAGAGGAGAGGAGAGTTTCATGGAGGAATGAGAGCAACCTTGTACTGAAAGTGACACCGGTGTAAGTCTTTTCTTTCATTATTATTTAATCAAATCAAGGTTTCTTTTTCTTCTTTACTCTTATTTTTATTTGCTTTCCTCTGATGTGTTTGCAATCTAAGTGATCCGATAGCCTCGAGACTGCTTCACCATTGCAAGTGCCCTTGATGGCCTATAGTGATAAACAACCACTCCTTTGCTAGTTTAGCTTGCTCTTTTATTGGTAGTATAGATCGGGAACGGAAAAATCTTACACACCATGCTTGATCGCCTTCAGAGACTAGGTAAGTCGTAGTGAAGGATCCAAGGTATATGAGCACAAAAAAGGTAAGTAAGAATTTTTAGTTTTCTTTTAATTCTTAGTTTAGAATTCTACTCCAAAACTAATATTCTCCTCTTTATTTAGTTTTTCCTTTTCTGTTGTAAATATCATCATCTTTTGTTTACCATCTTCTTCACATCTTCTAACTTAACCTTTTTGTTTTTCTTTTTGTAAAACTGAGAAGAAATTTCTAACATATTTTTTGTAAACTTAAAAAGAAACGAACTTACTTAAAAAGGTTCCACCGCTTGCCCCTCCTTGTGGATCACGACCCGCATAGCCACTGGCTATAATAGTAGCATTGAGCACCATGCACTCTTTATTCTTAAGTTCTAAAATTCTGTATTTTCTGTGTGCAGGTTCCAACTCGATCAAGATACTTGCAACCCGCTGATGAATGCGATTGCAAAGATATCCTCACCGCAATTGGGACCTTGGCTAGCTCTATAAGTAGTTGAAGTAAGTTTTGAGGCTATCACTCTACTTCATCTTGACGGGGAGAAGATGGTGGATGTTTCTTTTAGTCTCCTGATGAAATGCGTACTGGGTGAGGAACACTTCAGACACCTCCTCGAAATTGTGGAGAGATTATGGAGGCAGGCAGTAGAATCAATCTAAGGCCACACTTCTTACACTAGAAGAGAAGGTGAGGCACATGATTGGATCATTGCGGGAGTAGATCACCATCTTATCTCAGAAATGTCTGATGTGTTTAGCTGGGTCGCTCACTCCAGAATAGTAGTTGAAGGTTGGAGACGAGAACTTCTTTGGGAACTCGTATTTCAAGATCTCTTTGGAGAGAAGGGAGTCAGAGACAGTTGAAAGTGTTGGGCGGCTTTGCATCTTAGCCTCTGCGATCCGCCTTAGTATCAGCTCGTCAAGGGCTTGGAAATCAGGAGATCCGCCAACTTTGGGCTCTTTTTTGATTGCGTCGGTGTCTAATTGTTCTGGAGGGCAGCAATTTATGCCTGGAGTTAGTTGTTGAGCTACCTCAATGTCTCCTTTTCACAGATGTCATTCTCGCGGTTGAGAGTCATCTGCTCTGATCACGATATGAGTGGGCTTGTTGTTCCTTTATGTGCTCTTTCATGTCGGCAAGTATCTGAAGGAGCTAGTCTGCGTACTATCGGACACTGGCAGCAGCTCTTAAGGTGAGGAGAAGCCAGTGTCATCGGTAATATGTGGCTGATTGTTGACTGGTGTGGGACCGTGCCCCTATAGTGCCATTGGCTTTAACTTTAAATGTGGCGCCATTGAGGGTGACAATTTGCTTTCTTGGGGCCATCGATACTGTGGAAGACGCTTTTTGAGGAAGATTTTAATTTTTTTTTTTTGAGGGGGGGGGGGTGAGAGATCATGAGTGTGAAGACTCAAATCTCAATGAAAGCATCAGTTTGTGGTGGTAATTTTTCGCCACAAGTGTTTGAACAGTCGATCCTCGTCACAAGCGATAGATGTAGTTGGGGTAGTGCACGTAAATAACATACAACAAAAAGGGAGACACATGATTTTACGTGAAAACCCTTAATTGAGAAAAATCTCCGGGTGAAGAAGCTTCACTATAATTCTCAAGCTATAAGGATTTTAATAATTTAGAAGATGAATGTGAATTTCAATCAGAAAAAGAATCCAGGATTTGAATTAGTTTCCTTTAGTGTCAGCACTTGAATCCCTTTCTTTGTTGGAGGATGAGAATTATTTAAACTCGACTGAGCTGTAGGCATGGTGACAGATGGTGCGGGTGAGATCTTCGTATCTACATGATTTGCACATGTCGACTTGTTGAAAGGCCCTAATCAGTGGTGCTGGCTTGTAAGGATTGCATACAGGGAAATTCGTCATTTTCCATAACAGTCTGCGCTGAGTGGTGTTACACATTATGAACGTGGAAGATAAGGTAGTGTAACTGTCGGTAGAGATTAAGGGTGAACTGTTGCAGGAGCTGCTTGGTTTGAAATTGAAGTCTTCAGAATGGAGAAAGCCTCGGAGCGGAGAGGATCTGGAAGAGGTCGGGAATAACATAGACTTTAGAGGAGAGATATGATGTACCTCAGAGAGTTGGAGGGTGATGGGCACGTGTCGTCGTCTTAGATGGGGTTAGAATTTGACCACGACGCCCACTGATCCAGATTCATACCTATTTTCGTAACATACATGCACCACCCCTCTTATGTGTTTCATGAGACGCAATGTGACAGCTACAATTTTAAGACTAACAATGCTTTAAACGTTCTCGCTAGCTCCCTAAATTCTTGTTTCTTTCATTCAATGAACAAAATCACAATATGCACCTATTCAAGCACCAACGCTTTCTCATGATCCTCCTCTTCTTGATTGGACTCTCGTCCCCGGCCAAAGTTCCCGCCATCACCATGTTCGTCGACTCCACTGTCGACCCATCCAACAACAACAACATACCGAAGTCCTCAAGGAGCATCTTTTCGCCTTACGGCACGGATTTGATGTATGAAAAGCCTAAGGGCAGGATTTGCGTTTCGGAGGCATTTGGGCTTGGGCCAATCATGCCAGTCTACCTTGATCCTGCTTATACCATTCGGGACTTTGCGATCGGTGTTGGCTTGGCATCGTTAGATGCTGGATTGGATATGGCCACAGCTGATCCTGTAGTAAGTTTTATAATTTTTTGTTTATTTATCTACGAATACTTGTAACAGACTGTTGACTTGTGCATCAATGACAACAGTCATTTCTACTCAGAGATTATTTATTTTTAGCATTTGTTTTTAATTTTATATCGAGAACTAGAAATCTTTTGATAGTTCTGTTTATTTTTATTTGACACCTAATTTTTTTTTAATTGAAGCAAAAACTCACCCTTTTCTAGTTATTATTTGTTTTCTAACAAGGAGGGCTAAAAACCCAAACTTCCCTCTGTTGGGTCGAGGAACCTAAGCCTCTGAGGATTGCAGCAACACTGGAGACTGCCACCAATTGCATGAACAAAAAAACAAAGAGAAGAAAACAAGAACACACAAATTTAACAAGGTTCGATAATTGTAGCACCCCGTACCCGGAATACGTACTCTAATACGTGTCCCAAATTTTTTTTTTACCGTATTGTTCAATTTTCTTCCTGTATGTGTTAATGGGATGTAATTGCTTATATTTTGAGTATCGGATCTGGAATCTCAGACCTACAGTCAGCCCTGACCCAGCCGGGAATCCGATACCAGCCAGTAGCCCGATTTGACTTTCTAGCAGTCCGATTTGACCGATTTCAGTTTCAAAGACTGTTTTCTAATACTTTATATTTTTCATGATTTTCTAAAATTTTTCAAAATTTTTCTGCAAAATCTCCAAAACCGGTGTCGGTCAGCATCGCTGACTGATTCCCGGATTTTTTAATTTTCAAATGGGATTGAATTTTCAAAAATGACTTTCACAGTACATCTTAGAATTTCATTTTCTATCTAAAAACATTTTTGGGATTTTTCTAAATTTATCAAAATTTGACCAGTTCTGATGTCGGCCGATATCGCTGGATGATTTCAAGATTTTTAATTTGAAAAATACATTAAATTTCTCAAATCCGATTTCACCTAGAATCTTAAAATAATATTTGCTATTTTTGAGAATTTTTCGGAACGATTCTGAAACAGTCAATTTTTCGCCTTATTAAAATAATAATATAATTTACCGTTCTTTTCTTTTCTTACTTTTCCTTCTCCACTCCTCTACTTCTTACTCCCAGAATATTTTATTAATTTTATTATTTAATAAAATATTTATTTATTTATTTTTACTATTTCTTTTCTTTTCTTTTAAATTTTCCCCTTTTTCCTTTCTTTTTCTTTCTCTTTCTTCTTTTCTTTTCTTCTCCTTCACTCCACCTCCACTCCCACGCAAAGGCAGCGCAGCCGCAGCAAGGGAGCAGAGCATGATGGGCTGAGCAACCCATCCTCCCCCTCCATCCCCATTCATCATCTCAATTTCCATCCTCTCCATTAAATCCTCGCACTTCCTTCCTTCTCTTTTTAATTTACATTTCAATTCCATCTTAATCACCTCACCAGAACCAAACCCACTCACGCACCCACCCATGGCCGCCGCCTCCACCTTCACCACCACCGCCGCCGACCACTCCTAGGCCGGCCAACCAACTCCCCAACACCTCCTCTCCACTCCACCACTTCCTTCAACCTCCAACAACCTCCCACCACCTCCAATTTCATCCAAACCCACCTCCATCACCACCCTTTCTCCTCCAAAATTCACCATCACCACCACCAATTCCACCACTCTAACCACCCCATCACCACCTCCTCCTCCTTCTCTAACTCCCACCACCTCCAATCATCACCACCACACCACCACACAACCACCACCCCAACCACCATCACCAACTCCAACAACAGCAACAACAACAACAACCCAACACCCCCTCCTCTCCTCCCTGGGGCGCGGCGCGCCGCCCTCCTCCCCGGCGGCGCCGCCGCCGCCCGGCCACCCCCTCCTTCTTTTTCCTTTCTTTCTTTCTTTCTTCTTTTCTTTCTTTCCTTCTTTCTTTTCATTTCTTTCTCTTTCTTCCCTAAATAAAACTAACTTTTCTCACCTTTCCTAAAATACCCTCCACGATTCCCTCAAATTACCTCCCTATATTTACACCCAATACCCCTCTCCTTTAAATCCTAATTCTTTTCTAAATACACCATATTTTCTTTCTCTTTCTCTCTCTCTCTCCTTCCTACAACTTTCTCTCTTCTCTCTCTCTTCTCTCTCCTCTCTCTCATTCCCTCTCTAATATTTATATAAATATTTATAATTATATATTTTAATATATATCTATGGACTAGTAGATTTCTCGTGCGGATCGCCGATTTTTCGGACTTTTTAGTCAGTATTTTACCCCGGTTTCAGACGAGTGCTTCTTAATACACTTAAAAATAAACGCCCTTATATTTATAACATGGAATTGATATGTGGATAATTTTAGCATGCCTAGCACTTGTTATCGTAGTTTTAATACATGATAACATGCTATGCGAGTTAATATATGATGTTGTACACGGTATTTACCCGACCCTAAACATGTTATACTTGATTTATGACACCGGTACTTGGTATTTATACTTGATTTATGACACCGGTACTTGGTATTTACACCGGTACCCAGTATTTACACCGACACCTGGCATGTTACACTTGATATATGATTTATGACTCTGGCACTTGGTATTTACACTGGCATACGGTATTTACACTGGTACTTGCCATGCTATATTTGACATATGTTACCCGACACTGGTACTTGCCATGCTACACTTATCACTTGATATTAGTTACCGATACTTGATATGTCGTACTTGACACCTGCTCCTGACAACCGATATATGCTATGCTTTCATGTGGTACAAATACTTGGACTTGACATCGTGACTCTTGACCGGACACTACCACCCAGATACCTGTGTATTATATGACATATTCATGACTATCACTGTTACGTGGACTTGGCATGACTATTATATTATTACCAGATACTTGGTACTCCTAAACTCCTGTACTTCTGAACTCCTGTATGCTTGAACCCCTGAAATAGGTAGGCTCCTGACATTACTCCTGATATTATACTCCTGTTGACCCCCATAATAGGATAACCATGGATATTGTACTTTTGTGAATACCCTGTGGACATTATTATTTGAGACTCTGTTATATTTAAATAACTTACACCGGATGGGGAAATTGATGGGTATCGATATAGCTTCCGTGTTTATGGTGGCCATACATATGTTGTACAACTATTCCTGTTGGATTCGACCTGGAGGCCACCAGGCGTTTCCGAGGGGTGTACTGGCACCCCTACCCCTTGCCTGCCTGCCGGGTGTGCTATAATCCCCTGGGTATATCCAGTGGGGAACGGTGACACTCTATTCCTGTTCGGGCGTATACCAAGACCTTTAGGAATATAGTAAGTCCCGGTGCCTAGCGGTACGTTCCGGCTCAGTACCGGATACTCCTGGACCGTTGTCCCAGGCATGCACGGGACCCATTCTAAACATGGTTCGTCTTTCCCCATCAATTTCCAATAACCAGCCTCGCTCGGCTTGTATGTGTTTTCCATTGATTTGCAAAGGGGAAAACTTACAGAAAAGAAAAGGGTCGAGGAGCTAAATTACAAGTAACACAAAAGATTATAAGTAGATCTCCTCGGAGATTCTGGAGAAGTGTGCGGTAGGAGTCTGGTCAGCGCGCGATCACTTTGTCCCTTTGACGATGCGAACGATGAGATTCCCTTCTCGCCTGGCTCAGGGAACCGGAGAACAGAAGGTTGGTACAACCCTCTTGTTTTTTCTCAAAACCGCCTTCACTTAGGAATTCCTTCTCGCCTGGTTTCGGAGATTCTTGAGAGGAAGGAAGGTATTAGGGTATCAGCACCCTGATTAGAGAAGCAGTTCTCTAAAGTCTCTGAATTATTGAAAGCAAGAGAATAGATCTCTGTTTAGCCTCTCTCTCTGTGCGCACGGTCGTCTGTACGTCCTTGCATGTGCGTCTCTTCTTTTCAAGATTCCTCTCCTTGTGCCTCTGGTGGGCTATTTATAGGGAGAGCAGGTGTATAATTGTCCCTTGAAAATCTGGAAACAGATTGAATCAAATCTGTTCAAATCTGGAAGGTAGCCTTGCTGCGAGGCTAGAATCAGCTTCTGCGAAGCTAGAAGTAGCAGGCTGCGTTGATCCTCCTGATATGTTTTGATTCTTTCCATATAATTGAAAGATTGCCCCTGATCCTCTTACTCATTTTAGGAGAGTCAAGAAATTACGACAATCAACTGCCAAATTTGATCTCAGATTTGATCTTGATTAGATTTGGTCTTGATCTTGAATGATCTCATCTGGAGATTTAATTGGTCAAAGGTTGACCATAACGGACCCGCAGAAGAGCTGCCGCGTCAGCGGAGCTGGGAGAAGCATCTGGCGAAGTCAGAAGAAAGCTCTTCAGCGGAGCTAGATAACATCTGTGGCGAAGCTACCGAACATCCTTCTGTGCGGTTGCGTGTGGCTTCGAGCGAAGCTAACTCTCTGCGGAGTTAACTTGAGCACTTCAGGCGAAGCTGTAAGTTAGCTTCCTAATGGAGCTTTGAACGGCTTGAAGGCGAAGTTGGACGATCTTAGCCTCTCAGGCGAGGCTGTCCCTTTGGGCTAATGTGATGCTAAGTGTTAGCATCTTAAACCTGCTGAGGTCTATTCAAAGACAATCTGGGCTCACTGTCTGCTTCACTGGATCAGTATAGTCCAAGTTGTTGCTTTGTCCCTCAGAGATGGGTGAAAACTTGGTCATCAGCTTGTCTGTCACTTGTCTTTTGTAAATGTCAACAAGTTTAGACATTGTTCAGGCCAGTCAAGAACCTTGTCTTTTTTAAAGTGTCAACAAGACCCCCTTTAAAGTTTTCGAAAGTCTGCAATGGAATGGCTCAGACTTCGAAATACTTTGAATTGCTTTGATCGGTGGTATGTGAAGTACGAACGTCGCCATGGTGGTTGAGTTCAGTTTCGCTTTTAATCCTGCTTTGGGATAAATTCGCCAAAGAATCATGTAGATTAGGCGATCCTAAGTAGCTTCGCGTTTGCGTAGCTCCGCGTCTGGGTAGCTCCGGCTCCGCGTCCGAGCCTTTCGGAATAGGTTCGCTTTGGAACGTTGTTCCTTTCCGAGGCCAACTGCTTTCGGCCAGTTACGAGAAGGATTATGTCCTTTCCCGAATTTGAAATAACTTCTTTTGGATTAACGAGGGAGATCATTCCCTCCTTGCGCATTTTGAGGGAAACCGTTCCCTTTCTCAAGGCTCAGTAAATGTCTTAAATTCGCTCGCGCTTCTATGCTTGAAGCCGCAGCGGCGCACTCAGGCTACGAGGCATATAAATAGGACACTTGAGGTCTTCTGAAGAGAAGCGGTCTGCTCATATCTTCTCTTGATTATTAAAGAGAGATACTTAGATCTCTGAACTAGTGGGGTGCCCATTCTAGTCATTATCCGGCCAAGAACCGGTGAGTCTCGGTCATCCAGAGACTTTACAAATGAACTGATAACTTTTAGGGAGTTTATCTCCCTTAATTTAGCTTTAACAGCTGCCTCAGGGATTGATTTCCCTTGTTCTTCATTTTGTATCTCACTGATCTGCAGAGAAGGTCTTCAGCCCTGTTTCCCAGCTTCCTGGCGAAGCTATCATTTTGACTTGATTAAAGATCACTGCATGCTTGCCTGCTAAGTTCGCCACGTAGGCAAGAATTGGGACTTAGTCTCTTCAACGTTGAGCCAGCCTTGCCACATAGGTGGGCCTAAGACTGCGTCCCTCAGGATCAGTCTGGCTTAGCCATATAGGCGAGGCTAGGACTTGACTTATGCTGAGCTAGCCCATCATCATTGTGCAAGTGAGACTATCCTCTGCTTTTAACTGAAATCAATCTTTAAAGCGCAACTGAATCGGATATAAATTGCTTCGCCCCATAGAATTTGACTTAGCATTTTACTTTTGTGACTTTTCTTTGCTTACGGCTAACTTGTTTCAGTTTACATTGCAGTGAGCTGTGTTCGCCAGTCTTTCGATCTGATGAAAGAGATCAGAGATTTGCCTCTTGATTTTTCAGTTGAAACTTTAATCCTAAGCAGGAGGAACAAACTGGGGTAGCTGATGTGTGTTCCCAGAAGAGGTTGGCAGTCGCTTATCTGAGATGATCCACTTCGAGGCGGGGCTGATAGTCGCTTACCCGAGATGATCCACTTCGGGAAAGCGGACGTCACCTATAAGGTCACGGATCCTTCTTTTGCCAATTTTCATCAAAGAAGATCCAACTTTCTGGTGGCAATCGGTTCTTCGCCAATTTTCATCAAAGAAGATCTAGCTTCTTGATGGCAAAATCTGCCATTATGCGAAGGATTACAGCCTTGTGCAGGAGGAAGGCCTTTCGTGTCCAGTTAGTTAGGCTTGGAAGTAGATAAGACCACTTGTATGCTTTTTGAGCAAATGATTCTGTTGTACGAAACACAACCTTGATGTAGTAGTATCAATGTACCTTCCCTTTTAAATTAATAAAAGTTCAGTTTCTGCTCATCTGATTTGTTTTGCCTTCTTTTTGATTTGAGAACACTTGAATTGGTCCGGCGGAGGTAGAATTCATGCGAAGTTAAAGACAGAATCTTATCTGATTTAGGAACGAGCTTCCAGCGAAGCTAGCATGAATTCTCTGCGAAGCTCGGGCTGTGTTTTTAGCGGAGCTAAGGCATTTTTTCGGCGAAGTTATTCATGCGTTGCGCGAAGTCAACACTTGACTTACAGTGGAGTTAGCCCTTAGTGGGTCTGAATCAGCGCTTCTTGGAAGGCGCTTTAGGCGCCGTTTCAAATTAATTTGAAATGACAGCCTGTGCTCTTTTCGAGGCGTCGTTTTAGGCGATCATCAGCCTATAAAAGCCTAATCGGGATGAGAGAGAAGGTCATCACTTCTCTTTGAAATTTTCAGAGCACTTGACTCTTTTCTTCTTCTTTCTTCTTTACTTGAGAATCCAAGAACCTCCTCTGTTCTTCAATGGCTCCCAAGACACGAGCGGGAAAAGAGGTCGCAACCTCTACGACGGAGGGTCCTTCTCCTCCTCCGGTCATCGAATGACCGACTGCCGGTAGGGATCTTTCCCTTTTGATCAGAGATTGCCATCTCTCTTTTAAAGCCAGTTTCTGGCTATCTTATGATGAATCCAGAACGATCAATTATGATCTGATGATTTTAGGGAGTTTAATTCCCTGAATTTCCCTTGATTTCTTGATTGGGAATCTCAGAACTGAAGGGTCTCTTCTTCAAGCTTCCAGACGAAGCTATCCCTTAGGCGGTTCACATCCTATTGAATGATAGTGTGCGAAGCTAGCCTTTGGAGTGTAATTGAAAAGGACCTTAGTGCCCTTAAAATAATTTTTAGGCAGCAGTACCCTTCTGACGAAGTTAGCCCCTGTGGCTTTGTCGCGTTCTGTTGTTCGAGGTCAAACTTTCAGAGTGAAGCTAACACTTGGATATTTTTCCGCCTCCTGCCTTCGTGTAGAGTGTGGAGTTAAGCTGCAGCTGCGAAGCTAAGCTTCGGGGCGAAGCTATCATTAGGCCAGCTTCGCTCGGAGAGGGACGCTATGTCTTAACAAAAATTGCATTCTTATTTTAGCCCTTGTTTGGCTAATGAACTAATCATAATTTTTTTGTTCTTGCAGTGCACTATACTCCTGGTCCTCTGAACAGTCTATTTCGTAGAGCCAGGGGGCTAGATAGCAACGTCAGCCTGCAGTTTCAAGGGCAGGCTTCACTATTCAGCGAGCGAAGCTCTCCCGCTCGGAACACACTTATTCATGGTGGGGATCAGCGCACCATGAGGAGCATCTTAACTACTGCTCCCCTTGAAGATTATGACCGAAGAATCTATCGGAAGCCCGGCTTCATGTTTGGAGATGCGGCGCCAGACCATGATCGCCAGCTGCTAGCCGGAGAGGGGCAGTGAATTTTCCAATTAGATGGCGAGAAGTTCTATCTCCCGTCTAACAATTCCTTGTCCTTCTTTCAATGCGTGACGAGGGCTCGGAAGATGCAGTCGCAAGTGAGTCAGAGTACTGAATCCGTTCACATAGGGAAGTTGATATTTCCCTCTCCCGGTTACACAAGGACGGGGCCTCCTCGCTGCATAATGGGTATCCACCCTGGGAATGTACTCCCAGACATCCTAGTGGGAGAAAATCCTGCGGTGGCTCAGATCTTTAGAAATCAATTCTTTAAGGTTCGTGGCAACTATCCAGCCACTGATTTCAGGACTCCAGGATGGATTCACCCTCCCAAGGCATGGTGGAGGGACCTAACTCTATATGTCCTTGCTCATTTTGAGGAGGATCTGGAGAGACTGGGACTTTATGAGGCCATCAGGGCGACCTGTTATGGCATTCAGATGAGTGTAGCGAACTTCTATGCTATCTTTGAGTTATATTGCCTGGCTACAGGGACCTTCTTCACCCCTGTTGACGAATTTGGTATGGCTCTGCACGAGATGTTGGAAGTCTCTGCTCTGCCTTTGGGATCTCTCACATACGAAGAATATTTTCCGTGCGAGGCAGAATTGGCACTTCTGGAGAAGCAGGAGCCTGCCTTATTTGAGACCTACCGGGAATTGATGTGCCACCTGTACATTTGCGCCAGCATGCATGGGAGCAGTAAGGGAGCTTCATGCAGTTTGAAGAGCTGGGGAAATTATTTGTTCCCTGACATGGAAAATACTCCTGAAGCGGCTCATTGTGGAGTTGCTGATCAAGACATCTTTCGCCGGATGCAAGAGCATTCTCAAGGGGATCTAATTCTGGAAGAGGATGATGGCTCCTATGAGAAAGGCGATATTTTTCGAAGTTTCCACCACCAGGCTCGTCGGCCAACGTCCCGGAAGGCACTTCTGGCTGGTTTTTTGACGGTCTGGTTGAAGAGATATATGGTGCCTTCTTCATCTGGTGACGTCATTCATCCGACTATCTTGTTGCCTGCTGTTCGTCTAGTCCATGGTCGTTCTCTTGGACTCCTTCCAGCCATGGTGTGCTGTATTCAGAGAGGCCTTCGCGCATTGACGGAGGCTTTCTGGAGGCCACCAACGATGAAGCGGGGAAAGGGGACTATTTTGCCCTGCGACGGACCAAACCCCAGAATAGGTTTGCCATATACTTATCTAATGGCATGGTTCACCCTTCACTGTCCTTCCATAATCGAAGCCGAAGAGGAACTCCCAGAAGGTGTTCGAATGGCGCTTCTCCGTCGATTCGAGGGATGTTCATGGTTGAAGACTTATGTGGCTGCGGTCCGTAAGCTACTGCGCTGCCATGATGTCTATAGCTTTTTCCGCTGCTTCCCGTATATTCGGGATGCGAACTATGGTGAAGAATTCAAGGATGTGGGGGAAGGGCGGACATCATTGAGCCGGGGAATCTTTGAGTGGCGGGTTAGTATTCGGCCCTCACATTTGTTGTACAGAAGCGGGGACACCTGTTACCTGGAGCCTGATCGGCAAAAAGCAAGTACTAAAATAAGAGAAGGAAGTGTGGGTTGATGTTACTGCTTTTGCGATTCTTCCGTAGTAGCGAAGTGGCTATACGGGTCGTATCCACAAGGAGAGAGAGCGATGGAAGCTTGATGCGGTTTCAAAGTTCAAGAAGAAAGAAAGTTCTTTGTGTCCAAATAAAGAATTGAAAAGTGAAAACAAGTTGTTTGAAGAATTGTTGGAAAATGTTTTGGTGTTGTAAAAGTGATTTTTTTCTTAGCTGTAAAAATGCATGGCTAACTTTCTACTAAGTGCTCCCACTAATTTCTAACTTTTGGAAGATAGCCTCACGATGGATCATAGGCGAACACAACCCTTTTGTATTGGAACTATTCACGTAGAAATCGAGTGAAAGTTCATCCTAAAACTTAGCCTTACACGGCAAAACTCGGACATTCCCTTATCAAGATCCGATAGAAGGCGAGAATAAGGAAGACTCGAGTGCACTATTGGTATCGGCGAGAATAAAAGTCTCTAACTTACAATAACAAGTAAAGTACACAACTCATAAATCATCAAAACTCATTAAGCATGAAGTATAAGAAATTAAATACTTGTAGGTAAATTAGAGTTAGAACCCTCGTCTTAAGATGCCATAGCTTTTGTTTGCACAAGGCTTGTTTGACACTATTGACTCATTTGGGTTATCAATCAAGTGTTAGAAATTAGTGGCTTAGTAGTTAGTTAGCCATGCTAATGAAAAGTTAGTTAGCCATAAAAGTAAAAGAAACAACAAAGGAAAAGAAGTGGAGAGAGGGAGTTACACTACAAGAAAACAAAAGAAAAGAAAGTTAAAGAGAGGAAGTTACACTAAAACAACGTAAAAGAAAAGAGGTGAAGAAGAAAGAAGTTAAACTACAACAAAGAAGTAAAAGTAAATGGCAAAGACAAGTAAATTGGAAAGAAGGAAGAGAAGTAGTATTTGTATTATCTTGTCACCCTTCAAATACAACACTTTACACACACACTCTCTCTCTCTTTCACTCTAATGGCTAAAACTTAAAAGTAGAAGAAGAATAACAACAACAACTACAAACTAAAACAAAACTACACAACTTGCTCTAACTCTGGATCTGCTCCAACTGAAGACCCCTGGGGGGTTTTTATAGACACCAGGGCAAAGGGGCCACGTGAACAGCACACGCCCCAAAACGCAAGCGCGTGCGCGCCCTTTCCGCGGCCCAGGCTGGGCGGCGCGCGCCCAGTTTTGGGCAGTGGGCTGCCCAGTCTGTCTTCTGTCCACCTGAGCTCTTGGATTTTCGATTTGATGCCCTAGACTGACAAAATCTTCACTCTAAAGTCAATGGCTACTTGGTTGGCTCTTAATCACCAATTAAATGGTGATTTAGGTCTTCTTCTTCATTTGCACACCATGGACCTAGGATCAAGCAAGCAAGGTTTTATTAGCAAATTTTACATGAAATAAATATGAGAATGTGATGAAAATTATGCAAAATTAGAGACTAATCACACCCCCACACTTATCTTTTTGCTCGTCTCGAGTAAAACAAAAATGAGAACATTATTACACCACTTTCGCAGGTGACGCGATTGCACTGAGCATGTGCAACAAGCCGTTAAACCTCTAGGTTTCCCCTAGAGGAGGAGTGTCGTCTCCTGAGGGTTTTCAGCGGATTGCACCCACAAAATCCAGTAAGTAAAGAAAAGAAGTTAGTTGTTTAAATTTTTTTCTTGAAAAAGAACTTTCAATCATCTAAATAAAAATGACCGAATGATGTAAGAATTAGGTTTAACACTCATAAGCCCTTTTATACTTTAGCCTTCATAAAAGAAGAAACTATGGTTTTTCTTTAAATTTAGAAAAGATCTTGTACTTCTAACTCATTCTTTTATTTTGCTTTAGATAGATATGCATACTGTGTAAGTGTGATGTGCTTGGGATTTTTCAACTCAACTTTGAATATCTTTTAATTTTATTAATATTTACTTATTATTCTTGGTTCCATTAGGCTTTCTACTTCACTTATGTAACACATATCAAACCGATGACTCCCAAACCAGATGGTCTTAGGGTACCAGGTGGAAAAACACCCTTCAGATCAAATATGCAAGTGGAGTAGGCCACGAAATCAAGATTTATATATTAATTTCTTTTTTTTGGCATGAGTAATCATGCTTCTTGAGGCACAATTATCCAGCTTTTTTTTTTCAGAGTTGTGTCTCTAAATCCCAAGCATGTGTGTGTGAATTATGCATATTCTACTAAGGCTAAATAAAAGGTATGAGTTATTTTCCTTATCCCTCTTATCTTTTTAGTCAAACCATTCTTTCTTGTTTACTTAGACAAAAATAAAGATTCCTTAATAAGGTTCCCGTAATTCCTACAATCTTTTGGTATGTTTACAAAGAGTATGAAATTTCTTTTCAATCTAGATTTTTTTTGAAAGAAGAAAGAAGAATAAAAAGAAAAAGAAGAAAAGTGTTAGCACCCCCCCCCCCCACACACCTATCTAATGCTTTGTCCTCAATGAATGCATATGGAAATGCGAATTCAATAAATAGGGGGAAGAAATGATGTCACCGTCTTCGTGGACTTGGGCCGGCCAAGTGCGAATAGGCTAAAAAAAAATGTAGAAGGGGTAAGCATATAAACAATTTTTTTTATTTGTTGTGGTTAGGTGTATGACGAGGCAAAAAGAGTCAGCACACTATCATCCGGAGTCATGGGCTCAGTGGTCAAGAAGGGCTTCAGTCTTTGCCCATTGACTTTGAATTCCGTGTTGTTCTTAGGGTCTACAATAAGCACAACACCGTGTGGGAAAACAGTGCGCACAATGAACGGTCCTGACCAACGAGTTTTAAGCTTCCCCGCGAAAATATGAAGCCTAGAGTTATATAGCAGAACCCTATCTCCCGGTGCCAAGTTTTTATGGGTTATGATTTGGTCATGAAAAGTTTAGTTCTGCTCTTGGTGATTCGGGCATTCTCATAAGCTTCATTCCGTATCTCCTCTAATTCTGAAATCTGTAGTTTCCTAAGTTCACCGGCCTTGGTCAGATCAAAGTTGAGTTGCTTAATTGCCCAGAGGGCCCGGTGGTCTAACTCTACTAGTAGATGACAGGCTTTTTCAAACACGATTCTATAAGGAGACATCCTCAGAACTGTCTTAAAAGCAGTGCGGTAAGCCCACAATGCATCATTGAGCTTAACCGACCAATCCTTTCGGTTTTGTCCGACAGTTTTTTCCAGAATGAGCTTGATCTGTCGGTTGGTGACTTTGACCTGCCCATTTGTCTGGGGATGATACGGAGTGGATAACTTATGATTGATGGAATATTTTCGCATCAGAGTTTCAAAAACTCTGTTGCAGAAATGTGATCCATTATCACTAATTATCGCTCTGGGGGTGCCAAATCGGGAGAAGATGTTCTCTTTGAGAAATTTGACAACCACTTTGTTGTCATTCGTCTTAGTTGGCACAACTTCTACCCACTTAGAGACATAATCTACAGCAACCAAAATGAATTAGTAGCCGAAGGAACTGGGAAATGGCCCCATGAAATCAATACCCCAAACATCAAAAATTTCAACTTCAAGGATCGGGTTAGGGGCATCATGTCTCTTCTTGAAATCTTCCCAATTTTCTGACAATTTGCGCATGACTTGCAAAAATGATATGAGTCTTTGAACAAAGCTGAGCACACTCCTCTGTTCCTCCTCGGATATGCATCGTCTAATTATTTGGTCGGGACAATACTTAAAAAGATACGGTTCTTCCAGAAGAAGTACTGTACTTGGGCAAAGAAGCGGTATTGGTCTTGCTTTGTCCAGTCAGCGGGTAATTGTCCCGTGGCCAGGTAATTAACGATGTCAGCATACCAGGGTTCCTTAAGAATGGCTAGGATGTGCTCGTCTGGGAAATCCTCGTTGATCGGAGCTTGGATGATTGGTGCATTCAGAATTCGTGAGAGATGATCAGCAACCACATTTTCTATACCTCTCTTTTATCCCGGATTTCTAATTCAAATTCTTGAAGTAAAAGGATCCACCGAATCAGTCGGGCTTTTGCTTCCTTCTTGGTCATGAGGTATTTCAGAGCCGAGTGATCCGTAAAATTCACCATTTTCGAACCTAACAAGTAAGGCCGGAACTTTTCTAACGCAAAGACAACGGCCAAGAATTCCTTCTCAGTCGTTGTATAGTTCTATTGGGCGTCATTCAAAGTCCTACTCGAGTAATAAATCACGTGCTGCCTATTGTCTATGCGCTGTCCTAGAACAGCGCCAATAGCAAAATCAGATGCATCACACATGATTTCAAATGGCTGGGTCCAATTAGAAGCAGAAATGATAGGCGCAGAGATAAGTTCTTGCTTAAGCTTCCCCCATGATTTAAAACACTCATCGTTGAAATCAAAGGGCACGTCCTTAGCGAGCAGGTTGGTTAAGGGCCTCGCGATTTTGCTAAAGTCCTTAATGAACCGTCGGTAGAACCCAGTATGCCCTAAAAAGGATCTAATATCCTTGATGCTTTTGGGTGGTGGAAGCTTAGCAATTACTTCTACCTTAGCCTTATCCACTTCTATGCCTCTCCTCGAAATCTCATGGCCCAAGACAATCCCCTGTCTCACCATAAAGTGACATTTTTCCCAGTTTAGAGTTAGGTTCTTCTCAAAGCATCTTTGTAGCACTAACTCTAAGTGATGAAGACACTGATCAAATGAATCTCTGTAGATGGAGAAGTCATCCATGAAAATCTCAAGAAAACGTTCCACCATGTCAGAGAACAAACTAAGCATGCACCGTTGGAACGTTGCAGGAGCATTGCACAATCCAAAAGGCATGCGCCAATAAGCAAAGGTTCCGAACGGGCAGGTGAACGTCGTCTTTTCCTGGTCTTCTGTAGCAATGGGGATTTGATTGTATTCCGAGTACCCATCTGGAAAGCAATAGTACTCATGTCCAGCCAAACGCTCAAGCAATTGGTCGATGAAGGGTAGCGGGAAGTGGTCTTTACGGGTAGCTGCATTCAATTTCCTGTAGTCGATACAAACACGAACCTTGGTAGGCAGTCTTGTTTGTACCAACTCTTTTTCCTAATTTTCTACCACCGTAAGCCAGCCTTCTTTGGGACCGCATGAACAGGGCTAACCCATTGACTATCAGAAATGGGATAAATTATCCCATTATCTAATAGTTTTAAAATTTCAGCCTTAACTGCCTCTTGTATGAGAGGGTTAAGCCTGCATTGTGGGTCCCTCCTAGGGGTTGCTTCATCGACTAAATGGATTCTATGTTGCACTATGGCTGAACTTATTCCTTGATGTCCTTCATCGTCCATCCAATGGCTTCCCTATGTCTTTTCAGAATAGACATTAAGCTGTCCTCTTATTGCTCAGTCAAGTGGGACGCTATGATGACTGGCAAGGTGTCCTTTCCGCCCAGTAGGCGTACTTGAGGTGTTCAGGCAGGGCTTTTAGCTTTAGGGAAGGTGTTTCTTCATTGGAGGCAATCTCTGGGCTTTAAATCCTAGGATGGGGTACACTGGGGCTTGATGCCCAATCCACTGCTGAATCTACGATCTGGTCTAGATTAAAATCCTCAGCCTCCAGATCAAACTCTGCCTCAGTTTCTGTCTCCATACTTTCCTCATTCTCACTGGTCAGGTTTTCATAGAATTGACCTCAAACGTCTGATCATTGATATCCCTAGGTTGTCTTCCAAGATTGAAGACATTGACTTCCTTCGTCATGTCTCCAAAGGTCAATCGCATGGACCCATTCCTACAGTAGATTATGGCATTGGCTATAGCAAGGAATGGGCGCCCTAAGATGACGGAGTTTGAGACCTAAGATTGGACACAGGTTGGGTCTCAAGCACAATGAAGTCAACGGGATAAATGAAATCCCCGACCCAGATGAGGACGTCTGTGATTTCCCCCTTAGGGATCTTCACAGATCGGTCGGCTAGCTGAATGGTGACTCGAGTTGGGCTTAGCTCGCCCAACCCAAGTTGCTAGTATACTGAGAGAGGTAGCAAGTTAATACTTGCTCCCAGGTCAAGAAGCGCTCTACTGATTTCGGTCTGTCCTATGGTGCAGGAAATGTGGGACATTCGGGATCCTTGTATTTCACCAGAATGGAATCAGACAGAATTTCGCTTATATTAGTGGCCAAGAAGACTTTCTTGGGCACATTGGTCTTTCTCTTCTTTGTACACATATTCTTAAGAAATTTGGCATAAGCCGGGACTTGTTGGATAGCGTCAAGAAGTGGCACATTCAATTTGACCTGGTTGAACATCTCTAGCATTTTCTCCATGTGCATATTTTTATTGTTGTTCCTAAGCCTATTGGGAAAGGGTGCTACAGGCTTATGAACTTGTTCAGCAGCTTTGTCCTCGTCAGATGTTTGTGGAGTGGATTGGGAGGAACTAGCAGAGGTGGAGGCTGGAGTGGGATCAGGATGGACTGGACTTTTCTGTGGTAGACCTGGTTGTCTACCTTTTTTCTAGATCGCAGTGTGTGAACAGCATTGCACTGGTTAATCGATGGATCCTGAATTTCATATGCTTGAATGGAGGTTTTTGGGTTAACTAATGGCTGACTAGGCAAAGTACCTTTGGTCTTTCACTTAGGGAGCTAGCTAACTGGCTCATCTGCATTTTCAATCTTGATATGGCCTGTGAATGACTGTTCAGAGTTTGTCCTTGGTTTGCATAAAAGCGGTTTGGAACCTTATGAAAGCCTCTATGCTCTTCTCCAATTACTGATTTTCTTTTCTATTGGTGAGCCTTGGGAGGATGAAGCTGGGGCTTGACTTGGAAAAGTTGGTGGAGGAGTAGGATGGTGAAAGTTGTTGGAAAATTAGGCCTGGGAGGATTGTTTTGGGCCCAGGAGAAATTGGGGTGATTTCTCCAGTCGGGATTGTAGGTCTGTGAGTAGGGGTTATGAGGCGGCCGTGAGTAAGCCGCGTTCATGTGTTCCGGTGGCACTTGCTGGGCATAGAAAACAGGGCACTCTTCAAAAACATGGTTTGGTGCCTGACAATATGAACAACCCGGATTGTGAATTGGTGGTGGGTTGATCTGGTTGACACTGGCAAGCTCTTTTATTTCCAGAGCCTCTATCCTTCTCATTAGGGTAGCAATCTTAACCTCGGCAGCTATGGATGATTCTAGAGATAGGAGCCCTCCTCTTGAAGCTATAGATTGTGAATTCCTAGGTTTCTCCGAGGCTGGCTCCCTTTGCAGGGTTTTCTCAGCTAAATCCTCAAACAAATCCCAACCCTGATTCTCATCCTTCTGCAAGAACCCTCCCTGACACATGGTCTCTAAAAGGGTTTTTGTTTGATAGTCTAGACCATCATAGAGAATCTGGCACTGACGCCATTTCTCCATGCCATGATGAGGGCATTGAGCTAGGAGATCTTTGAATCGCTCAAAGTATCTCCAAAATGGTTCGCTCGGGTCTTGCTTAAATGCATGATGTTCTTCCTAATGAGGGCAGTTTTGTGAATTGGGTAGAATTTCTTCAAGAACGCCTTGACGAAATCATCCCAGGTTGTGACTGAATCTGCTGCCAAGCTGTACAACCATTTCTTAGCTAGGTCCTTTAGGGAAAAAGGGATGAAACGTAACCTAACGGCATCGTCTCCTAGCTGAGGTATACACATCATGAGGCATACTTCTTCAAATTCCCTAACAAAGAAGTATGCGTCCTCTGATTCTAAACCATGAAATTTGGGAAGAGTGTTAATGAATTGGGGCTTTAACTCAAAATTATTGCCATTTGCTTCAGGAAGTTTTATGCAAGATGGAAGTGAAGTTCTGATCGGGTAAAATCTATCCTGAAGTGATGCCATCACCAGTTCTGGATGCAAGAGTAGAGAAGTGTTTCTTGTTAATCTGGAAGTTGACGGATCTCTCACCCACTCTTGCATGCAGCACACCACAAACAACGCAAAAAACAACAAACGATCGAAAAAAATGAAAAAAAACAAACAAAAGAAAGAAAAACAACCACAAGCTTAGTCTAAGGTACTTGGACCTAGATGACTCCTAACTGGTCGATTCTCCGGGGAAGTTTTTGCAGGAACTCGACTACAAGCTAATCGGCCAGGAAAGGGCAAAGCTCGGGGGGAGATATCCAGGCAGAGCCACGGGCCTAATTACGCCAAACCATGGAGCTTTCGAGGCTTTACCTCTCAATCCACTTTCCTTAGATACCGATTCTCAGGAGTATAGTTCTTACAATTTTCAACCTCGGTTAATCTCTTAGTGAGTCCGAGATGTCCCTAGGGCCAACATCTATTGATTTTTAGTTAAGGCTTGGGAAAATGTGAGTGCACTTGGAGATGATTTTTGGGCTAAGGAAGGGTGATGAAATTCCCACCTTATCTTGTTTATTTGGGTTTTGCCCTTAAAGTCAATTGTGCAAGTGTACAGTTTATTCACAACAAGATAACACTCAAAGCGGTAAATCACTTCAAAATGTTGGTCCTATTCTATATGAATGCACACGTACCTTGTCTCCAGCACTCTTCAACAGAAATTGAAATGAATTGAAATAGACACGTGCCCTATATGCAAAGGTCTAGTCCAAATTTCAATTAAGCAACAAGTGAATTTCTGTTGAATTTATTACACATGCATAAAGGTGAAGCATCCAAGGAAACTAAAAATTTAGAAAGCAAAAAAAAATTTTTTAGCGGCTTTCGGCAACCCAGCAAACGAGTTTGTTAGTACTTCAATCGGAAAAACTCGCTTTTACACGAATTTTTCCGAGGGCAAATGAATCCTCCCACAATGTCCTTGGCTACCTCTTTTGCTTCCCGCGATAATGAGCTCCTTGGTACTTCTCTTACACACAAAAAGAACAATCTTTAGTAGTGAACAATAAAGCCGTCCCTCCCCGGCAATGGCACCAAAATTGATCGGCAAAAAGTAAGTACTAAAATAAGAGAAGGAAGTGTGGGTTGATGTTACTGCTTTTGCGATTCTTCGTAGTAGCGAAGTGGCTATACGGGTCGTATCCACAAGGAGAGAGAGCGATGGAAGCTTGATGAGGCTTCAAAGTTCAAGAAGAAAGAAAGTTCTTTGTGTCCAAATAAAGAATTGAAAAGTGAAAACAAGTTGTTTGAAGAATTGTTGGAAAATGTTTTGGTGTTGTAAAAGTGATTTTTTTTCTTAGTTGTAAAAATGCATGGCTAACTTTCTACTAAGTGCTCCCACTAATTTCTAACTTTGGAAGATAGCCTCACGATGGATCATAGGCGAACACAACCCTTTTGCATTGGAACTATTCATGACAGCGAAGCCTCGGATGCAGGAAGTCCTCGCTTCGAAGCGGATACAGGTGCTGAGGCTCCAGCAGCTGCTTCTGGTGGGGTAGGCACGGCCCCCGTAGAACAGGTCGATGTTGAAGAAGTGGAGGAAGAAGATCCCGACGTCCACTTCAAACGAAAACGGGAGGATGGATCTCGTAGGAAGAGGGTAGTGAAGAAACCTCGTCGCTACGCTCCAACAGTTGTTGCACAGGGCAAATTATCTATAGCGCCTCCTCCTCCTGCCCCATTAGTAGCTAAATTGTCGGTTCCTAAGCCGACTACTGGTAAAGCCGCTCCGGACCGGGTAAAATCAGCTTCATTTTTGTAATATACTTCTTATGTGTTCCAGACGGCTCATTATTTGCTTTATGATTCAGGAACCGAGGCGGTGAGAAGCCCGAGAGCTGAAGCTGTTAGAGAACAAGGGAGCATTATGATCCCTTGTTTATTATAAGAAGGGCGATGAGGCTGGCTATTTCGCCGTCTCGGAAGAGTCTGGAGGTGACGCGGCCGATGTAGGTCCTTCGGGTGCTGGGACTTCAAAAGGAAGTCCCATAGCTTCTAGCTCTTTTGGGTGGACCACGGAGGGTTCAGCAAGTGAAGGCGAGCCGGCCGTCCGTAATGATTCCGCCAAAGATTTTTCAATGGAGCCCGTAGGGACTGATGTAGCCGTCAAGACGATTGAGGTGACATTATCTTTTGGTACTGTTTTGACCTTTTGACTCTTGTTATTTGCTATGCCTTGCCTAAACAAAGTCTTGTTGCAGGTGTTCTGCCTTGGGTGCATCGACTTCAGGAGAGCCAACCAATCTTCCTGAGGGATCCAGGGGTGATGTAAGTACTTCAACCGCGGTGGATGCTGCTGAGTTGGATGCTTTGTATGTCGACCTACCCTCTTATCAGCCTGAACCAGCTGGAGGAACTGAAATTGAGGGGATGGTAGTCACGGAACCAATCTCACTTCCAACTATATGAATGAGTGAGGTGCCATTAGTTTCGTCAGTGCCGCCTAGCTTGCCAGGTGCGGAGCTGAGGGTGATTACCAGTCCTACTTCTCCAACACTGGTGGTTGAGCCCGCTCTCCCGAAAATAGTCGCTAGTCCTACCTCAGTTGTAGTTAGTGTACTGGTTTCAATGAGGACTCCTCGAGATCACCGATGACCTCTCATGTTGCTGCGGCCAGTGCTTCTACTATTCCCTCCACAGTAGTATCAATAAAGCCAGTGGAATCTTCAGGGGCTGCTCGTCTGCCAGGAGTGATTGAGGCCGAGAATGAATTTGTGGCTGAGTTAGTCGATAGTTTTATAAGAGCTTGAAGCGATCCATCGCTTTGATTTAAAAGGCTCGACTACCTCATTCTCTGCTTTAAAGGTAGTCCTCTCCCGAAGCATTGAAAGTATCTGAAACTTTGGAGGGGATGACCAAGCCGCTACATTGGAACTTCTGGTGGACCAACTTGAGAGGGATGTAGACGAATGGCACCGCCTTAGCCATTCAGACCTGGAGTTTTCAGTTAATGAGCAGCTTGCGCACCTTGTCGCTCAGATGCATGACGCTCATCTTGCCGCTCAGGAAGCCGCTAAGGCCATTTCTTCTGACTTGAAATTCTTGGAGACAAGGAAGGTAGAGCTCGGGGACGCCATAAACGCTTCTAGCAGTGCTCTTCTTGACGCTGAAGATAAGATTGAAAAGGCCAAGGAGATGATCAGGAAGACAAATCTTCTTTTATCCAAGGCTGAACCAGTGCGTCTGAAGAGGCGGGGCTTGAGCAGCTTAGGGCTCAGAATGACGAACTCTTGCTGCAAGAGTTAGCTCAGAGGGCAATCTTGGTTGAAGTTGAAGCTCGCTTGACCCAGACGGCGAGCTTTAATGAGGCTGAGCTGAGGTCGCAGGCGCTTGTCAGGGCTGCTGACGATAGGGAGACAAGGCTGGCCATTCTTAAAGGACGGATCAAATCTTATGAAGCACCCTCATAGGCTGTAATATATGTGCCTTCATGTATCCCTTCCCCTCTTTTTTTTTTCCAGAATCAATAAAAGTAGTTTCATTTTGACTCCCCTGTTGCGTTTCCAACTTGTTTTATCTTCTGAATTCTCGCTTCCAAGTTGTATTACAACCACTTGAGAAAATAGTCCTTACAGGATTAAAAAGATGAGACTTGGTTATCTGCCGGTTCAGAGGTCGCAATGACATAACCGATTAAGAAGCCGCCAAGCTCCAAATTCTGTCGTATGATGACAAAGCACTAGTCCTTGCCGGACTGAAGGATGAGTCTTGGCTATCTCCCGGTTCAGAGGTCGCAATGATGTAACCGATTGAGAAGCCACCAAGCTCGAAATAGTCCTTCTCGGACTGAAAGATGAGACTTGGCTATCTGCCGGTTCAGAGGTCGCAATGACATAACCGATTGAGAAGCCACCAAGCTCAAAGAAATAGTTCTTGTCGGACTGAAAGATGAGACTTGGCTATCTGCCGGTTCAGAGGTCGCAATGACGTAACCGATTGAGAAGCCACCAAGCTTGAAAGTAGTACTTATCGGACTGAAAGGTGAGACTTGGCTATCTGCCAGTTCAGATGTCGCAATGACATAACCGATTGAGAAGCCACCAAGCTCGAAGTAGTCCTTGTCAGACTGAAAGGTGAGACTTGGCTATCTGCCGGTTCAGAGGTCACAATAACATAACCGATTGAGAAGCCATCAAGCTCGAAGTAGTCTTTGTCGGACTGAAAGGTGAGACTTGGCTATCCGCCGGTTCAGAGGTCGCAATGACATAACCGATTGAGAAGCCACCAAGCTCAAAATTCTATCAAACGAGGAAATCACTATCATAGGTTTAGTGTTAACTTAACAGCGAAATGGATACCAGAGGTATACTGTTAAACATAGCATGAAAACGGTCTCGTTCTCACGAGGAAATCACTGTCATAGGTTTAATGTTAACGTAACAGCGAAATGGATGCCAGAGGTATACTGTTAAACATAGCATGAAAAGGGTCTCGTTCTCACGGGGAGATCACTGTCATAGGTTTAATGTTAACGTAACAGCAAAATGGATGCCAGAGGTATACTGTTAAACATAACATGAAAAGGGTCTCGTTCTCACGAGGAGAAACGAGGAAATCACTGTCATAGGTTTAATGTTAACGTAACAGCGAAATGGATGCCAGAGGTATACTGTTAAACATAGCATGAAAAGGGTCTCGTTCTCACGGGGAGAAACGAGGAAATCACTGTCATAGGTTTAATATTAACGTAACAGCGAAATGGATGCCAGAGGTATACTGTTAAACATAGCATGAAAAGGGTCTCGTTCTCACGGGGAGAAATGAGAAAATCACTGTCATAGGTTTAATGTTAACGTAACAGCGAAATGGATGCCAGAGGTATACTGTTAAATATAGCATGAAAAGGGGTCTCGTTCTCACTGGGAGAAACGAGAAAATCACTGTCATAGGTTTAATGTTAACGTAACAGCGAAATGGATGCCAGAGGTATACTGTTAAACATAGCATGAAAAGGGTCTCGTTCTCATGGGGAGAAACGAGGAAATCACTGTCATAGGTTTAATGTTATCGTAACAGCGAAATGGATGCCAGTATACTATTAACATAGCATGAAAAGGGTCTCGTTCTCACGGGGAGAAACGAGAAAATCACTGTCATAGGTTTAATGTTAACGTAACAACGAAATGGATGCCAGAGGTATACTGTTAAACATTGCATGAAAAGGGTCTTGTTCTCACGGGGAGAAACGAGAAAATCACTGTCATAGGTTTAATGTTAACGTAATAGCGAAATGGATGCAAAGATCTTTATATGCGGTCTTACCATTCTATAGATGAGAATTGATAAGTAATTTTGGAGAGGGAATCAAATGGGAACAGGTCCCTTAGGATTTTAGCAAATTCTCAGCTGTCAACGGGTTTGATATGCCTTTACCAACTACCGTTTGAGTTGGGCTAGCCATGCTATTCCCCTCAGCATGATGAGTTATCGAGGACTTATGTTGGGCTTAAAGGCCAACATTTTCCTCTATCCTTAACCATTAAAGGTGTTGGATCAAATGGTTAGTGCATGTGTAACCTTGATTCTCCTTTGAGACAACCAATGTATGAGCAGGTTCCTACTGGTTTATGGTTGCATGATCTCATTTGGAGGAAGAGAGAGAGCTCTTTCTGTGTACCTTGGATTTGAAGGTCTTGATCAGAGGTGTAGTGTTAACTTGATCATGAGAAGGATCCTTAATCAAGGATAATACTTCTTTAAGAACTTGCCATTGATCAGCATCATGAGTAAATCACCATCTGAAGTCATAAAGCGTTATGCTCCGTTTGAATAGACTGTTTCTATTACAAACGGTCCTTCCCATTTAGGCTGAAATTTGCCTTTGGTTTTGTGCGTCATGATCATCGGTCGTCTGACGGCTAAAACCAATCTCCTTTATGGAAGACTCTTTGTTTGACCTTCTTATTGAAGGCTTTTGAGATTCGAGCTTGATATAACTCGATGTGCTACTGAGCTTGTAACCGTTTCTCATCTAAGGCTTCGAGCTCTTGAAGACACAATCGATCATTGTCTTCTGATGTGATCTTAGTCATTAAAGCTACTCGCAATGACGGCATCTGGATTTCTAACAGGATGACTGCTTCGCATCCGTACATCAGGAAAAAAGGCGTATTGCCTGTCGGGGTCCGAACCGTGGTTCGGTAGGCCCAAAGATATTCACCAAGCTTTTCGTCCCAATCTCACTTATTCGAGGAGACGAACTTCTTGAGTAACTTGATGATTATTTTGTTGAATGCTTCCGCCAAGCCGTTAGCGGCGGGATTATAGGCAGTTGAAGCCACATTCTGAATTCGGTATTTATCACAGAATCGATAGAATACCTGGCTTATGAATTGGGGACCGTTATCATAGATGATCCGCCTAGGGACACCAAATCGATGGATGACATGGTGTTTGATAAAATTAACCATGTTGGAAGTTTTAACTTCAACCAGTGGTATAGCTTCTACCCATTTTGAAAAGTAATCAGCTATTGCCAGAATAAACCGGTGTCCTTTTGTCGAATAGGGGCTGATTGGCCCTACGATATCGATTCCCCATGCTTCAAATGGCCATGAAGCAACAGTTGGGTGGAGCAACTCCGGAGGCTCGTGTATGAAGTCCTCATGAATTTGGCATGCTTTACACCTTCGTGCATACTGGATGGCAACGGCTATCATGGTTGGCCAATAATATCCAAGCCTATGCAATCTGTCTTTAAGTTTTGGACCTGGCTGATGAGCTCCGCATATGCCATCGTGTGCTTCTTTAAGCACTTCCTGTGCCTCTGAATTAGAAAGGCAATGGAGAAGGATACCGTCGTATGAACGACGGTAAAGTGTCTTCAGAGTTGGATCGTAGTAGAAATGGAGAGACCTTCGTCTGATAGATGCCGCTTCTTTAGGATTGTCTGGCAGCAGACTATGTAAAGCATAGTCGATGAGAGGAAATCGCCAATCTCTCGGCTCGAGATCCGTCAAGATATTATAGACCTCTCTGGTTCTTAACATATGTTTAGAGCAGACAAGGTGTCGAGTCGCCACTGTGAGGTGATACTCGGTGTCGACTGGTAAGGCTAGTGTTGTTGCTAATGCAGCAAGAGCATCCGCCTTAGTATTCTGAGATCGAGACACGTGTCCGATGTAGAAACCATCAAACAGATTAGCCAATTCGATGACCGTGTGATAATAAGGCACCAAGTCTTCGTGACGGACCTCATATTCGCCTTTAACCTGACTGATAATCAGTTTTGAATCGTCGTAAGTTTCGAGGTAACGTACCCCCATTCCGTGGGCGAGCTGAAGACCAATGAGTAGAGCATTATATTCCGCTACATTGTTGGAGCATGATTCCGTCAGAGAAAATGCTCTCGGAAGGACATGATTCTGTGGAGAGATAAACACAACCCCCACGCCGGCAATGATCCTGCCTTTAGGGCCTATTCGTGATGCTCCATCGAAGAACATCTGCCAAACTTCATCCTCTAAAGTTACATTAGATTCGAAGACTACATCCAGAATATCTTCATGAAGTTTTGAGTGTTCCGGAACTGGATGAGCAGCCAAGAACTCTGCAAGGGCCTGGCCTTTAACCGCCTTCTGAGGGATAAAGATCATGTCGTATTGAGATAAAAGAAGCGTCCATTTAGCTAATCTTGAATTCAATGATCCTGGCTTCGTCATGAGAAGATGCAAAGGATTCACTCTAGAGATGACATGTATTGTTTGGCCGACCAAATAATGTAGTGTCTTCTGAACGGCAAAGACAAAAGCTAAGCACTCCTTCTAAATAGGACTATAGCGAGATTCCGCCCCTATCGGAGTCCTGCTCAGATAATAAATAGCATGTTCGTGATCATTGTTGTCTTTTTGAGCAAGCAGGGCACCAAGAGAATGGTCCATAGCTTTCACATAAAGCAGGATCGAGTACCTGTCGACTGAGGTACTTCAGCTTGCGTCGTGTAAGCGTGCTTTCCCCTTCCGAATCGCTGAGAGAAGCTGATGTGAAATTGTCATCGTCTGGCAGGATGGAGATGACATTGCAAGATTTTCCCTTTGACTTGGACTTCTTTGAATCCCATTGTTCGTCTTGGACAAGGTCTGGGTGTATCCACATAATTTCCCCTGTCTCCAGTGTCAAGGGAACAAGACCCCTATTATCTTGTGTTTTAGGATGTTTGACTTCCAGCCGTGGCGCAGGGACTGGATAAGTCCCGTCAAGAACTGTGACCTTTGGGGTTTTGCAAACTCGAGGGTCACCATATTTGCAGTGACTTTCTTTTGCTCTAACTTCAGTGTCAGGACTCCGGCGTCGATCAAAGCTTGAATTCTGTCCTTGAGGACAAAGCACTTGTCGGTAGGATGGTGGATCATCCTGTGGAAGAGACAGTATTTGGGATCATTCGTGCGTCCTATTTCATTGGGACGTCGAGCATCTGGCAGCTTCAATTTATTCCCTTTGTGGAGTAAATGGAATATTGTGGCCACCTGATCGTCTTTGAAGGAGTATTGTTTTGGCCTTTGACTGAACATCCTATGATAATTCAACGGACATAGTCTCCTTCCCTTTGGCTTGAGAAGACTGCGCCATGTCGCTATGTCCTTTATTATTCATACCCATTTGCCTTTAGGGGTGGATGGTTCGAACTTTTTAGCCGACTTTTCGGCTATCTCGGCTTGCTCGACCAGTTCTTTCCAGGTATGGGCTTTGACAACCCCATGCGAACCTCTACTTGGTCTAAGAAGTTGTGCCTGCATGTCTGTAAGAGCATGGGTAATGGCATCCCTGCTGGACACATCAAAGACAAGTTTCTGAACCGCTCAATGTACTCACGGATAGATTCGCCCTTCTTCTGCACGGTGGAGAGGAGCTTGTCCATGGTTACCTCGGTATCGTCCTTATAGAAACGAGAAAGGAATCGGGTTTCCAGGTCGATCCAGGAATTAATGGAGCCGGAGGGAGACTTCGGAACCAGTCGAATGCTTCCCCCTTTAAGGTGCCAATGAACAGCCTTGCCATGATAGCATCGTTGTCTATAACATTACCGGTCTGAGACCGGAAATAGTAGATGTCCTGGTTTGGCGAGATTTTACCATCGTACGTGTGTAACGTCGGCGGTTTGAACTTTGGTTGGTATGACACTGAATCCCACTCCAGCGGGTAAGGACGGACTGTCCCTACTTTCTTTAATTCATCCCTCTGAGTTAGAGATGCGATTTGAGCTTGGATGCCTTTAAGGACTTCAGCGTCCAAAGAAGAACCCTCTTTTGACTTCTCCGTCCTTGGCTGTTCATTGCTAAGGCATTCTTCCTCATCATGGTTACTTCCTGTTTCATTATTATTCCGGTTATTGAGGAGTTGAGCGAGCATCTGTTGAATGTTGTCCAAAGCTTCTTGCTGGGTCTTGGAAGTTTGCTCCTGAGCTTCCAAACGTCGACGAAGATCATCATTACCGTTATCAGCCATGTTTACTGATACTTTGTCTGTTCGCACTGAGCTGACTATCGCCGAAGAGGCATACCCACTGTCTTCGTCCTCTTCATCGGACCATTGGACTGATCCTTTCATTGGTTCTGGTGAGGCTACTGCAGCTGAATAAGATGGTGTTCATAATTGTAGGTATTACAACCCTAGATCTGGTGTTGTGGAAGACACCTTCTTCGTGTACCAAGACTTCGCCCAAGCCGGGGCTATAATCCGGATCTGGGGAACTGTAGGGAGTGTCGTGGGACGCTTGTCTGCCCCTGCGCAGCTCTCATCCTCTTCCGGTCATGTTAACGGATGCAGAGGGTAGATCTCGCGATACGCTCCTTTTGCGATGCTTCATCGGAGCTTGGGCCGTCAGTCGATCAAAAACTGACCGTCGACCTGGAGGAACGACGGGGATTGGTCCTAGCCGGCAATGGACCGAGTGGACTGTCACCAACCGACATCCACTTGTTGACAACAGGAGGAAGAAGTTTGGAATGGTTCTGACTTCTGTTTACTTGTTAAGAATTCCCGCAAGTCAGACCCAGCTGCCCCTAAACGATTGAGCACAGAGGCTCTATTGGATTGCGCATAGGACGATGTCCTGCTCCTTTTATCGCCACAGAGGCAATTAACATTAAATAGTACTTCAGCTCTAGCTTCGCGGCTAAGAGCCTTGGGAATGCCCTTGGATGTTGAAGCTGCATAAGCACCCCTGTCAACACTTAAGGACGATCCCTTAGCTCCGTCACAAAGCGCGAGCTTAGCGCCTGATGGACTGGGGAGCGGAGCACGCTATAGTGCTTTATCCGCTATGCTGCTGCGAAGGCGATTAGTCTTAGATAGTGCTTTGGCTCTAACTTCGCGGCTAAAAGCGTTGGAAAAGCCTTTGGGCGCTGAAGCTGCATAAGCAACGCTATCAGCACTTAGGGACAATCCCTTAGCTCTGCTGCGAAGAGCGAGCTTAGTACTTGAAGACTGGGGAACGAAGCACGCTGTGGTGCTTTGGTTCCAGCTTCGCGGCTATGAACATCATGCGTACCCTGAGGTACAGTAGATTCGCTCATGAGAACGAGGCTGGCGCGAGGAGTTGCTGCTCTTGAATTGGGCGAAGATACAGTCGCCGTTGTGACTTCGCGGCTAGCAGCCTTGTTGGAGCAGGCAGGCATCTTGCCTTTTTCTTTACAAGAGAGACACACTTGTGGCGTAGCTACGCCTGAGGCTTTATTCAGAGCCTTTTGCTTTTGCTCCACATCTGATTTGACAAGGGAGACGTAGGTTCGCAGGGAACCTGACTAAGCCACACGCGAGGCTGAGGGGTGTTGGCAGAATTCTACTTCTGAGGCCTTGGCCATGAGACCTTTCTATGCTCCGTGCATGAAGCATTAGACCACCCCCAGAGAGGACTTCTTCAAATTTTCCTTGGTCGAAGTGAATGACCAGGTTCTCGAAAGTGATAGGCTTGCACTGCGGGCCTACTTTCTTGTTGCGCCAGAAGATCACAGTAGGCTCGCAGAGAGTCTTATTTGTCTCCGCAGAGACTTGCTTTGAAGATTTAGCCAGAGGGGCTCTGGCCACATTGGCTTCCTTGAATTCAGAGATAGACCCGAAGGTCTGTTCGTCGCATTGCGACACTTGTTTCTCAGCAGTGGAGAAATCGGTCCCCAGCGGAGTCGCCACCTTGTTTTCCATTGATTTGCAAAGAGGAAAACTTACAAAAAAGAAAAGGGTTTACAAGTAACACAAAAGATTACAAGTAGATCTCCTCGGAGATTCTGGAGAAGTGTGCCGGTAGGAGTCTAGTCAGCGCGCGACCACTTTGTCCCTTTGACGATGCGAGCGATGAGATTCCCTTCTCGCCTGGTTTGGGGAATCGGAGAACAGAAGGTTGGTAGAACCCTCTTGTTTCTTCTCAAAACCGCCTTCACTTAGGAATTCCTTCTCGCCTGGTTTCGGAGATTACTTGAGAGGAAGGAAGGTATTAGGGTATCAGCACCCTGATTAGAGAAGCAGTTCTCTAAAGTCTTTGAATTATTGGAAGCAAGAGAATAGATCTCTGTTTAGCCTCTCTCTCTGTGCGCACGGTCGTCTATACGTCCTTGCGTGTGTGTCTCTTCTTCTTGAGATTCCTCTCCTTGTGCCTCTGGTGGGTTATTTATAGGGAGAGCAAGGGTATAATTGTCCCTTGAAAATTTGAAAACAGATTGTATCAAATCTGTTCAAATCTGGAAGGTAACCTTGCTGTGAGGCTAGAATCAGCTTCTGCGAAGCTAGAAGTAGCAGGTTGCGTTGATCCTCCTGATCTGTTTTGATTCTTTCCATATAATTGGAAGATTTCCCCTGATCCTCTTACTCGTTCTAGGAGAGTCAAGAGATTACGGCAATCAATTGCCAAAATTGATCTCAGATTTGATCTTGATTAGATTGGTCTTGATCTTGAATTGATTGATCTCATCTGGAGATTTAATTGGTCAAAGGTTGACCATAACGGGCCCGCAGCGGAGCTGCCGCGTCGAGCTCGCAGCGGAGCTGGGAGAAGCATATGGTGAAGTCAGAAGAAAGCTCTTCAACGGAGCTAGATAACATTTATGGCGAAGCTACCGAACATCCTTCTGCGCGGTTGCGTGTGGCTTCGAGCGAAGCTAACTCTCTGCGGAGTTAACTTAAGCACTTCAGGCGAAGCTGTAAGTTAGCTTCCTGATGGAGCTTTGAACGGCTTGAAGGCGAAGTTGGGCGATCTTAGCCTCTCAAGCGAGGCTATCCCTTTGGGCTCATGTGATGCTAAGTGTTAGCATCTTAGACCTGCTGAGGTCTGTTCAAAGACAATCTGGGCTCACTGCCTGCTTCACTGGATCAGTAGAGTCCAAGTTGCTGCTTTGTCCCTCGGAGATGGTGAAAACTTGGTCATCAGCTTGTCTGTCACTTGTCTTTTGTAAATGTTAACAAGTTTAGACATTGTTCAGGCCAGTCAAGAATCTTATCTTTTTTAAAGTGTCAACAGTATGCGGAAGTATATGGCACCGGTCATATACCGAAACATACAAATTAAACGTCTTAATAATAACTTGATAATAACTT
The DNA here is from genome assembly GCA_038442645.1 of Agave tequilana. Lineage (NCBI taxonomy): Eukaryota > Viridiplantae > Streptophyta > Magnoliopsida > Asparagales > Asparagaceae > Agave > Agave tequilana. Next base: position 158,128 of record JAVJIF010031881.1, on the reverse strand, counting down.
CATAAATTTTATTATCATGTTCATACTTGCTATTTATTGTAGTTACTCCATGCTTGCTAAATTTATTACATAATATTTGACCTGCGACACTTGCTTTTATTTCATGCCATATAAATTCTAATGTTATTTCATATTTCACTATTTATTGTGGTTATTCCATGCTTATTGATTTGGGTACATTATACTTGACATTATGTACTTGCTATTATTTGTACTTACCATTTGGTTCTTTTTGCACTCGCTGGGTTGCCCACTAACAACCTTGGATTTGCATGTCCAGATTTAGCAGCTTGGACCGAGGTGGACCCAACAGCTGAGAATCAGGCCTACTTCGAGGAGCAGGCGGATCAGCCGTAGCTTCGTCCAGTCTTTCCCCGCTCGTGAGATTCCTTTCCAGCTCGTGAGTTATTATCTTTTGTATCATGTACAGTCCCATTTTGTACTATCTAGTGATGTAATATTAATGTAATATTATGTCACTATTTGTGATGACTAAGTACTTGTACCATTTATGTTGGAATGTATAACTTCACGTATTTTCACACTCTGATACATGTGTTGTGTTGTATGATGCTTAGCGTACATACGTGATGGTACCATCGCCCTGCGTATGTACGTCGCAGTGACGTCTCCGTACCCGCCAGGATCGGGCGCCACAGGTTGGTATCAGAGCCAAGGCTCTCACACCTTCAGTACAGCCAGTCTGCAATTAATGTTGGATAATTTGCGGCTGAGTCACACGAGTCTTTGTTATACATTCCAATCACAAGTACGAAGTTATCTATTCTTTTCTTGAAATCCATCCCTTGATTCCTGAAATCTCATATTCTGTCATCTTTTCAGTTAGCTCGAATATGGTGAGACGGGGGACACGTAACGGTCCCGGCACTTCCCGTGAAGGTCCGTACGGGGAGAATGACATGATGAGGATACTCCAGGGATGATGAATAGCCAACAGCAACAGACAGAGCTCTTGCGGTAAGGATTACTGACTGCACCCCGAGAGCAGAGGCCGGTACTATATCGGATTTCAGGAGATTGCAGCCGACAGAATTTTCGAGCATGGAGAAGCCCCTGGATGCAGAGCAGTGGTTGATCGACATGACTGATCTTCTGAAGATGGCCAGAATTCCTGGTGAGAACCAGGTGGAAGTGGCCAAGATCCAACTGAAGGATGTGGCGAGGACCTGGTGGCTAGCCGAAGAGGCAAGGCTGGAGAAGCCTATCTCTTGGGACCAGTTCTCGAAGGGCTTCTATGAGAGGTTTTTCCCTACAACTGCTCAAATGGAGATGGAGGAGCAGTTTATCAAGCTGCAGCAGTGGAATCGATCGGTGGATGAGTATGCTGCTGAATTCCTAAGACTTAGTCGGTTTGCACGTATATGGTGGCCGATGAGGAGAGAGGGCTAGCAGATTTCAGCAAGGACTGAGTGTGGACATCCAGATGTTGCTTATACCCCACCAGCTGAAGACATACTCCTAAGTTCTATCTATTGCCCGTGATGTGGAGCAGGGATTGGAGAAGAAGAGGAGAGTTGAGCTGCAGCACAAGCTTGTGAAGCGCCAATTCCAACAGGTGCATAGAGGGAATCCAGTCAGATCTTTTGGTGCTCCAGTAGCCAAGCGGCCATTTCAGCCTCCTTCTCAGCAGCTTGTGCGTGGGTACTGTCAGAAACCTGGACACAATCAGCGAAACTGTCGTATGGCTAATAGACTGTGTTTGGCATGCGGATCCGACAACTACTCAATAGGAGAGTGTCCGTTCAAGAAGACCTGGAATGCAGCTCCAGCACCACCAGCACTTTCAGCTCGAGTGGCACCACCAGTAGCTCCAACTCGAGCAGCTCCCCCAGTATTTTCAGCACCACCGATGAGGAGGAATCCAGGACCTGTAGGTAGGGGAGCTCCACTTCCTCCCTAGCGTCAGACTCTGGGTCAGGCTCAGTGTAATACCCCGTTCCCGGAATACGTACTTAGTTGCGTATTCAGATTTTCGATCGTATTTTTTCGATTTGTTTCCTGTATTTATTCTGTATTATGAATTCCTTATATGATGTTTTGCCTTGGATTTGGATTCGTGGATTCGGAGTCAGCCCTAGTCTGAACCGAAGACCCGATTATAGTATCTTATTCGATTTGGCCTTTCGGTGATTAGATTTGACCGATTTCAGTTTCAAATATATTTTCCAATATATTAGATTTTCTGTGATTTTCTGGATTTTTCTTGGATTAAAAGGAATTTCTTCAAAACCGGTGTCGGCCAGTGCCGCTGACCGATTCCTGGATTTAATTCTTAAACGGTTTGGAATTTCTAAATGATTCTTTAGACATTATTCCTTAGAATCATATTTTCTACCTACATTCTTTTTCTGAGGATTTTGGATTTTATGAAAATTCCAACGGAGTCTGTAAATTATTGATTCCGGGATTTTTAGTTTTAAAACTATAAAGTATTTCTTAAAAAGGATTTCACTATGAGTCTTCATATATTATTATTGATTTTGGTAATTATTTCGGGTCGTTCCGAGATACTTGAATTTCGGACGATTCCGGCATTTTCCCGAAAGATTTCCGCATCCGCAACTGAATCCGGGAATCCGCCACTTCCATATTTTCATCTTCCTTCCCAAGAAAACATCTTCTCATTATATTTATTTCCTTTTCCTTTTCCTTTATTTCTTTCCTTCCTCCACTAACCAAAGCCTTTCCCATTTTCCAATAATTCCAATTTTCCACATAATCCCACTCACTTTCACCTAATCCTTTTTAAATCCCACTCATTCTCTCTCTCCCCCATGGCCGGCCAAGTGGCCAAGAGAGGGACACTCACCTCACCTCCCCTTTTTGCAAATAACCCCCTCTCTTCCATCTCAATTACAACTCCTTCACAAATTCCAAATCATATATAAACATTCCTTTACATTTCCTTTTCCTTTTTTTCACTTCACCAAAAGAAAGACCCTTCACCAAAATCCCTCCTCCATCTCAACTCAACCTCCAACTTCAAGAGCTTCATCTAGGGCATCATCAAGGTCTTCATCTTCAACCACCAACTCCCAAAGCAACACCAAGATCATCTTCTCCACCTCAAGCAACTTCAACTTCAACAACTACTTTTGGATTGAGGCCATCATCTCCACCTTGAGATCCTTTCAAGACTACAAAGCTTCACCTAACCAATCCTAGTGAGTATTTTTACTCACCAAGACTCATCAAATTCCTAGTATACTTGTATTTACAATTCTTGTACATTTACATCTTCAAAATCACATTTTTAGACTATCAAGCACAACCACCAGATTCAGTTCTGTACACTGTGTTCGACCATGATTAGTCGACTTGACCTAGAACCTAGTCGACTAGAAACCCTTAGCTGAAACGTAGCCTTCCTGACTTCACAGTTTTAGTCGACTAGTCCCTATTACCAGTCGACTAGATATCCCTAGTCGACTACTAGAATTCCCTAGTCGACTCCTGAAATAAACTCAACTCTCTGTATCTCAAACTTAGTCGACTTAAGTATCTATTAGTCGACTTGTAGTTCCCTGTTAGTCGACTACCCTCTTTACCTAGTCGACTAACTCTTCCTGAAACAGAAACCCAAACTCTCTGGAACACATTATTAGTCGACCACCTTATTTCCTAGTCGACTAACCCTTCTATTAGTCGACTACTATTCCAACCTAGTCGACTAACTTATGGCTGTCTGGTATTGTGTTTTCCTTCTTGACTATGTATCTTACCCTTGATACATGTACTATATATTATTCCTACTTATACTTCATAGCTTGTACTTTATGATCTATTAATTGGTGTATATCATCTCTTGTCACTTCATATTCCCAAGTTTATGTATTGCCATGCAACTGCTTGTTTCATTCTTATACTTGTACCTTGCCGTGATATTATTGCTTCTTTATTTTATACCATGCGTGGCAGGCCCTTCGAGGTCGTTGAACCCTGTTGCTTCTATGTTTCCCCTTGCCTTGCTATGATCCAGACACGTCAGTACATGTTTTCCTTTAACACATGTATATCACCTGACATGCCACCACTTTACTAGACCTCTTGTTATGTCTTGACTGACCCGGCCTATTATCAATCTATTGTTATGTTTTATTGCTTGTGATATATCACCACCTTGTCATGCTATCCTTTAGAACCAAGCATGATACACTTGACCTTATGATTATCTTGTTTACGGGAACCCTGCCTTATTTTATGGAACTAAGTGCCACACCACACACGGTGGGGGCCACCTCTAGAATCCATTCCCACAGAGCAAAGTGCCACATTGAACAAAGTGCCACACCACACGGTGGGGGCCACCTCTTGAATCTGTGGGGGCCACCTCTTGAATCTGTTGGGCTATTACTGTTATGACTGTTTATTCCCGTAACCTGATAATCTTAATAAGCTACAACTTGTATGGGTATGGGAGGAAGTGATGGATGCCGGAATGATATCTTGCTTATAGTGATGGGATATAAAAGTATATATATATATATGTATATATATATACTGGCGGTAAGTGTTATGATATTACTGTTAGGGGGACTTTGGGCCTCCAAAGCCGGTTCCAGGTGTATGGAAACCACTATAAGAAGTTCTATCAGTTCTCCATCTACTTCCGTTAACAAACCTCGGATAGCTTATATATGGATGTATGTGTGATGGGATGTACACCCGGCACATACCTAGATATATGGGTCAGACGAGTAATAATAATAATAGAGACCTGTTATGTTATGACTCCTAGTCTACTCGTTATGTCATGATTCCGGTGATGATTCATTTTTGATGTTTGTTACGATTCTTATCATTCTTGTTATATATTCCCGTTTGACTGTCATATGATCTGCAACTCTGATTCTATATGCTTGGATTTCTGTGGCATGAGACAAAGGTATATATATGAGGGTTTCCTTGTTTGGATTATCCCCTCGATGTATTAGTCTCATGGGACCGTGACTTAAGCATATACAATCACTTTTGCCTGTAATCAGCTTTACCTTGCATTTCCTGTTTCATGATTATGCTATACCTGTTCTTGTATACCACTCTTGTGTTCTAACCCCTATTCTTGTCTCTTAGCCACTTGGCACATAGCCGGTTCATTGTTGGGAGGTCCTGACTCCCTTGGATTTGTATGTTCAGGTCTTGAAGCTTGGATTGCAGTGGAGCTGTCCACAGTAGATCAAGCTTTTTCTTGTAAGCTGGCAGCCTAGTTCCAGTTCTTTCGTGCCAGACTCCTCTTTTGACTCACGGGATCTTCACCCTTCTCGTGAGCATTTTGTGTTTATCTTGTATATTCTACTTTTGGACTGGTATGTGATAAAAGACATATGTAATATGTATAGTTTATCATATCCTGAGATGACCTTGTATATGTACCTTTATGTTGGCATGTGTATGTATACCACGCTTTGTGTTGTACTCTGATCCCTTGCTTGTACTTTTATGCTTAGCGTATATACGTGGGGGCACCTTCTGACCTACGTATATACGTTGCAGTGACGTCCCCGTATCCGTGGACTCGGGGCGTTACAGGTTGGTATCAGAGCTTAGGCTCTCCCACCTATAGTACAATCAAGCGGCAAATTCTAGTAATTGCTAATGCCAACTACAAGGTACAAAGTCATCTAGTCCTTCTTGATTATCTAGTTCTTCTTGGTTCCTTCCTTCATATCCTGAAATCCTTCCATTTTTCCATCACTTTCCAGCCCATTCTTCATCAACTAGGCATGGATAGAAGATCGAGTCGTAGCAACTCTGGACCAGCATCGAATGGAGCAGCAGGAGAGAATGTGGATATATTGAGGGTTATCCAGATGATGATGGAGAACCAGCAGCAGCAGACCGAGCTTCTCCGGCAAGAGATAGCAGCACCTAAGGAACAGAGGCGGGGAATATATCAGATTTCAGACGACTGCAGCCAGCTATATTCACGGGTGAAGAGAAACCCTTGGATGCTGAGCAATGGTTGACCGACACATCAGACTTGTTGAATGCAGCCCGTGTCCCAGAGGAAAACCAAGTGGAGGTCGCCAAGATTCAATTGAAGGATATAGCCAGAACTTGGTGGCTAGCTGAGGAGGCAAGACTGGAGAAGCCTGTCACTTGGGACACATTCTCCAAGAGTTTTTATAGCAGATTCTTCCCTGTCACAGCTCAGAAAGACATGGAAGAGCAGTTCATCAGACTTCAGCAACGGGATAGGTCCGTGGATGAGTATGCCGCGGAATTTCTCCGACTTAGCCGCTTTGCTCCGTATATGGTGACGGATGAGGAGAAGCAGGCAAGCAGATTCCAGCAGGGCCTACAAATGGACATACAAGTATTCTTGATGCCCCAACAGCTGAAGACTTATTCAGAAGTCCTTACCATAGCTCGGGAAGTAGAGCGTGGACTGGAGAAGAAGAAAGTGAACCAGATGGGGAACCAGGCCAAGAAGAGGCCTTTTGAGTTGATGGATGAGGAGGATGCAGATAGGGCAACCCATGGCCCGATGATGAAGAGACCATTCCAACCTCCTCTGTCTCAGATTGTATGCAACTTCTGCCACAGGCCGGGACATTATAAGAGAGATTGTCGAGTGGCCCAGGGATTATGTTTAGTGTGCGGGTCAGGGAGACATATGCTAAGGGATTGCCCACACAGGAAGTTTGGACATGTGGCACCGATCAGACCAGCTCTTCCAGCCCCAGCACATCCAGCTCCAGCACTTCCAGCGCCGCCACTGAGGAGGAACCCTGAACCGGTTGATCGAAGAGTTCCATTTCCACCTCAACGGTATGATCATCAGCAGAGAGGAATGAGGCCTAGAGCAGATCAAGGTAGAGGTTAAGTTCACATCATGGCAGCAGAGACCTCAGGCGATGCAGCAGAGTGGGTAGACCAGTATCCAGATCAGGAGCCTTAGGGATATCATGGTAACCCCTACCCCATATCTTGCATTTGAGTTGGTTATCATTCTAAATGTTTTCTCTTGTCATTCTTTCATTGTCCATCCTGATCCTTCCTGTATTCATCTTATTCCCTGTTTTGGTTTTATGAGCCCTTTATTCCAGCCTTTGTCCCCTTTGTGTTCATTTCACCCCTTAATGAAATTGCGAGGACGCAATTTTTGTAAGGTGGGTGGATTGTAATACCCCGTTCCCGGAATACGTACTTAGTTGCGTATTCAGATTTTCGATCGTATTTTTTTGATTTGTTTCCTGTATTTATTCTGTATTATGAATTCCTTATATGATTGTTTTGCCTTGGATTTGGATTCGTGGATTCGGAGTCAGCCCTAGTCTGAACCGAAGACCCGATTATAGTATCTTATTCGATTTGGCCTTTCCGGTGATTAGATTTGACCGATTTCAGTTTCAAATATTATTTTCTAATATATTAGATTTTCTGTGATTTTCTGGATTTTTCTTGGATTAAAGGAATTTCTTCAAACCGGTGTCGGCCAGTGCCGCTGACTGATTCCTAGATTTTTAATTCTTAAACGGTTTAGAATTTCTAAATGATTCTTTAGACATTATTCCTTAGAATCATATTTTCTACCTACATTCTTTTTCTGAGGATTTTTGGATTTTATGAAAATTCCAACGGAGTCGGTAAATTATTGATTCCGGGATTTTTAGTTTTAAAACTATAAAGTATTTCTTAAAAAGGATTTCACTATGAGTCTTCATATATTATTATTGATTTTTGGTAATTATTTCGGGTCGTTCCGAGATACTTGAATTTCGGACGATTCGGCATTTTCCCGAAAGATTTCCGCATCCGCAACTGAATCCCGGGAATCCGCCACTTCCATTATTTTCATCTTCCTTCCCAGAGAAAACATCTTCTCATTATAATTTATTTTCCTTTTTCCTTTCCTTTATTTCTTTCCTTCCTCCACTAACCAAAGCCTTTCCCAATTTTCCAATAATTCAATTTTCCACATAATCCCACTCACTTTCACCTAATCCTTTTTAATCCCACTCATTCTCTCTCTCCCCCATGGCCGGCCAAGTGCCAAGAGAGGGACACTCACCTCACCTCCCCTTTTTGCAAATAACCCCCTCTCTTCCATCTCAATTACAACTCCTTCACAAATTCCAAATCATATATAAACATTCCTTTACATTTCCTTTCCTTTTTTCACTTCACCAAAAGAAAGACCCTTCACCAAAATCCCTCCTCCATCTCAACTCAACCTCCAACTTCAAGAGCTTCATCTAGGGCATCATCAAGGTCTTCATCTTCAACCACCAACTCCCAAAGCAACACCAAGATCATCTTCTCCACCTCAAGCAACTTCAACTTCAACAACTACTTTTGGATTGAGGCCATCATCTCCACCTTGGATCCTTTCAAGACTACAAAGCTTCACCTAACCAATCCTAGTGAGTATTTTTACTCACCAAGACTCATCAAATTCCTAGTATACTTGTATTTACAATTCTTGTACATTTACATCTTCAAAATCACATTTTTAGACTATCAAGCACAACCACCAGATTCAGTTCTGTACACTGTGTTCGACCATGATTAGTCGACTTGACCTAGAACCTAGTCGACTAGAAACCCTTAGCTGAAACGTAGCCTTCCTGACTTCACAGTTTTAGTCGACTAGTCCCTATTACCAGTCGACTAGATATCCCTAGTCGACTACTAGAATTCCCCTAGTCGACTCCTGAAATAAACTCAACTCTCTGTATCTCAAACTTAGTCGACTTAAGTATCTATTAGTCGACTTGTAGTTCCCTGTTAGTCGACTACCCTCTTTACCTAGTCGACTAACTCTTCCTGAAACAGAAACCCAAACTCTCTGGAACACATTATTAGTCGACCACCTTATTTTCCTAGTCGACTAACCCTTCTATTAGTCGACTACTATTCCAACCTAGTCGACTAACTTATGGCTGTCTGGTATTGTGTTTTCCTTCTTGACTATGTATCTTACCCTTGATACATGTACTATATATTATTCCTACTTATACTTCATAGCTTGTACTTTATGATCTATTAATTGGTGTATATCATCTCTTGTCACTTCATATTCCAAGTTTATGTATTGCTATGCAACTGCTTGTTTCATTCTTATACTTGTACCTTGCCGTGATATTATTGCTTCTTTATTTTATACCATGCGTGGCAGGCCCTTCGAGGTCGTTGAACCCTGTTGCTTCTATGTTTCCCCTTGCCTTGCTATGATCCAGACACGTCAGTACATGTTTTCCTTAACACATGTATATCACCTGACATGCCACCACTTACTAGACCTCTTGTTATGTCTTGACTGACCGGCTATTATCAATCTATTGTTATGTTTATTGCTTGTGATATATCACCACCTTGTCATGCTATCCTTTAGAACCAAGCATGATACACTTGACCTTATGATTATCTTGTTTACGGGAACCCTGCCTTATTTTATGGAACTAAGTGCCACACCACACACGGTGGGGGCCACCTCTAGAATCCATTCCCACAGAGCAAAGTGCCACATTGAACAAAGTGCCACACCACACGGTGGGGGCCACCTCTTGAATCTGTGGGGGCCACCTCTTGAATCTGTTGGGCTATTACTGTTATGACTGTTTATTCCCGTAACCTGATAATCTTAATAAGCTACAACTTGTATGGGTATGGGAGGAAGTGATGGATGCCGGAATGATATCTTGCTTATAGTGATGGGATATAAAAGTATATATATATATGTATATATATATATATACTGGCGGTAAGTGTTATGATATTACTGTTAGGGGGACTTTGGGCCTCCAAAGCCGGTTCCAGGTGTATGGAAACCACTATAAGAAGTTCTATCAGTTCTCCATCTACTTCCGTTAACAAACCTCGGATAGCTTATATATGGATGTATGTGTGATGGGATGTACACCCGGGCACATACCTAGATATATGGGTCAGACGAGTAATAATAATAATAGAGACCTGTTATGTTATGACTCCTAGTCTACTCGTTATGTCATGATTCCGGTGATGATTCCTGTTTTGATGTTTGTTACGATTCTTATCATTCTTGTTATATATTCCCGTTTGACTGTCATATGATCTGCAACTCTGATTCTATATGCTTGGGATTTCTGTGGCATGAGACAAAGGTATATATATGAGGGTTTCCTTGTTTGGATTATCCCCTCGATGTATTAGTCTCATGGGACCGTGACTTAAGCATATACAATCACTTTTGCCTGTAATCAGCTTTACCTTGCATTTCCTGTTTCATGATTATGCTATACCTGTTCTTGTATACCACTCTTGTGTTCTAACCCCTATTCTTGTCTCTTAGCCACTTGGCACATAGCCGGTTCATTGTTGGGAGGTCCTGACTCCCTTGGATTTGTATGTTCAGGTCTTGAAGCTTGGATTGCAGTGGAGCTGTCCACAGTAGATCAAGCTTTTCCTTGTAAGCTGGCAGCCTAGTTCCAGTTCTTTCGTGCCAGACTCCTCTTTTGACTCACGGGATCTTCACCCTTCTCGTGAGCATTTTGTGTTTATCTTGTATATTCTACTTTTGGACTGGTATGTGATAAAAGACATATGTAATATGTATAGTTTATCATATCCTGAGATGACCTTGTATATGTACCTTTATGTTGGCATGTGTATGTATACCACGCTTTTGTGTTGTACTCTGATCCCTTGCTTGTACTTTTATGCTTAGCGTATATACGTGGGGGCACCTTCTGACCTACGTATATACGTTGCAGTGACGTCCCCGTATCCGTGGACTCGGGCGTTACACTCAGAGGGGACCCAGGACTGGAGTAGCCGCGGGAGAGGCCAGGCCTACAACTTGATAGTAGAGGAAGCTGAGGCATCTGGAGAAGTAGTGGCAGGTACAATTTTGGTCCACTCAGTTCCAGTCTTATCACTCTTTGACTCCGGTGCATCACATTGCTTCATATCCAGTAGATTTATTGCTTTGCATTCTATACCCTAGTATGTATGGGTGACCAATGGGAAATTAGTACGGGCAATAGGGTAGTCATAACTAACAAGATTTGCAAGGCGTGCACTGTGGAGTTGTGTGGCAGAAAGTTGAAAGCCGACATGTTCGTACTGGACACTGGAGGGTACGATGTGATCCTAGGCATGACTTGGCTCAGTAAGTATCATGTGGTGATCGACTGTCTGAATAAGAAGGTGATCTTCAGGATTTCACACCAACCGGAGTTTCAATTCTTTGGAGAACGCAAGTCCCTCAGGAAGGAAGATCAACTGGATTGTACCACTGCTGAAGAGAAGAAGACGGTGTCAGTGTGGAATGAATTGCCGGATGTATTTGAGAAGATATCAGGACTTCCACCTGACAGAGTTGTGGAGTTCTCTATTGACCTTATTCCAGGAGCGACTCCCATCTCTAAAGCACCATACCAGTTGGTGATTGAAGCTTTACCTGCACACAAAATACAAAACTTTAGAACTTCGACATGGAGATGTGCAAGTGCTCAATTCTTACCGCTATAGCAAGTGGCTATGTGGGTCGTAATCCACAAGGAGGGTTTGCGATAGAAGCGTTCAAGGTTTGTATTGAAATCTTTATGAAGAAAAACGAAAGTTCTTCTTTGTTTTTAAGAAATAAAAATGAAAAAAGAGTTATGTTAAAGTTAGAAAGAAAACGGTAGAATGAAGAAAGTGGAGAGAATTAGAAAGTGACTATGTACAAATGATTATTTACAAAGAAGTGAAAAGGAGTGATGAAGGAAGTGGGTGTTGGTGATCTAAACTAAGAAATAAAAAAAAAAGAAGAAGATTGAAGAAATACTTACTAGTTTGGGTGATGACTTACCTGGAACCCTTGCATGTTCTACCTTGCTTGGAGGCGTTCAACGCATAGATCATAGGATCGAGCTCAGTCCCCGTTCGCATTATATCATCAAGCGGAGCAAGAATGAAGTGATACGGATCTTGAGGAGGAGAACGTCTTCATGAACTATCGTTGGCACTCACACAACATCGTTATACTTACGCTTCTGGATTCACTTGCAAGCTCATCAAAAACAAAAGAGGTAAAGTAGGAAGAAGAAAAGAAAATGAAAGTAAAGAAGAACATAAACATATACCTTTTATTGCTTGAAACGATGGAAGAAAGGAGGAGGGTACATCGGTGTCACTCTCAACATAAGCTCTCTCTCTTACTTACATGAATCTTCATCTAACCTAAGCTTACATACAAATTACATAAAAAGAAAAGAAAAACCTAAACTACAAGAAATGAAAACTAGGCTAAATCCTATCTCTGCATGGTCGTTCCATTTTCAGTGAAAATACTGGCTTTTTATAGGCAAAAACCCAACCTACAGGATCCCGGGAGATCGGGGGAGCAACGCTCCCCCTAAATCCACAACCAAGCCGCGGAAACGCGGCTTTGGCCGCGTTTCCGCGGCCAGGGTGTGGCCAGGTGGCCACACCCTGTTGGTGGGTCTCTCTGGATTTCCCTTCTGCTTTTATCTTCAGTTGGTTTCTTCGTTTGAGTCTGGGATTTTGACGAAATGGCCTTTGATTTTTTGCTTCAACCGATCGATTCTGAGAGGATTCTTCTCAACCAGTTTTTAACCTCTTGATTTTCCCTAATTTACTGAGCTCGAATTAATTCTGATTTAATTCAGAATTTTGGTGGGCTTTTGGGCTCATTTCTCTTCATCTCCTTAAGGAATAGGCTTGCAAATAAATTAAACATTTAATTAGGACAATGCAGATTTTATTCTATAATAAGTATGGAAATATGATACTAATATGCAACATTATCGACCAATCAGTTGGCGCCAACTGAATTGGCTATATTGAAGGAGCAGCTACTGGAGTATTCGAGCAAGGTCTGATTAGACCGAGTACTTCACCTTGGGGAGCACCAATGTTGTTGGCAACAAGAAGGATGGTGGCAAGAGATTGTGTATTGATTACCGAGAGTTGAACAAAGTCACCATTAAGAACAAGTACCCTTTGCCGAGGATTGATGACCTCTTTGATAAACTTCATGGGGCCCAAGTATTCTCGAAGTTAGATTTGCAGTCGGGGTACTATCAGTTGAAGGTGAAAAAGAAAGACATCCAGAAGACGGCATTTAGGACTCGCTATGGTCATTACGAGTTCCTGGTTATACCCTTTGTAGTTACAAATGCCCCAGCAGTCTTTATGGACTTGATGAATAGAATCTTCTCACCCTATCTGGATAAGTTTGTATTGGTGTTCATTGATGATATTTTGGTCTATTCCAAGAATGAAGAGGAGCATGCGGAGCATCTGAGGATTGTGCTACAGACTCTCCGACTTGAACAACTTCATGCCAAACTTAGCAAGTGTGAGTTTTGGCTGGAGAGTATAGCATTCTTGGGCCATGTTGTTTCTAAGGAAGGAATCTCGGTGGATCCCAGCAATATTCAGGCAGTGAAGGATTGGCCGACTCCGAAGTCCATGACAGAGATCAGGAGCTTCATCGGACTAGCCAGATATATCGAAGGTTCGTGCAGGACTTCTCGAAGATTGCAGCTCCTTTGACCAAGTTTACTAGGAAGGGAGAGAAATACATATGGACTGAGGAGTGTGCGTCTGCTTTTGAGGAGTTGAAGAACAAGTTGATTTCGGCTCCAATCTTAAAAACACCCTCAGGGACAGGAGGTATGGTTGTGTACAGTGATGCTTCAGGGAAGGGCCTTGGATGCGTATTGATGCAGCATGGACATGTGGTGGCTTATGCATCCAGGCAATTAAAACCTCATGAGAAGAACTACTCAACGCATGATCTAGAGCTGATAGCTGTGATCTTCGCGTTGAAGATATGGAGGCATTACCTGCTTGGTGACCGAGTGTTGATTTACACTGATCACAAGAGCCTGAAGTACATTTTCACTCAGAAGGAGTTGAATATGAGGCAGAGGCGATGGCTTGAGTTGATGGCAGATTATGATATAGATCTGCAATACCATCCTGGCAAGGTAAATGTTGTGCCGGATGCCCTGAGTAGAAGACCTGAAGCCAGCATGGTTATGTTGCTCACTCAGCAGGAGGAGTTACTGAAGGAGATGAGGCGGCTAGATTTGATGGTGATTCGGAGGACCAGTGGATCCATGCAGTTGATGGCATTTCAGATCCAGGGACATTGATGGAGGAGATCAGAGAAGCTCAGAGAGAAGATCCCAGATTGCTGAAGTTTAGGGAGCAAGTGGAAGCGGGGCTGAGGTCAGATGTTTGCATACATCCTGATGGTGCACTCTATTTCAGGGGCATAATTTGTGTGCCTCAGGGGGAGATTAGACAGAAGATCTTAGCAAAGGCCCACAGCTCAGCTTATTCTATACACCCTGGAGGAACTAAGATGTATCAGGATCTGAAGCAACATTTCTTGTGGAATGCGATGAAGAGAGAGATCGCACAATATGTGACGAAGTGTCTAGTGTGTCAGCAAGTGAAGGCTGAACACCAGAGACCAGCTGGGTTACTACAGCCTTTGCCAATACCAGAATGGAGTTGGAGCATGTTACTATGGATTTTGTCACCGCTCTACCCCGCAGTCCAAAGGAGAATAATGTAGTATGGGTAGTTGTTGACCGTCTCACTAAGTAGCAAATTTCATACCCTTCAGAGGAGGACAATTTACGGAGCTCTTGGCAGATAAGTACATGAGGGAGATTGTTCGACTGCTTGGAGTTCCTGTTAGTATCGTGTCAGACAGAGACACAAGATTCAGATCTCGCTTCTGGGAGAGCCTTCAGAGAGTCTGGGGACCCGTCTGAAGTTCAGCACATCTTATCATCCTGAAACAGATGGGTAGTCCGAACGGACCATTCAGATCCTAGAAGACATGTTGAGGGCTTGTATGATAGACTTCAAAGGATCATGGGAAGACCATCTACATTTGACAGAGTTTTCCTACAATAACAGCTATCAGGCGAGCATCAGGATGGCTCCATTTGAAGCCCTATACGGCAGGAGATGCAGATCACCATTGTGTTGGGATAAAGTTGGTGAGAGAAGACATTTGGGACCAGATGTGATAGTATAGGCAGTGGACAAGATCAGGACCATCCAAGAGCACCTTCATGTAGCTCAGGACAGACAGAAGAGTTGGGCAGATTCAATAGAAGACTGTTGGAGTTCCAGGTGGGAGAGCATGTGTTTCTGAAGATATCTCCGACCAAGGGAGTAATCAGATTTGGTGCACGTGGGAAGCTGAGTCCAAGGTACATAGGCCCGTTTGAGATATTAGAGCGAGTGGGAGAAGTGGCTTACAGATTGGCACTGCCTTCATCACTGGAAGGAGTGCACAATGTGTCTATGTGTCACAGCTGAGGAGATACATCAGGGATGAGAGCCATGTATTGGATTATTCAGAGTTGGAGTTGCAGCCATATTTGTCATATACTGAGCAACCAATAGCTATTGTGGACAGAAGTGTCAAGACCCTAAAGAATCGGACCATCCCATTGGTGCTAGTTTCATGGAACAGGCATAGTCCGGGAGAAGCGACTTGGGAACAGGAAGACGTCATTCGTAACCGTTACCCGCATCTGTTCGAGCCTTGAGTGGTAATATTCTCTTGTACTCCATCTCTTGTCTTATCAATTCTTTATTTCAATATTCATCTCTTTCCGTATAGAAATTTCGAGGACGAAATTTTTGTTAGGTGGGTAGATTGTAGCACCCCATACCCGGGATACGTACCCTGATACGTGTCTCAAAATTTTTTTTGACCGTATTGTTCAATTTCTTCCTGTATGTGTTCATGGGATGTGATTGCTTATATTATGAGTATCGGATCTGGAATCTCAGACCTAGAGTCAGCCCTGACCCGGACCGGGAACCCGATACTAGCCAGTAGCCTGATTTGACTTTTTGCTAGTCTGATTTAATCGATTTCAGTTTCAGAGACAATTTTCTAATATTTTAGATTTTCATGATTTTCTGGAATTTTCAAAATTTTTCTGCAAAATCTCCAAAACCGGTGTCGGTCGGCATCGCTGACTGATTCTCAGATTTTTTTTAATTTTCAAATGGGATTGAATTTTCAAAAACGGCTCTCACAGTACATCTTAGAATTTGATTTTCTATTTAAAAAATTTGTTGAGATTTTTCTAAATTTATCAAAATTTGACCGGTTCTGGTGTCGGCCAGTATTGCCGGAAGATTTCAGGATTTTTAATTTGAAAACTATATCTAATTTCTTAAATCTGATTTCATTGAGAATCTTAGAATAATATTTTCTATTTTTGAGAATTTTTCGGAACGATTCAGAAACAGTCGAATTTTTGCCTTATTAAAATAATAATATAATTTACCGTTCTTTTCTTTTCTTACTTTTCCTTCTCCACTCCTCTACTTCTTACTCCAAAATATTTTATTAATTTTATTATTTAATAAATATTTATTTATTATTTTTTTACTATTTCTTTTCTTTTCTTTTAAATTTTTCCCTTTTTCCTTTCTTTTTCTTTCTCTTTCTTCTTTTCTTTTCTTCTCCTTCACTCCACCTCCACTCCCACGCAAAGGCAACGCAGCCGCAGCAAGGGAGCAGAGCATGATGGGCTGAGCAACCCATCCCCTCTCCATTCCCATTCATCATCTCCATTTCCATCCTCTCCATTAAATCCTCTCACTTCCTTCTCTTTTCAATTTACATTTCAATTCCATCTTAATCACCTCACCAAAACCAAACCCACTCATGCACCCACCCATGGCCGCCGCCTCCACCTTCACCACCACCACCGCCGACCACTCCTAGGCCGGCCAACCAACTCCCCAACACCTCCTCTCCACTCCACCACTTCCTTCAACTCCAACAACCTCCCACCACCTCCAATTTCATCCAAACCCACCTCCATCACCACCCTTTCTCCTCCAAAATTCACCATCACCACCACCAATTCCACCACTCCATCACTACCTCCTCCTTCTCTAACCCCCCACCACCTCCAATCATCACCACACCACCACAACCACCACCACCAACCACCATCACCAACTCCAACAACAACAACAACCCAACACCCCCTCCTCTCCTCCCGGGGCGCGCCGCGCCGCCCTCCTCCCCGACGGCGCCGCCGCCGCCCGGCCACCCCCGTCCCCTCCTTCTTCTTTTTCTTTCTTTCTTTCTTTCTTCTTTTCTTTCTTTCCTTCTTTCTTTTCATTTCTTTCTCTTTCTTCCCTAAATAAAACTAACTTTTCTCACCTTTCCTAAAATACCCTCCACCATTCCCTCAAATTACCTCCCTATATTTACACCCAATACCCCTCTCCTTTTAATCCTAATTCTTTTCTAAATACACCATATTTTCTCTCTCTTTCTCTCTCTCTCTCCTTCCTACAACTTTCTCTCTCTCTCTCTCTTCTCTCTCTCCTCTCTCATTCCCTCTCTAATATTTATATAAATATTTATAATTATATATTTTAATATATAACTATGGACTAGTGGATTTCTCGTGCGAATCGCCGATTTTTCGGACTTTTAACGGTATTTCACCCCGTTTTCAGGCGAGTACTTCTTAATACACTTAAAAATAAATGCCCTTGTATTTATAACATGGAATTGATATGTGGATAATTTTAGCATGCCTAGCACTTGTTACCGTAATTTTAATACATGATATCATGCTATGCGAGTTAATGTTAATATATGATGTTGTGCACGGTATTTACCCGACCCTAGACATGTTATACTTGATATATGATTTATGACACCGGTACTCGATATTTACACGGTACCCAGTATTTACACCGACACCTGGCATGTTACACTTGATATATGATTTATGACTCTGGCACTTGGTATTTACACTGGCACACGGTATTTACACTGGTACTTGCCATGCTATATTTGACATATGATACCTGACACTGGTACTTGCCATGCTACACTTATCACTTGATATTAGACACCAATACTTGATATGTCGTACTTGACACCTGCTCCTAACACCCGGTATATGATATGCTTTCATGTGGTACAAATACCTGGACTTGATATCGTGACTCTTGACCGGACACTACCACCCAGATACCTGTGTATTATATGACATATTCATGACTATCACTGTTACGGGGACTTGGCATGACTATTATATTATTACCAAATACTTGGTACTCTTGAACTCCTGTACTCCTGTATACTTGAACCCCTGAAATAGGGAGGCTCCTGACATTACTCCTGATATTATACTCCTGTTGACCCATAATAGGATAACCATAGATATTGTACTTTTGTGAATACCCTGTGGATATTATTATTTGAGACTCTGTTATATTTAAACAACTTACACCAGGATGGGGGAAATTGATGGGTATCAATATAGCTTCCGTGTTTATGGTGGCCATACATATGTTGTACAACTATTCCTGTTGGATTCGACCTGGAGGCCACCAGGCGTTTCCGATGGGTGTATTGGCACCCCTACCCCCTTGCCTGCCTGCTGGGTGTGCTATAATCCCCCTGGGTATATCCTGTGGGAACGGTGACACTCTATTCCAGTTCGGGCGTATACTAAGACCTTCGGGCATATAGTAAGTCCCGGTGCCTAGCGATACGTTCCGGCTCAGTACCGGATACTCCTGGACCGTTGTCCCGGGCATGCACGGGACCCATTCTAAACATGGTTCATCGTTCCCCATCAATTTTCAATAACCAGCCTCGCTCGGCTTGTATGCGGAAGTATATGGCACCGGTCATATACCGAAACATACAAATTGAACGAGTCTTAATAATAACTTGATAATTAACTTCATAAATTTTATTATCATGTTCATACTTGCTATTTATTGTAGTTACTCCATGCTTGCTAAATTGATTACATGACATTTGACCAACGACACTTGCTTTTATTTCATGCCATATAAATTCTAATGTTATTTCCATATTTCACTATTTATTATGGTTATTCCATGCTTATTGATTTGGGTACATTATACTTGACATTATGCACTTGCTGTTATTTGTACTTACCATTTGGGTTCTTTTTGCACTCGCTGGGTTGCCCACTAACAATCCTGGATTTGCATGTCCAGATTTAGCAGCTTGGACCGAGGTGGACCCAACAGCTGAGGATCAGGCCTACTTCGAGGAGCAGGCGGATCAACCGTAGATTCATCCAGTCTTTCCCCGCTCGCGAGATTCCCTTTCCAGCTCGTGAGTTATTATCTGTTGTATCCTGTACAGTCTATTTTTGTACTATCTAGTGATGTAATATTGATGTAATATTATGTCACTATTTGTGATGACTAAGTACTTGTACCATTTTATGTTGGAATGTATAACTCCACGTATTTCCGCACTCTGATACATGTGTTGTGTTGTATTGATGCTTAGCGTACATACGTAATGGTACCATCGCCCTGCGTATGTATGTTGCAGTGGCGTCTCCGTACCCGCCAGGATCGGGGCGCCACAATAATTGCTAACATACTCGAGGCAGAAGAGGAGAGAGATCTTATTAATCAATAAAATACATGATCAAACCATGAGGACAATACCCTTCTATATATAGTCAGAGAATCCCTGAAGAAAAGAAAATCAACAGATCTAAATTCGGATCAGAAATGAACCCAGAATCATATTAGGAAACTGCCATAAATTCACCCAGAACATGCAATCCCGGTCGACCACATGGTCGACTGGCTCCTTGCTAAACTTCTGCGCTCTCTGTTAAAACTCTAGCACTATAGTTGGCCGACCAATGTCTTCTGCTGCCGTTGCTTCCTTTGGGCGGTCGATAGTTCGGTCAGCCGCACTTTCATTGTGCACGTCGATATGGATGGCCGGTTGACCAGCCGGTGGTCTGGCCATCCGTCTTCAGCTGAGAGAAGGGCCTCTACGTGCACCATTGAACTCTGATCTTTGCACTATCTTCTCCGATGAGTTAAAAAACTCTACTAACAAGATTTTACACTCTCTTCGTATAATTCTCTACCTCGGTAGAGATTTCTCAAATCTAAGCTAAACACAATATAGCACCATGCCAACTCCATCGAGCTGCACCAATGTGGTTGCCTATGTACCCTCTGCCTAGGGTATCAAGCCATCCGTAGTTCATCCAAACGAGCTCCACTGAGCTCAAGCAACTTGAACTGAGTCTGCAGTAATGAACTCAACTACCTGAGTCATATGAAACTCTTACTAATATTGCCATGGAGAATAATAGCCTTCAATTTGAGCTTGTCTGGCTCGCCAATTTGAGATTCATGTTTCTTCACCCACTTTCGTGGATTCAAATTGGTTCTTTTACTGCAACCAATTTAACCTGTTTAGTATTCATCACAGCCACATACTCTCCACCCGGTGTCACATTCGGTGAGATCTCAACTGGATACCGAACCAACTGGGGATGGTGGAGTAGCATCAATCTCCACCCGTTGTGATACATCTTTGGTCTTCAATATCTCCACCTGCTGAGAGATAGTAGATTTTAACAATAAAGTCTCATTAAACATGACATGCTTGCTCAACATAGTCTTCTTGTTTTTTGGGGTCTTACAGCTTGTATCCTTTCATATCCTCTTGACACCAAAAACACAAACTTCTTTGCTAGCGGATTTAACTTGTCATCTTTGACACTAAAGTAGGCCGACATTCAAATACTCACAGCAAATCATAGTCCTGAGCAACTCCACCTAACCAAATATCCAATAGAGTCTTAGCTCCTACCATAGTCAAAGATAATCTATTTATGAGATGGCTAGCATATTCCAATGCCTCAACCCAAAATGACTTATCTAATTGTGCATTACACAATAAACAGTAAACCTTCTCCAGCAAAAAAAAGTTCATCTCCTTAACCAGCCCATGTTTTCTAATTGTGAAGTGAATACCAATCCCATTGTTCTGTTCAAATTGTAGGAATTGATCCTTGTACTCCTCAATATTATCAAGTTAGAGCACCTTAATCTTTCTACCAGTCTGTTTCTCCATTATATTCTTCCACTTCACCAGTATAACTAGGATTTCAAATCTTTATCTCATGATGTACACCCAAAAACACCTAGATAAGTCATCAACAAAAGAGATAAAGTACTAATGACCTCCAAATGATGCAGTCTTGATAGGACCCCAAACATCTACATGAACACAATCAAGAAGACATTCTGAGCGGTGAGTTGAGGTGCCAAATTTTACTTTCGTCTTCTTACCCAGAACATCATGTCCACTAATTTTCAATTTGCAGGTAGATGCACCTTCCAATAATCCTTACTTTAGAAAATTTTCCAAGGAGTTCAAATTAACTTGTCCGAGCCTCATCTACCATAACCTGGTACAATTATCTTCAAATATTTTGAAGCTGCCAAATTTCTTTTAACTACACTACGCTTCAAGTAGTACAAGTTGTTGCGTCGAATACCCATCAGAACTCCCAAGGTGCCACTAGACATCTTGAAAACGCCTTCTCCAAGAGTCCCTCTTAGGCCTTGCACTTTCAAAGTTCCAACTGAAAACAAATTCTTCTGCAATTGAGGTACATATCTCACATCTTTCATCTCTCTTATCATTGCATCAAATAACTTGATGTGAACTGTACCTATCTCTTCAATCCGGAATGTGTGACCATTGCAGAATGACACAAAGCCTCTATCTAGTTTTTTTTTAAAACTACCAAACCTCTCCTATTTGGGACAAATGTGATAGGCAGCACCCGTATCTAAAATTTACTCAAATTTCTCCGAACAAGAACCAATAGGGGTGATAGAAAGTAAAAAACCAGATGAGTCAGCATCATTACCATGCGCCTGTGCAATACTGGCCTCTGATTTAGACTCTTTCTTTTTTGGCTTGATCTTTGGACTATCAGTCTTTCAGTGTCCTTCTATGTAGAGAGCACACCGATTCTTCTTTAAATCTTCACAACCACTATTTTGGTGTCTCCAAAATCTTGCCCTTCTGATGATTGGAACCCATCCCTTTAGCAGTCATCGCTCTGCTGTGATGCTACTAGAAGAAGACTGATTGTCCTTCCTCCTCGCTTCTAATTCACAAAAGCAACTGACACATCACTATAGTTAGGTGATGTTTACCATTGATCAATGTTTGGACGAAGGTCTCATTCTTTTCATCAGGAAGAGAATTCAAAAGAATCAACGCCTTGTCCTCTTCTTTGATCACCATATTCATAATAACCAGATCTGCAAGAAACTTTGTGTAGTTATTCATGTGATCATTAATGAAGAGTCCTCTCTTCAACTGAAAGTGGTAAAGCCTCCTCTTCAGATGCAATCTAGTCTCGATGCTCTTCGTCAGATGCTTTCTTTCATGGATCTATCAAATCGGTAAAGCCTCCTCTCCAGATACAGTCGACTCTCGATGCTTTTTGTCAGATATTTTCTTTCGAGGATCTCCCAAATCTTCCTTGAAAAAGTCTCATACAACACATGATACTTAATATCTTATGTTAAATAAGACCTGATGATGCCACACGTTATCCAATTCATCTTGTCCCAATCTTTTTAAAACTATCCTCCGGCTTTTCTTTCAGACGTTGAGTCTTTGAAGTTTGATGTTGTCAGTGCATCCATCACCTCACACCTTCACACCGCAAAATTGTTCGTGCCATCGAACTTAACGATATTGATTTTCACCTTGGACAGATTAACCTTGGCCATATCTCCTCCAAAAGATGCCAAACACAATGTAAAAAACTAAATGAAAATAAATCCATAATAGATAAAGATAAAATATTTACCTTAAAGTGAAAACCCTGGACGAGTTTCGGAAGCGATCTACTCCACAAATCCGATTCGACGAGCAATCCAAAATGTTGTTATAAGATCTACACACAATCCACAAACAGTCTCAATGTCACTCCGAGATCGACACACGATCTTTACCGAATAGACCACAATGCTCTTGAAATTGAAACATGACCCCACGTCGAACCTGGGAAGCTCAGGTGCCACTTGTTGGGAAGAAAATTAGAACATACAAATTTAATGAGGTTCCGTAATGCCCCGCCCTGATGGGTACGGAGACACTACTGTGATGTACATATGCAGGGCAAAAATACCTCACATATGTACGCTAAGCATTAGTATAGGCAAAAATTAGAGTATGAAAGTACGTGATAATATATATTCCAACAAAAAAGTATAAGTACACAGTTATCACAGAGTGTGATCCAATATTACATGAACATTACATCACTAAAAGCACAGAGTTATGATTATAAAGTATGAAAAAAAACAAAGATGCTTACAAGCTATAAAAGGGATCCCGCGATCCAGTCAAGAAGGAGCAGGAAGGGAAGAAGTTACAGTTGATCTGCTTACTCCTCAAGGAAAGCCTGATCTTTCATGGGCGGGTCCACTTCAGTCCAAGCTCTGAAATATGGTCATGCAAGTTCAGAGTTGTCAGAAAATAACCCAACGAGTACGTAAAATGAAGCCAAGTGTCGTGCACTGGCAAACACCTGTGTACTGAAAAATATGTTGTATACTCAGTCATGCATGTACAAACCAGGTATAGTAAAGCGGAGTAAAACAACACCAAAGCAAAACAAGAAATGAATTCAGATTATTATTATTACTATTACTCATCCGACTCATATGTTTTGGTACGTGTCCCAGCATAACAACACACATACATTCACTTATAAGTAAGATGAGATTGCTTATTGGAAATTGATGGGGGATCAACGAACTATGTTTACAATAGGCCCCGTGCATACTTGGGACAACGGCCCAGGATGTTCCGGTATTGAGCCAGAACTGCCGCTAAGCAAACATGAATAATATATTACCATTGTAAACATAAATACATATTTATATCCAATAGTTTTCCCCATCCCAGTGTAACTTGTTTGATTATTACAATTTATGTTCATAATGATCGATTTACGGGGATTAACATGAATGTAATAATAAGAGAAACATATTTAATACAAGAGTACAAGATCTCTGAATGATAACATGATAGCAAATGTCAAATCTTTGTAATGTTGATAGTCATGAGTTAGATAATTAACAAGTCAGGTGATTGCACGTCAAGTGATTGCAAGTCAAGTGTCATAGTACCAGGTGAAGTATACAGTACAAGTGAAATATCGGATCATGTTAAATCATTACAAAATTATTTCAAACTCTTCACAACCATAATTACAACAATTATAGATTAAGCTATTAAGTAGACAAGCGGGATTAGGCAAAGGTGGAACGTAGTTAGGCTGTGTTCGCAGTTTATAACACTAGACACACGACGGAGCTAGGCTCCTGGTGAAGCTAGCGAGCAACGCTGGGCACTAACATGCTCGGCGAGGCTAACATTCGCGGTGAGGCTAGCGTGTGAACTTTTACTAACGCATGTAGCAAAGTCATGCTTAGGGCGAAGCTACACACATGCGGCGAAACAAGCGTATGAACACTTTTGCTTATGCATTCTGTGAAGCCATGATGGTGGAAAGCAAGCGTATGCACGCTTTTGCTAATGCATACGACGAAGCTACACTCAGGCGATGCTAGCTGTAAAGCGCTGAGCGCTAAGCTTGCCTGCCGGACGGAGCTATTAAAACTTAAAGGTTAAGCACGATAAGCACGAAGGCTAAGCCTAAAGGCTGAATAATATAACCCGAAGGTTACCTAAAGGCTAAATAATAAATCCAACATTTTAAAATCACCGAAAATCTTAAAGTGAAGTACTCGCCTAGGGTCTATGGAATATGGTGGAACTTCTAAAGAGTTAACACGTGTAGCACATGGAGTGGAGAAAAAGATAAAATGAGAGAGATAAAGAGAAAAGAGAGAGGGGATGCGCGGCCAAGGATGGGGAGATGGCTGGGGATGGCCCCAGCCAAGGGTAGGAGAGGTGGCCATGGGTAGGGTGATGGGGTGTAGGTGGTGGTGGTGGCTAGATGGGAGGAGATGGGAGAGGTATGGGTGGCCAGGTAGGGGAGGGGGAGAGAGGGTGGTGGAGGTGATGAAGGTGGAGGTGGAGGTGTGTGGTGGAGTAGGTGGTGAGATGGTGGTGATGTAGGTGATGGTGGTGAGATGGTGGTTGGAGATAGTGGTAGAGTGAGTGAGGTGTTGGAGATGGCGGTAGAGTGAGTGAGGTGCTGATGTTGTTATAGCCGGAGGAAGGGGAAGGTGGAGGAGAGCGACCGGAGTGGTAAAGGAGGGCAGCCGAGTGGTGGAGACAGGGGGAGGGGAGATGGTCGTAGATGAAGAAGAGGGGGGAGGGGAGGCTGGGTAGGAGATGAAAATCACCTAGAGGGGGGTGAATAGGTGATAATGCTAATCAAAGGGCAATTTAAAAATTTAAAGCTATAACAATCACAATCAAGAATCACAAGATGAATGCAAGCAAGTAAGTATGATAAGCAAGTAATAAGTGCAAGCAAAGTAGAGTAATAATTGCAAGAATGTAAACCAATCGCAAACACAAGGATATGTTATCGAGGTTCGAGCACCCAGCTCTACTCCCCGCCTTCCCCAGAAGGATTCTAGCTACTTCCACTATCACAAAGAACAATTACAATGGAGTACCCAACTCCACAATCTCAGTACAAGTAATTTCCTTGGTAGTCAAAAGACCACAAACTCTCTCTTTCAAATATCTCTTCCCTTACAAAGGTCCTTAGAGAATATTGAGTAGGAATGAAGCTCTTGTGTGTAAGGAGAAAAGAGAATTAAATCAGAGAGTATTTGAAAAACCCTTCAGAAAATCAGTGAGAAATTCAGCACAAAAACCAAGAAACAAGTCTCTTTTGAAAGCCTTAAACTTTTGAATTTTCTAGCAATAATTGTTGTAACAAATCTCTCCCAAACACCCCTATTTATAGGAGAGGGCTAGGGTTTAGGGATAAAACATATTTACTGATGTTTAGGAGGTAATTAGATCAAAATATATCCTTAAACGTATTTTTAAACACAAAAGACAAAAATAAACAGCTCTTAAAAATCTGCCCGTTACTGTTCAAACGGCTACATCGGTCGACCGGGCCGGTCGACCGGTAGTACAAAATTCCGACCGTTACAGGATATCGGTCGACCGACCCGGTCGACTGATACAAACTGTGACTCAAAAATAAATATCGGTCGACTGCCCCGGTCGACCGACAGACATGCACACGGATACGTGCATTCTGCCAGGACCTCGGTCGACTGGTCCGGTCGACCGGACCAGCCTGACACAGACTCGGTCGACTGTCGGTAGACTGCCGGTCGACCGGATCAGGTCAGAAAACGAAATAAAGACAGAATTTTGAGAAGAAAAATATTTTTAACAAAACTATTTTAACAGGAATTCAGTATGTAACATAAAAAGAAATTTGTAGAAGAAAGATTTTGTACTAAAATATTTTTGTATATTTTATAGGAAATAAACTAAGAAATAGTATATGCGCAAAAACTTGTGTGATTGAGCTTCAAACCTAATCTCTATTCTTTAACAAGCTATAAAACTAAAAAGACAAAACCTAAGGACCTCTGAGCAATCTTCACGTCTTTGAGCCATCCAATGCCTTGCTAGTGCCTTCTCTTCTATGATCCTTCCTTGATGAGCAAATTGCCTTCCTTACTTTGTGGAACTTAGAAGTTCTTGCAATAGCTAAGCGAATGGTCTCTAAACATGGTACAAGACCTGAAACTCATCTTAGCAAACTTGTTAGTACCAAATAGCACTAATTTGGTTTGTCATCATCAAAACACAAAACAATTGGAGAGTGTAACCTCTTGGGCCAACAATCTCCCCCTTTTTGATGATGACAAAACAAATAGGCTATTAACAAAAATATAGGGTAGGAGAAAACTCCCCCTCAAATTATGCTATACATAAAACACAAGAATATGCTCTAGATACCAATAATTGAAATGATGCACCAATTATTGAAACCAATTAAAACAAATATATAAAACACAATATATAAAACACAAAAATTGCTCTTGATACCAAAAATACCAAAAACAACTAAAACACAAGAATTTATTTAAACACAAAAATTCATGGAACCAAGACCAAATGAACTTATTTTGTCCATGTAAACTTATTCTCCCCCTTTTTGTCATACATCAAAAAGGGTTATGAAAAACATGTTTATTCAATAATACAAACATTAAGTTCTCCACAAATAAACGAAAATCTAGCAAAATCAAGAGGTTTAGTGAAAATATCGGCTAGTTGTAAATCCGTGGAAACATAATCAATATCTATATCACCTTTCTCAAAATGATCTCTAAGAAAGTGATATCTAATCTCAATGTGCTTGGTCTTACTATGTTGATTTGCATTTTGGTCATGTGTATAGTACTAGTATTATCACAAAATATTTTTATATGATCAAAGTGCAAATCAAAATCAAGGAGAGTATGTTTCATCCAAAGGACTTGTGCACAACAAGCCCCCGTGGCAACATACTCCGCCTCGGCGGTTGAGAGAGCTACGGAATTTTATTTCCTAGAGGACCATGAAACAAGACAATTACCAAGAAATTGACATGTCCCACTAGTACTCTTTCTATCTACTCTACAACCCGCATAGTCGGCATCCGAATAACTAGTCATTGAAAAATCTATAGTTTTCGGATACCAAAGACCCATTCCAATAGCGCCCTTAATATAACGAATAATGCGTTTTACCGCAATAAGATGAGACTCTTTAGGACACGATTGAAATCTAGCACAAAGACACACACTAAACATGATATCCGGCCTACTTGCCGTCAAATATAAAAGACTTCCTATCATGCTTCTATATAATTTAATATCAACATTTTTACCTTGTTCGTCCTTATCAAGCTTGGTTGTAGTTGCCATTGGAGTGTTGCAAGCCTTTGATCCTTCAAGCCCAAACTTCTTTACTAGCTCCTTTGCGTACTTGGCTTGGTTGATGAAGGTTCCGTCTTGCAATTGCTTGATTTGGAGTCCAAGGAAGAAATTGAGCTCACCCATGGAAGACATTTCAAATTCTAGTTGCATTACCTTCTCAAAATCCTTGCATAAAAGCTCATTAGTAGAACCAAAAATTATATCATCAACAAAAATTTGCACAATTAAAATATCATTATCAACATGCTTAGTAAAAAGAGTTGTGTCTACTTTGCCTTTAATAAAATCATTTGAAATGAGAAAACTAGAAAGCCTTTCATACCAAGCTCTTGGAGCTTGTTTCAATCCATACAAAGCTTTATCAAGTTTAAAAACAAAATCGGGATGAACATGATCAATAAAACCGGGAGGTTGAGAAACATAAACTTCTTCATTAATAAAACCATTTAAAAATGCACTTTTTACATCCATTTGAAAAAGTTTAAAATTTTTAAAACATGCAAAAGCAAGTGTCATCCGTATGGCTTCAAGCCGTGCTACGGGTGCAAAGGTCTCCTCAAAGTCAATTCCCTCAACTTGAGTGTAACCTTGGGCCACTAACCTAGCTTTATTCCTAATGACATTTCCGGACTCATCCATCTTGTTTCTAAAGATCCACTTAGTACCATTATTGGTCTATCGTGGGGCTTAGGAACAAGGTGCCAAACTTGGTTGCGCTCAAATTGATTGAGTTCCTATTGCATGGCAAGCAACCAATATGGGTCCGTCTCGGCTTCGAGAATGCCTTTGGGTTCAAAATGAGAAATGAAAGCAAAGTTACCACATAGGTCATGGAGTTTGGAGCGCGTTGTGACTCCTTTAGATGCATCACCCAAGATGAGCTCCTTAGGATGATTTGTAGCGTATCTCCAAGCTTTAGGAAGCGTTTGAGTGCTTTCCTCCTTATCCTCTTGAACTTCACCAATAGGGTCTAGCTTTTCTTCTTGAGCGGGTGAGTCCTTCAAGGATAGTCTCTCCATGTCTTCACCTAATGGTTCAATCTCTACAACATTCTCAACAACCACATTAGATTCTTTAAATTTAACATGCATGGATTCTTCTATGGTAAGAGAAGATCTAATGAAAACTCTATATGCTTTGCTAGTAGAGGAATATCCAACAAAGATAGCCTCATAAGCCTTAGCATCAAATTTACCCAAATTATCCTTAGTATTTAAAACAAAACACTTGCATCCAAAAACTTTAAAATATGCAACATTTGGTTTTCTAGAATGATACATTTCAAAAGAAGTTTTGGAAGAATTTTTGCATAAATAAATACGATTCGATATATAGCATGCGGTGTTTACGGCCTCGGCCCATAAATATTGAGGGAGCTCATACTCACTTATCATTGTCCTAGCCATCTCTTGAAGTGTTCTATTTTTCCTTTCTACAACTCCATTTTGTTGTGGAGTTCTAGGACAAGACGTTTCATGCTTAATTCCCTTTTCATCACAATAAGTCATGAAGAGTTGGTTAATAAACTCACCACCTCTATCACTCCTTATTCTCAAAATCGGAAAACCCTTTTCTTTTTCAACTCTTTTTCGAAAAATCTTAAAATGAGAAAAAGTTTGATCTTTATTTTGCAAAAAGAAAACCCAAGTAAAACGGGAGAAATCATCAACCAAAACAAATGCAAATCTACTTCCATTTAAACTTTTTGTTTTAGTTGGTCCAAAAAGATCCATATGAATTAATTCTAAAGGCCTAGTTGACATGATATCCTTGATTGGTTTAAAGGAAGACTTGGTTTGTTTCCCAAGTTGGCACGCACCACAAATGCGGTCTTTCTCAAAATTCAAGCAAGGTATACCCTTCACCAATTTCTTTGAATTAATCCTAGAAATATGGTCAAAAGATGCATGTCCTAATCTTCTATGCCAAAGCCAAGAATTTTCATCAAAAGCATTCAAGCATTTAGTAGAACAATCTAAATTAAGCATGTCAATGATATAAACATTATTATCACGAAAACCGGTAAGAATACAAACATCGGATTTAACATCAAAAATCTTGCATGAGGAATCATCAAAAACAACTTTAAGTCCACGGTCACAAAGTTGACTAATGCTAAGCAAATTATATTTTAAACCATCTACTAAAACAACATTCTCAATAATAGGAGATGCACCAATTTGAATGTTACCTATACCGATGATAGTTCCTTTGGAGTCATCCCCGAAGGTGACGGTGCCACCTTCCATGTACCTTGATAGGGTTGTGAAGTTGTTGATGTCCCATGTCATGTGTCTTGAACAACCACTATCAAGGTACCACCGCTCCTTACGTCTTGGAGCTTTGGTGTGTACCTACATCAAACAATTTAAGACTTGATTTTGGTACCCACATTTTCTTGGGTCCTCTAGGGTTAGTGTCATGAACCCAAACAAGATTATTTGTTCTATTTAGTTGATCATAACAAAACTTAGCTAAATGTCCATTTTTACCACAATATGTGCATCTATACACTCTACCATATTTAAAAGCATAGTGAGTGTGTGATTTGTGAGCATGAGCATTGTGAGCATGAGCATGAGAGGTGTTAGCATGAGAATTTTTAGCTTGTGAAGTGTTAGCATGTGAAGTGTGCTTTTTAGAAAACATGTTCTCAAGTTTCTTAGTATTGAAAGCACAATCATTTAAAACTTTTTCGAAATCATTCATTTTGGATTTAAAAGAAGAAATTTCTTTTTCATCAATAATAGGAGATTTTGCCTTACAAGTACTCTTGTAGGCACAAAATTCTTTTTGCATGGAAATGAAATTAGAAGAAACATCATCTTTTTCTTTAGAAACAATGGCAAGTTGATTCTTAAGAAAAGCAACTTCTTTTTGTAATTTTAAGCATTCAAGTTTCTTATTATCATAAGTTTCAGAAAGTTCTACAAAGGCATGAACTAGAACTTCCTTACTTAGTTCATCATCTTCATCATCAAGGGATTGAGGGGTTACCTTAGGTGTGTTTGCCATGAAACACATATTAGCTTGATCCACCTCCTCTTCGGACTCGCTTTCCGAATCCCATGTTGCTTTGTAGGCTTTCTTCTCCTCCGGTTTCTTTGGCTTGAAGGAGGAAGTCATCTTCTTCTTGAACTCCGGACAATCCGCCATGATATGTCCGGGTTTGCGGCAATTATAGCAAATGATCTTCCGCTCCTCTTTGCCTTCGAATCTTCTCCGCAAGTTGAACTTGTTCTTTCGGTACAACCTCTTGACATTCCGCACAAGTAGAGTTAGCTCCTCATCTTCTTCTTCGTCTTCATCATCGTCATCATTGGTGGATGAAGTCTTGAAGGCTATGGATTTCTTCTTTGAAGTAGTGGCTTCTTCTCTTGCCTTCTTCTCCATCTCATGGGTCTTTAAGTTCCCAATGAGACTAATGATGTCCATCTCATCCTTGTCGTTCAACTCCTTTAAGGTGGTGGCCTTGATCTCCCATGAAGAAGGAAGAGCCCGTATCACTTTGCGCACCTTTTGATCGTTGGAGATGACGTCACCTAATGAAGAAAGACCATTTGTAATTTTAGTGAAACGAGTAATCATACAATCAATGGATTCATCATCAAGCATTTTAAATGATTCATATTGAGACCTCAAGAGATCTATCTTAGCTCTCTTGACTTGTGAAGTCCCTTCATGTGTGACCAATAAGTGTTGCCAAATCTCATAGGCGGATTGGCAATGAATTACCCGTGTAAGGTCATCCTCATTCAAGGCGGTTAATAGGGAGTTTTGGGCTTTGGAGTTAGCCTCATATTCTCTAAAGTTGAAGTCGGTCCAAGTGCTCTCATCACAATCGGGTGCTACATAGGGTTTAGTCAAGGACTTGGCCACTAAGCTACCCAGAGATTGCAAAAATATAGTCATCCTAACCTTCCAAATTGGGAAATTAAGTCCATCAAATTTAGGAGGGGTTTTGATGTTATCGGCCATGTTTACTAGTGTATGAATGGATGAATGAAAATGTTGATTAGCAATATTTTAAGGATCTCTCTATGGATGTTAAGCCAAACCTAGAGTCCAAGCTCTGATATCAATTGAAAATCACCTAGAGGGGGGGTGAATAGGTGATAATGCTAATCAAAGGGCATTTAAAAATTTAAAGCTATAACAATCACAATCAAGAATCACAAGATGAATGCAAGCAAGTAAGTATGATAAGCAAGTAATAAGTGCAAGCAAAGTAGAGTAATAATTGCAAGAATGTAAACCAATCGCAAACACAAGGATATGTTATCGAGGTTCGAGCACCCAGCTCTACTCCCCGCCTTCCCCAGAAGGATTCTAGCTACTTCCACTATCACAAAGAACAATTACAATGGAGTACCCAACTCCACAATCTCAGTACAAGTAATTTCCTTGGTAGTCAAAAGACCACAAACTCTCTCTTTCAAATATCTCTTCCCTTACAAAGGTCCTTAGAGAATATTGAGTAGGAATGAAGCTCTTGTGTGTAAGGAGAAAAGAGAATTAAATCAGAGAGTATTTGAAAAACCCTTCAGAAAATCAGTGAGAAATTCAGCACAAAAACCAAGAAACAAGTCTCTTTTGAAAGCCTTAAACTTTTGAATTTTCTAGCAATAATTGTTGTAACAAATCTCTCCCCAAACACCCCTATTTATAGGAGAGGGCTAGGGTTTAGGGATAAAATATATTTACTGATGTTTAGGAGGTAATTAGATCAAAATATATCCTTAAACGTATTTTTAAACACAAAAGACAAAATAAACAGCTCTTAAAAATCTGCCCGTTACTGTTCAGGCTACATCGGTCGACCGGACCGGTCCACTGGTAGTACAAAATTCCGACCGTTACAGGTTATCGGTCGACCGACCCGGTCGACTGATACAAACTGTGACTCAAAAATAAATATCGGTCGACTGCCCCGGTCGACCGACAGACATGCACACGGATACGTGCATTCTGCCAGGACCTCGGTCGACTGGTCCGGTCGACCGGACCAGCCTGACACAGACTCGGTCGACTGTCGGTAGACTGCCGGTCGACCGGATCAGGTCAGAAAACGAAATAAAGACAGAATTTTGAGAAGAAAAATATTTTTAACAAAACTATTTTAAACAGGAATTCAGTATGTAACATAAAAAGAAATTTGTAGAAGAAAGATTTTGTACTAAAATATTTTTGTATATTTTATAGGAAATAAACTAAGAAATAGTATATGCGCAGAAACGTGTGTGATTGAGCTTGAAACCTAATCTCTATTCTTTAACAAGCTATAAAACTAAAAATACAAAACCTAAGGACCTCTGAGCAATCTTCACGTCTTTGAGCCATCCAATGTCTTGCTAGTGCCTTCTCTTCTATGATCCTTCCTTGATGAGCAAATTGCCTTCCTTGCTTTGTGGAACTTAGAAGTTCTTGCAATAGCTAAGCGAATGGTCTCTAAACATGGTACAAGACCTGAAACTCATCTTAGCAAACTTGTTAGTACCAAATAGCACTAATTTGGTTTGTCATCATCAAAACACAAAACAATTGGAGAGTGTAACCTCTTGGGCCAACAGGAGATAGAGAGAGATGAGAGAGAAAAAGGAGAGTAGAAGAGAAACAGGGAGGAAGAGAGAGATGTAAAGGGAAGAAATGAGAGGAGAGAGAGTTATATAAGGAGAGAGGGCAGTATATAGAAGAGAAAAGAAGAGAGGAGAAAAGAAAAGAAGAAAGGAGAAGAAAGAAGAAGGAAAAAGAAAAAGAAAAGAAAAAGAAAAGAAGGAAAGGAAAAGAAAAAGAAAAGAAACAAAATAAAGAAAGAAGAAAGGAAAAGAAAAGGAAGGAAAAGAAAAAAGGAAAAAACAAAAGAAAAAGAATAAAAAGGAAGA
Organism: Agave tequilana; assembly: GCA_038442645.1. Lineage (NCBI taxonomy): Eukaryota > Viridiplantae > Streptophyta > Magnoliopsida > Asparagales > Asparagaceae > Agave > Agave tequilana. Next base: position 124,508 of record JAVJIF010031881.1, on the reverse strand, counting down.
ATATCGGGTCGGGCGCAAGGTCTAGGGTTTGGGACAGGTCCATAAAATATAGGCTAAATACCAACCAATTGTTTTCCATTATATTTGCAAAGGGGAAAACTTACAAAAAAAGGGTTGAGGAGCTAAATTACAAGTATTCTTAAAAAGATTACAAGTAGATCTCCTCAGAGATTCTGGAGAAGTGTGCCGATAGGAGTCTGGTCAGCGCGCGACTACTTTGTCCCTTTGACGATGCGAGCGATGAGATTCCCTTCTCGCCTGGTTCGGGGAATCAGAGAATAGAAGGTTGGTAGAACCCTCTTGCTGCTTCTCAAAATCGCCTTCAATTAGGAATTCCTTCTCGCCTGGTTCCGGAGATTCCTTGAGAAGAAGGACGATGTTAGGGTATCAACACCCTGAGTAGAGAAAGCAATTCTCTAAAAGGTCTCTAAATTCGAGAACGCACGGTGCGTTATGAAGAAGTCTCTGCTTGTGGAGTCCTCTTGTATGCGTGTCCCTGTGCGTTGTACCCCTGGTGGGCTATTTATAGGGAGAACAAGGGTATAATCGTCCCTTGAAAATATGGAAACAGATTGAATCAAATCTGTTTAAATCTGAAAAGTAGCCTTGCTGCGAGGCTAGGATCAGCTTCTGCGAAGCTGGAAATGGCTGGTCGGTTGATCCTCTTGATCCTTTCCATATCGTTGGAGGATTTTCCCTGATCTTCTTACTCGTTTTTAGAAGAGTCAAGAGATTGTGGCAATCAACTGCCAAATTTGATCTCTGATTTGATGTTAATTGGATTTGATCTTGATTGGATCCGATCTCATCTAGAGATTTGATTGGTCAAAGGTTGACCGTAGCAGACCAATAGCGGAGCTGTCCGTATTGAGCTCATAGCGGAGCTAGAGACGGCTTCTGGCGAAGTCCGAAAGAAACCCTTTGGCGGAGCTGGAAGTCCTCTGTGGCGAAGTTGTGAGTTAGCTTCCTGGAGAAGCTTTGAATGACTTCAAGGCGAAGTTGAGTGATATTAGCCTCTCAAGCGAGGCTATCCCTTTGGGCTCATGTAATGCTAAGTGCTAGCATATTAGACCTGCTGAGGTCTGTTTAGAAACAATCCGGGTTCACTGTCTGCTTGCTGGATCAGTGGAGTCCAAGTTGCTTCCTTGTCCCTCGGAGATGGGTGAAAAACTGGTCTTCAGCTCGTCTGTCACTTGTCTTTTGTAAATGTCAACAAGTTTAGACATTGTTCGGACCAATAAGAATCTTGTCTTTTTAAGTGTCAACAAGACCCCCTTCAAAGTTTTCGAAAGTCTGCAATAGCTCAGACTTCGAAACACTTTGAACTGCTTTGATCGGTGGTGTGTGGAGTATGAACGTCCCCATGATGGTTGAGTTCAGCTTCGCTTTAAATCCTGCTTTGGGATGTAGATTCGTCGAGAAATCATGTAGACTCGCGTCTGGGTAGCTTCGCAGCTAGATAAGTTCGCTCTGAAACATCTGTCGCGTTCCCGAGGCTAACTGCCGTGGGCCGGTTACGAGGAGGATTACTCCTTTCTTCGTGCTGATCGAGGGAGATATTCTCCGATTTGCACGTTTCCAAGGGAGGATATTCCCTTTCTTCAAGGCGCAATAAGTGCCTTTATGAGGGAGACGTTTCTCCCTTTGCACGGTTCCAAGGGAAACCGTCCCTGTTCTCAAGGCGCAGTAAATGCCTTAAATGCGCTCGTGCTCCACGCTTGAGGCGGCAGCGCTCAGGCCATGGGGCCTATAAATAGGACACTTGAGGTCCTCTGAAGAGAGAAGTGATCTGCTCTTCTCTTCTTCTCTTGGTTGAGAGAGATACTCAGATCTCTGAAGTAGTGGGAATGCCCACTCTGGTTATTACCCGGCCAAGGACCGGTAAGTCTTGATCATTCAACGACTTCACCGATTTTAGGGAATTCATCTCCCTTAATTCAGCTTTAACAGCTGCTTCAGGGATTAGTTTCCCTTGTTCTTCATTTTGCAATTGGCTGATTGCATGTTAAGGATTTCAGCATAGCTTTCCAGCGAAGCTATCATCTTGACTTGATTAGAGAAAGATCACTGCATGTTAAGTCCACTGCACAGGCAGAACTTGGGATTTAGTTTTTTCAAAGTTGAGCCAGTCTTGCCGTATAGGTGGGGCTAAGACTGTGTTCCCCAGGATCAGTCTGGCTTAGCCATATAGGCGAGGCTAGGACTTAGCATTTGCTGAGCTAGCCTATCACTGTTGTGCAAGCGAGGCTTATCCTCTGTTTTGACTGAAATTGGGTCGCTTCTCCCCAAAAAATCTGACTTAGTGTTTTTGCAGCTTCTCCCGTGTGTAACTGCTAACTTGCTCTGATTTTGCATTGCAGTGAGCTATGTTCGCCGATCTTGTGTCTTGATGAAAGAGACCGAAAAGTTGCCTTATGCTTCCCCGTTGAAGCTTTACTTTTAAGCAGGAGGAACAACATGGGGCAGCTGATGTGTGTCCCAGAGGTTATTTGCAGCCTCTTATACGAGATGATTCGTTCTGAGGCGAGGCTGGTAGCCGCTTATCCGAGATGATCCACTTCGGGAAGGCGGATGTCACACCTGTGAGATCATTGACATCACTGCCAATTCCCATTATAGGTGATCTATCGTGTTGGCGGCGATAAGTTCATTGCCAACTTTCAACTTTGGTGATCCAGCTTCCTGGTGGTAAAATGTACCATTTTTGTGGAGAATTATGGCCGTGTCCTCGTGGCACAACTGGTTACGGCCTTGTGCAGGAGGAAGGCCTTTCGTGTCCAGTTGGTCTGGTCTGGAAGCAGATAAAACCACTTGTATGCCTTTTGCGCAAATGATCTTGCTGAGCAACTGATTCTGTTGTATGAAACAAAACCTTGATGTAGCATCAATGTACCTTTGCTCTTAAATCAATGAAAGTTCATTTCTTCCGCTCATCTGATTTTTGCCTGCCTTCATTGAGAATTTGGCCATAGCGGGGCTAAACTTTGTGCAGAGTTAAGGACAGGATCCTTTTTAAATGAGCTTCGCACGATGCTGGCATATCGGCGAACTATGCCTTTAGTGGGCTAAGGCAACCCCTTTTTGGCGAAGTTCTTGATGAACTTGTGCGAAGTCCGCACTTCGGCTTATTGGCGAAGTTAAGCCTTAGTGGCTGAACCGTCGGTTGCTGAACCGACTAGCGGTGAATTCGCTCCGGGTCTGGGTAAGATTAACCCCGTCCATATGATACGCCTTTTTGTGTGTTCTCATTGACTTATTATCAATTCTTCTTGATTGTAGGAGCTGAGGCAGCTGAAGAGCAAGGGGAACATTATGATCCTTCGGGCGGAGGAGTCTGGAGGTGATGTGGCCGACATCGGTCCTTCGGGCGCTGGGACTCCTAAAGGAAGTCCTGAGGCATCGAGCTCTATTGGGTGGTCCACAGGATACTCGGAAAGCGAAAGCGAGCCGGCTGTTCATGCTGATTCTGGCAAAAATTTTCCGATGGAGCCCCTGGAGACTGATGCGGCTGACTAGATGTTCGAGGCGACATCATCCTTTGGTATTGTCCTAACCTCTTGGCTTCTTCTGCATGTAGTGTCCCGACTAACCGTAGTCTTGTTACAGGTGTTCGGCCTCAAGGTGCATCAGCTTTAAGAGAGCCGAAAGATCCCCCCGAAGGGTCAAGGGGTGACATGAGTGCTTCGACCGCGGCGGATGCTGCTGTGCTGGATGCGCTGTACGGCGACCTGCCTTCTTATCGGCCCAAGTCAGCCGAAGCATCAGAGGTTGAAGGGGGAGCAGTTCTGGAGGTGTCCTCACTCCCAACTATATCAACGAGTGAGGTGCCGACAATATTGCCAAGCGTAGAACTGAGGGTGATTACGAGCCCTACTTCCCCAACTCTGGTGGTTGAGCCTGCTGTTCAGGAGATGGTTGCCAGCCCTACCTCAGCGGTGGCTAGCGCACTGATTTCCATGAAGACTCCACAGAGATCACTGACAATCTGCCCTGCTGTTGATGTTCCCATTGCTCCTTCCACGATAGTGTCGACCAGGCTGGTTGATTTCTCTGAAGTTACCTCTCTACCAGAAGTGGCCGAGGTTGAGAACGACTACATAGGTGACCTCGTCGATGGCTTTTATAAAGGCTTAGGGCGAACTATCGACCTGGTTTTGAAGGGCTCGAATATGCCGTTCTCAAAGTTAAAGGTGGTCCTCTCCCATGGCATTGAAAGTATTCGGGATTTTAAGGGGTATCACCAGGCTACTGCTTTGGAACTCCTGGTGGATGAATTTGAGAAGGATGTAGAGGAATGGCGCCGTCTCAGCAGCTCGGACCTGGAGTCTTTAGTTGATGAGCGGTTTGCACGTCTTATCGCTCAAAAGCATGAAGCCCGGCTCGCCGCTCAAGAGGCTGCTAAGGCTATCTCTTCTGACTTGAAATCCTTGGAAACAAGGCAGGCAGAGGTCGGAAGTGCGATTGACGCCTCCACCAGTGCTCTTCTTGACGCTGAAGACAAGATTGGGAAGGCTGAGGAAATGATCCGGAAAGCAAATCTTATTTTATCTAAGGCTAAACTGGTGCGTCTTAAAGAAACTGCGTGGCTTGAGCAGCTTAAGGCTCAAGATGAAGAGCTCTCACAGCAGGGACTGTCACAGAGGGCGACTTTGGCGGAGGTTGAAGCTCGTCTGACCCAGGCAATGGATTTCAATGAAGCCGAGCTGAGGTCGCAAGCGCTTGCCCAGGCTGCTGATGATAGGAGGACGAGGCTGGACTCCCTTGGAGAGCGGCTCAGGTCTTACAGTGTGCGCCTGTAGCTCCATGTACTTTATCCTTTTGGAATGAATAAATTTTTTCTTCTTTCTGTCGAATCTCCAATCTTGTTATTCTTTCTGGATTGCGGTTCCAAATTGTATTGCAATTTCTTGAGAACATAGTTCTTGTTGGGCTGGATGATGAGACTTGGCTATCTGTCAGTTCAGAGGTTGCGATGACATAACTGGTTGAGACGCCACCAAGCCCGAAATCGGTCCTTGTTGAATCGGAAGATGAGACCTGTCTTTTGTAAATGTCAACAGGGCTCGGAATTGAGACTTAGCTGTCTGCTGGTTCAGAGGTCGCAATGACATAACCGATTGAGACGCCACCAAGCTCAAGGTAGGTGATACTTGTCTTTTGTAGATGTCAACAAGTATCGAGACCTGTCTTTTGTAAATGTCAATAGGGCTCGGGGTTGAGACTTAGCTGTCTGCTGGTTCAAAGGTCACAATGACATAACCGAATGAGACGCCGCCAAGCTTCAGAATTTGGTGATACTCGTCTTTTGTAAATGTCAACGAGTATCGAGACCTGTCTTTTGTAAATGTCAACAGGGCTCAGAATTGAGACTTAGCTGTCTGTTGGTTCAGAGGTCGCAATGACATAACCGATTGAGACGCTACCAAGCTCGAGGTTGGTGATACTCGTCTTTTGTAAATGTCAACGAGTATCGAGACCTGTCTTTTGTAAATGTCAACAGGGCTCAAGGTTGAGACTTGTCTTTTGTAAATGTCAACAAGCTCGAAATTGAGACTTGGCTGTCTGCTGGTTCAGAGGTCGCAATGACATAACCGATTGAGACGCCACCAAGCTTCAGAATTTGGTGATACTCGTCTTTTGTAAATGTCAACGAGTATCGAGACCTGTCTTTTGTAAATGTCAACAGGGCTCGGAATTGAGACTTAGCTGTCTGCTGGTTCAGAGGTCGCAATGACATAACCGATTGAGACGCCACCAAGCTTCAAAATTTGTGATACTCGTCTTTTGTAAATGTCAACGAGTATCGAGACCTGTCTTTTGTAATGTCAACAGGGCTCAGGGTTGAGACTTGTCTTTTGTAAATGTCAACAAGCTCGAAATTGAGACTTGGTTGTCTGCCGGTTCAGAGGTCGCAATGACATAACCGAATGAGACGCCACCAAGCTCAAGGTTGGTGATACTTATCTTTTGTAAATGTCAATAAGTATCGAGTTTGTAGTGGAATTTGGGAGAAGTCTCGTTTTCACGAGGAGAAACGAGGGAATCACTGTCATAGGTTTAATGTTAACGTAACAGCGAAATGTATATGTGGTCTTACCATTCTATGGATGAGAATTGGTAAGTGATTTTGGAGGTCTCATTTTCACAGGGAGAAACGAGGGAATCGCTGTCATAGGTTTAATGTTAACGTAACAGCGAAATGTAAATGTGGTCTTACCATTCTATGGATGAGAATTGGTAAGTGATTTTGGAGGTCTCGTTTTCACGGGGAGAAACGAAAGAATCAAACGGGAACTGGTCCCTTAGGATTTTTAGCAAATCCCCAGCTGTCAACGGGTTTGATATGCCTTTACCAACTACCGTTTGAATTTGGGCTAGCCATGCTATTCCCCTCAGCATGATGAGTTGTCGAGGACTTATGTTGGGCTTAAAAGCCAACATTTTCCTCTGTCCTTAATCGTTAAGGATATTGGATCATCTGGTTAGCGTATGTGTAACCTTGATTCTCTTTGAGACAACCAGTGTATGGCCAGGTTCCTACTGGTTTATGGTTGTATGATCTCGCTTGGAGGAAGAGAAAGGCTCTCTTTGCGTGTACTTTGAACACGAAGGTCTTGATCAGAGGTGTAATGTTAACTTGATCATGAGAAGGATCCTTGATTAAGGATAATACTTCTTTAGAATTTGCCATTGATCGACATCATGAGTAGGTCGCCATCTGAAGTCACAAGGCGGTATGCTCCGTTTGAATAGACTGTTTCTATTACAAACGGTCCTTCCCATTTAGGCTGAAATTTGCCTTTGGTCTTGTGCGTCATAATCATCGGTCGTCTGACGGCTAAAACCAGGTCTCCTTTTGGAAGACTCTCTGTTTGACCTTCTTATTGAAGGCTTTTGAAATTCGAGCTTGATATAGCTCAATATGCTGCTGAGCTTGTAGTCGCTTCTCATCTAAGGCTTCGAGCTCTTGAAGACGCAACCAATCATTGTCCTCTGATGTGATCTTGGTGGTCAGAGCGACTCGCAATGATGGCATCTGGATTTCCAACGGGATGACTGCTTCGCACCCATATACCAAGGAAAAAGGCGTATTGCCTGTCGGTGTCCGAACCGTGGTTCGGTAGGCCCAAAGACATTCACCAAGCTTTTCGTCCCAATCTCGCTTGTTCGAGGAGGCGAATTTCTTGAGTAGCTTGATGATCGTCTTGTTGAATGCTTCCGCCAAGCCGTTAGCGGCGGGATTATAGGCAGTTGAAGCCATATTCTGAATTCGGTATTTATCGCAGAACCGATAGAATACTTGGCTTATGAATTGGGACCGTTGTCGTGGATGATCCGCCTAGGGACACCAAATCGATGGATGACATGGTGTTTGATGAAATTAACCACATTAGAGGTCTTGACTTCAACCAGTGATATAGCCTCTGCCCACTTTGAAAAGTAGTCGGTTATTGCAAGGATGAACCGGTGACCTTTCGTCGAAGAGGGACTGATTGGCCCTACGACGTCGATTCCCCATGCTTCAAATGGCCATGAAGCAACAGTCGGGTGGAGCAGCTCCGAAGGCTGGTGTATGAAGTCCGCATGGACTTGGCATGCTTTACACCTTCGTGCATATTGGATGGCATCGGCTATCATAGTTGGCCAATAATATCCAAGCCTATGCAACCTGTCTTTGAGCTTTGGACCTAGCTGATGAGCTCCGCAAATGCCGTCGTGCGCTTCTTGGAGCGCTTCCTGTGCCTCTGAATTGGAAAGGCAACGGAGGAGGACACCTTCATATGAACGACGGTAAAGTGTCTTCAGAGTCGGATCGTAGTAGAAACGGAGAGACCTTCGTCTGACGGATGCCGCTTCTTTAGAATTGTCTAGAAGTAGACCGTGCAAAGCATAGTCAATGAGAGGAAAGCGCCAGTCTCTTGGTTCAAGATCCGTGGAGACATTATAGACTTCTCGAATTCTTAGCATGTGCTTGGAGCATACAAGATGTCGAGTTGCGACTGTGAGGTGATACTCGGTGTCGGCTGGTAAGGCCAGTGTTGTTGTTAATGCAGCAAGAGCGTCCGCCTTGGTATTCTGAGATCGAGACACATGCCCGATGTAGAAGCCTTCAAATAGGTTAGCCAATTCGATGGCTGTGTGGTAATAAGGCACCAAGTCCTCATGGCGGACTTCATATTCGCCTTTAACCTGATTGATGATCAGTTTTGAATCGCCATAGGCTTCAAGGTAGCGTACCCCCATTCCATGAGCGAGCTGAAGACCAATGAGCAGAGCATTATATTCTGCTACATTGTTGGAGCACGATTCTGTCAGAGAAAATGCTCTGGGCAGGACATGATTCTGTGGGGAGATAAACACAACCCCCACTCCGGCAATAATCTTGCCTTTAGGGCCCATTCGCGATGCACCATCAAAGAACATCTACCACACTTCCTCTTCTGAGGTTGCATAAGACTCGAAGACTTCATCAGGGATATCTTCGTGAAGTTTTGAATGTTCCGGAACTGGATGAGCAGCCCAGAACTCTGCAAGGGCCTGGCCTTTAACCGCCTTCTGAGGGGTGAAGATCATGTCGTATTGAGACAATAAAAGTGCCCACTTAGCCAATCTTGAATTCAATGATCATGGCTTCATCATAAGAAGACGCAATGGGTTTACTTTGGAGATGACATGTATGGTCTGGCCGACCAAATAATGTCGTGTCTTCTGAACAGTGAAGACGAGAGCTAAACACTCTTTCTCGATAGGGTTATAGCGAGATTCCGCTCCTATGAGAGTTCCGCTCAGATAATAAATGGCCTGCTCGTGGCCATTGACGTCCTTTTGAGCGAGGAGGGCACCGAGAGAATAGTCCAGAGCTTTTACATAAAGCAAAAACGGTTTTCCTGATGTAGGGGCCACCAAGACTAAAGGTTTTGTGAGGTACCTCTTGATGTCTTCATAAGCTTCCTGGCAAGCTTGATCCCATACGAAGGAAGCACCCTTTTTCATGAGTCGGGTGAACGGCTGACAGCGGTCTGAGAGATTTGCAATAAATCTTCTGATATAAGCCAGTCTACCTTGCAAGCCTCTGAGCTCTTTGAGATTCCATGGTGGATGCATGCTCTGAATGGCTTTGACTTTGTCTGGGTCAAGATGAATTCCTTTTGACGTAACAATAAACCCAAGGAACTTGCCACTTGACACTCCCAAGAAGGATTTTGTCGGGTTCATTTTCAGTTGAAGAGCCCGCATTATGTCGAACATCGTCCTCAGGTCGCGAAGATGTTCATTCTTGTTGCGGCTTTTGACGGCAATGTCGTCGACATAGCACTCCACCGTTTTTCGGAGATGATCGCGGAAGATTGTACTCATTGCCCGCTGATAGGTTGCTCTGGCGTTCTTCAGTCCGAAAGGCATTACAGTGTAGCAGTATACCCCCAATGGTGTTCGGAACGAAGTATGCTTCTCGTCATCGAGATACATCTTAATCTGGTTGTACCCTGAAAAGCCGTCCATGAAAGACATCCTTTCGAACCCGCATGTGTTATCGATCATGACGTCGGTGATGGGTAATGGGAATTCGTCTTTAGGACAGGCCGTATTGAGATCACGGTAGTCGATGCAGATCCGTATTTTCCCGTTCTTTTTGAGGACGGGGACGATGTTGGCTACCCAATCTGGATGTTGTTCCTCCCGGATGAAGCCACATGCAATGAGCTTGTGAACTTCGACTTCAATAGCTTCCATAATGTTCGGGCGAAACCGACGTTGTTTGCTGGTTGACTGGCTTAATGTCGGGCTTGATGTTTAGACGGTGCATAACGACCTGTGGATCAAGTCCGGGCATGTCCTCGTAGCTCCATGCGAAGACGTCTATATACTCTCTTACGAGTATTATCAATTCTTCCCTTTCTGCAAGTGATAGGCTTTCACTTATAAAGATGGGCTTAGGGTGGTCTTGACTACCCAAGTTGACCTGCATCACCTTATCTTCAGTAGGTGGCTCACGCAGTTCGAATCGCTTTTCCCATTGAAGGTCTAATTGCTGGGCCCATGGTTCCTCATCAGTGGCTTCTGTGGGCTCCAATTGACTGCTTGAGGTCATATTGACAGTGAGATTCTCGAACATCATTCCCACACTGACGTCTGAGTCCCACTCGGAGGATGAGGCTGAATGTGATGGGATTGGTTCGTCGTCTTTGAATTGAACCGTTGCTGACGATGTGGGTGTAACATACCCTAACCCCCTGCGTGTACTATCATAGTAATTTGCAGGCTTCCCTTTAGGCACAAAGTTCCGCATCAAACCGTGCCTTCCTTTTCCAAAATTCAGGCCTTCCCCATGCTTCAAGTCGTACCCCATTTTCTTCATAATATGACGCGCTGGCTGCGCGTAATTAAAGAATTGTGGAGTGTCTGAGTCTGAACTTAAATCTGCGATCGCGGGTCCCCGTGGTTGGGTTTTACTGAAGATTATCGGTAACTGACCTTCTTTGGATGGCGGGATCACCAAGACGGCTCCTCCTGCGGATTCCAGGGGCGTACTGGACGCACTTGGCTTGTGTAAAGGCATGTGCAGAGAGCTATCCGTAATGGATTCAAATAGCCCAACAGTCACAGGATAATCAAAAGAAATATTATCATTAATTACCCATTCACCTTCATCCTCTGAAGGAGTATTACATAGGGGATTATTGAGACATGCTATAATTGGTTCACCAATCAGAATGGCTGGCATGCCTGTTTCGGATTCTGAATCCGCCTCATTGCCACTTTCATCATCATCTGGCAATGGTTCCTTAGGTGTTTCACCGGCCTCTTGATACAGGAGAGCGTCAGTGAAGTAATTTTCCACCCCTTTGAATGGTTGCTTTTCAGCGAAGACAGTTCGTACTGTCGCATCATCTTCAACATATTTGAAGCATTGGTGGAGAGTAGAGGGAACGATCCAGTTGGCATGGATCCATGGCCGTCCCAGCAGCAGGTTATATGATGTGTCAGCATCAATGACATAGCACGTCACTTCTGACTTCAGGCTCCCAATTCTGCAACGGAGTCGAATTTTCCCCAGTGGATGACTGCTCCCGATGTTGAAACCGTATATTGTAGTAGTGGTTGCGGACAACCTGTACAGCGGTATGCCGAGGAAGTAGAGAAGCCTTTTGGGGATGATGCTGAGTGCAGACCCCGGATCGACTTGTATTCTTTCAATGCACGTTGAACCGATATATCGGTGTAGTACAGAGGTCGATCGTGCTTGTTGTCTTTGAGAAGCATATCTTCCGCCGTGAATGTAATGGCGGGCACCTTTGATTGTGCATGATGACATTCTGGGCAAGGAGACTGAACGTCGTCGCTAGGGATCTCAGACATGCATGTCAGAAAGGATTCTGCATTGGCTAGCGCATCCCTGAGTGCTTCTCTTGTCTCTTTCGAGAGGCGAAGGAGCTCGTGTATAGTGATACGAGCTGGGATATTGGCCAGCTGAGCTAATATGTCAAACCGAAAGGGCGTATAAAACCCTTGGCCTGGTGGTTTCTTCAACACGTGGTCGAATCGTACCTCCTTAGGCCTCTCTTTTCCCTTTGCTGGGATTGGAGTGGATGCTGGTGCTTGTACTGACGTCGTTTGCTGTTGTGTCTCGTCAGTAGACTTTTCATACTGCCTTAAGTATGATTTTCCGGATCGGGTGCCCGTCAGCTGAGGTACATCGGCCTGCGTTGTGCAAGCATGCTTTTCTCCTTCTGAATTACTGAGGGAAGCTGACGTAAGATTGACGTCGTCTGGCAGGATGGAGATGACATTGCAAGACTTGCCCTTTGACTTGGGCTTCTTTGAATCCCGCTGTACGTCTTGGACGAGGTCTGGGTGTATCCACATGACTTCTCCTGTCTCCAATGTTAAGGGAACAAGACCCTTATTATCTTGAGCTGTAGCTGGAGGATGCTTGACTTCCAACTGTGGAGCAGGGACTGAATATGTCCCGTCAGGAACTGTGACCTTTTGGGTGCTGCCGAACTCAAGAGTTACCATATTGGCAGTGACTTTCTTCTGCTCCGTCTTCAACGTCAGAACCCCGGAATCGACCAGGGCTTGTATTCTGTCCTTGAGGACATAACACTTGTCAGTAGGATGGTGGATCATCCTGTGGTAGAGGCAGTACTTAGGGTCGTTTGTGTGCCCTATCTCATTGGGACGCCGAGCATCTGGCAGTTTCATTTTGTTCCCTTTGTGGAGCAGATGGAATATTGTGACCACCTGATCGTCTTTGAAGGAGTACTGCTTTGGAGGAAACTTAGGCTCCTGATTGTTGAAGCCGCTCTTCTGGCCTTCGACTGCACATCTCCGGATAACTCCACAGACATAGTCTCTTTGCCCTTAGCTTGAGAAGATTGCGGTAGGTCGCTACGCCCTTTGTTGTTCATCCCCCACTTGCCTCTAGGGGCGGATGGTTCGAACTTTTTAGCCGACTTCTCGGCTATCTCTGCTTGTTCGACCAATTCCTTCCAAGTGTGGGCTTTGACAGCCCCCATGCGAACTTCCACTTGGTCTAGGAAGTTGTGTCTGCATGTCTGTAAGAGCATGGGTAATGGCATCCCTGCTGGGCACATCAAGGATAAGTTTCTAAACCGTTCAATGTAGTCACGGACAGATTCGCCCTTCCTCTGCACAGTGGAGAGGAGCTTGTCCATGGTTACTTCGGTGTCGTCCTCATAGAAACGAGAGAGGAACCGAGTTTCCAGGTCGATCCAGGAGTTGATAGAGCCCGGGGGAAGACTTCGGAACCAGTCAAATGCCACCCCCTTTAAGGTGCCAATGAATAGCCTAGCCATGATGGTGTCATTGCTTATAACATTACCAGTCTGAGACCGGAAATAGTAGATGTGCTGATTTGGCGAGCTCTTTCCATCATAGGTATGCAACGTTGGTGGTTTGAACTTTGGTGGGTATGACACCGAATCCCACTCTAGCGGATAAGGACGGACTGCCCCTACCTTCTTTAATTCATCCCTCTGAGCTAGGGATGCGATTTGAGCTTGGAGGCCCTTAAGGACTTCGGCGTCTAAGGAAGAACCCTCCTTGGATTTCTCCATCTTTGGTTGCTCATTGCTGAAGTGTTCCTCCTCATCGTGATTGCTCCCGGCATCATTGTTGTTCCGGTCACTGAGGAGTTGTGTGAGCATCTGTTGAATATTGTCCAGAGCCTCTTGCTGAGTCTTGGAAGTTTGCTCCTGAGCTTCCAAACGTCGACGAAGATCGTCGTTAGCATTATCAGCCATGTTGACTGATGCCCTGTTTGTTTGCACTGAACTGACTGTGGCCGAAGAAGCGTATCCACTATCTTCATTTTCTTCGTCCGATGACTGAAGTAATCTTCTGGGTTCTGGCGAGGCTAGGGCCGTCGAGGAAGAAGACTGTTCATAAATGTAGGGTATCGCCACCCTGGATCTGGTGTTTCGGAAAATACCTTCTTCATGCACCAAGACTTCGCCTAAGCCTGGGCTATAATCTGGATCTGGGGAGCTGTAGGGGGTGTCATCAGCTATTTGTCTTCCCCTGCGCAGCTCTCGTCCTCTCCCAGTCATGTTGACGGATGCAGAGGGTAGATCTCGCGAGATGCTCCTTTCGCGGTGTTTCCTCAGAGCCTGTACCGATAGTCGATCAAAGACTGACCGTCGTCTTGGAAGCGTGGTGGGGATTGGTCCCAGCCGGCAATGGACCGAGTGGAGTGTCACCAGCTGACATCCTACTTGTTGACAACAGGGGGAAAATGTTTGTCTATTTGTCAACAATTTCCTCAAATCAGACCCGGTTGGGTCTCTGCAATCGAGCGCAAAGGCTCTTTTGGGTCGCATATAGGATGACGTCCTGCTTCTTTTATCCCTGCAGATGGGATTAGCACTGAATAGTGCTTTGGTTCTAGCTTCGCCGTCAGGCGCGAGCTTAGTGCTTGACGCACTGGAAAGCGGAGCACGCTGTGGTGCTTTACCCGCTATGCTGCTGCGAAGGCAATTAGCCTTAGATAGTACTTTGGCTTCAGCTTCGCGGTCATGGACCCTGCGCGTACGCTGTGGTACAGTAGATTCGCTCGTGAGAACGAGGCCGGTGCGAGGCATTGCTGCTCTTGAATTGGGCGACGGTATGATTGCCGTCGTAACTTTATGATTGGAGCAGACAGGCATCCTGCCTTTTTCTTCGCGAGAAAGGCGCGGTTTAGGCGTAGCTACACCTGAAGCTTCGGTCGGAGACTTCTGTTTAGGCTTCCATACCCGCCTTGGTAGAGGAGACTTAGGTTCACAAGGAACCTGATTAGCCACACGCGAGGCTGAGGGGTGTTGGCAGAATTCTGCTTCTGGTTTCTGTTTTGAAACCTTGGTCGTGGAGACCTTCCTATGCTTCCGTGCTCGAAGCATTGGGCCACCCCCAGAGAGGACTTCTTCAAATCTTCCTTGATCGAACTTAACCACCAAGTTCTCACAAGTGAAGGAATCAGACTGCGGACGTGCTTCCTTGTTGCGCCAAATAACCGCAGTAGGTTCGCAGGGAACCTTTTCAGTCTCTGCAGAGACTTTCCTTGAAGATTTAGCCAGAGGGGCTCTGGCTGCACCGGCTTTTCTGAATTCAGAGTTAGACCCGAAGGTCTGTTCGTCGCATTGCGACACTTGATTCTCGACAGTGGAGAATTTCTTCCCCAGCGGAATCGCCATCTTGTTTTCCATTATATTTGCAAAGGGGAAAACTTACAAAAAAAGGGTTGAGGAGCTAAATTACAAGTATTCTTAAAAAGATTACAAGTAGATCTCCTCAGAGATTCTGGAAAAGTGTGCCGATAGGAGTCTGGTCAGCGCGCGACCACTTTGTCCCTTTGACGATGCGAGCGATGAGATTCCCTTCTCGCCTGGTTCGGGGAATCAGAGAATAGAAGGTTGGTAGAACCCTCTTGCTACTTCTCAAAATCGCCTTCAATTAGGAATTCCTTCTCGCCTGGTTCCGGAGATTCCTTGAGAAGAAGGACGATGTTAGGGTATCAACACCCTGGGTAGAGAAAGCAATTCTCTAAAAGGTCTCTAAATTCGAGAACGCACGGTGCGTTATAAAGAAGTCTCTGCTTGTGGAGTCCTCTTGTATGCGTGTCCCTGTGCGTTGTACCCCTGGTGGGCTATTTATAGGGAGAACAAGGGTATAATCGTCCCTTGAAAATATGGAAACAGATTGAATAAAATCTGTTTAAATCTGGAAAGTAGCCTTGCTGCGAGGCTAGGATCAGCTTCTGCGAAGCTAGAAATGGCAGGTCGGTTGATCCTCTTGATCCTTTCCATATCGTTGGAGGATTTCCCCTGATCTTCTTACTCGTTTTTAGAAGAGTCAAGAGATTGTGGCAATCAACTGCCAAATTTGATCTCTGATTTGATGTTAATTGGATTTGATCTTGATTGGATCCGATCTCATCTAGAGATTTGATTGGTCAAAGGTTGACCGTAGCAGACCAATAGCGGAGCTGTCCGTATTGAGCTCATAGCGGAGCTAGAGACGGCTTCTGGCGAAGTCCGAAAGAAACCCTTTGGCGGAGCTGGAAGTCCTCTGTGGCGAAGTTGTGAGTTAGCTTCCTGGCGAAGCTTTGAATGACTTCAAGGCGAAGTTGAGTGATATTAGCCTCTCAAGCGAGGCTATCCCTTTGGGCTCATGTAATGCTAAGTGCTAGCATATTAGACCTGCTGAGGTCTGTTTAGAAATAATCCGGGTTCACTGTCTGCTTGCTGGATCAGTGGAGTCCAAGTTGCTTCCTTGTCCCTCGGAGATGGGTGAAAAACTGGTCTTCAGCTCGTCTGTCACTTGTCTTTTATAAATGTCAACAAGTTTAGACATTGTTCGGACCAATAAGAATCTTGTCTTTTTTAAGTGTCAACACCAATAAATGAATGAAATGAAAAAATATAGGCAAAAAATCATGATGGTATCTGGGTACGTATTCGGAGAATGGGGTGTTACAATCTACCCAGCTTACGAAAACTTCGTCCTCAAAATTTTGATAAGAAGGAGAAAAAAACGGGAAGGATTGTGGTTGACGATAATATGACAGTGTGGAGATGTTATGTTACCAACTCATGTCATAAAAAGTTGGGGAAAACGCTCACGGATAACATCCTCTTATTCCCTAGTTGCTTCTCCAAGGGCATGCTTGTTCCATGATACTAGTACTAACAGGATATCCTTATTCTATATAGTCTCAACATTTCTATCCAATATGACTATCGGCTGTTCAGTATACGACAATCCGATTGTAATTCCAACTCTGAAGGGTCCAGCATGTAGCTCTCATCTCTAACATGTCTTCTTAGGTGAGACACATGGAACACATTGTGAATCCCTTCCAGTGATGATAGTAAAGCTAATCGTAGGCTACTTCTCCCACTCATTCTGAAATCTCAAACGGGCTTATATATATATATATATATATATATATATATATAGGTGAGACACATGGAACACATTGTGAATCCCTTCCAGTGATGATAGTAAAGCTAATCGTAGGCTACTTCTCCCACTCATTCTGAAATCTCAAACGGGCTTATATATATATATATATATATATATATATATATATATATATATATATATATATATATATATATATATATATATATATATATATATATATATATATATATATATAATATATATATATATATATATCTTGTGTTTAACTTCCCACGTATACTGAATAGGATCGTTCCCTTGGTCGGAGATATCTTTAGAGCACAAGCTCCCTTACTCTAAATTCTAATAGTCTCGTGTTCATACCTACCCATCTCTTCTGCTAGCTTTGTGCTGTTCGGAGGTGTTTGCGAATAATTATGACCCTGTCCACCGTCTGAACTATAATTTTTGATCATAAATGCCTTCTTCCTCTAACTTCATCCCAACACAATGATGATATGCATTTTCTCCCATATAGAGCCTCAAACGGTGCCATCTTGATATTGGTTTGATAGTTATTATTGTATGGGAACTCTGTCATGTGTAGATAATCATCCCACAATCCTTTAAAATCTATCATACATGCTATCAACATGTCTTCTAGGATTTGTATCGTTTACTCGGATTGCCCGTCTGTCTCTGGATGGTAAGATGTACTAAATTTTAGGAGGGTTCCCAAACTTCCTGGAAGCTCTCCCAAAAATGTGATCTGTATCTGGTGTCTCTATCCGACACGATGCTAGCTGGAACTCCGTGTAATCTGACTATCTCCTTCATCTACTTATCTATCGGCTGTTCTGTAGACTGTCGCACTCTAAACGGTATGAACTATGCTGATTTTGTGAGACGGTCAACGATATCCATACTGCATTGTTTCCCTTGGATTACGGGATAGTGATGTAACAAAGTCCATCATGACATGCTTCCGCTTCCATTCTTGTATTAATAAGGGTTGAAGAGTCCAGCTGACATCTGGTGTTCTACCTTCACTTGCTGACATACCAGACACTTTGCCATATACTGTGCGATCTCTCTCTTTATCACATCCCACCAGAAATGTTTCTTCAAATCATGATACATCTTTGTTCCTGCCGGATGTATGGAATAAGCTGAGCCGTGAGCTTCTGCTAAGACCTTCTGCCGAATCTCCTTCTGAGGTACACAAATTAAGTAAAGTGTACCATCTGAATGTATATGGACATCTGACCTCAGTCCAGCTTCTACTTGTTCTCTGAAATTTTACAATCTGGGATCTTCTTTCTGCGTTTTTCTAATTCTTCCATCAATGTCGGTTGGATCTGAAATGCCATCAACTGTCTTGGTGCACTGGTCCTTTGTATTGTTATTAAGTCCATTTGTATTATCTCCTTTAGTAACTCCTTTTGATGAGTGAGTTGTCCTATTAAGTTGGCTTCATACTTTCTATTAAAGGCATCAGTTACCATATTAACTTTACCAGGATGATTCTGCAAATCTATGTTATAGTCTGCCATCAACTCGAGCCATCACCTCTGCCTCATGTTAATTCCTTCTGTTTGAAAATATATTTCAAGCTTTTGTAATTTGCGTAGATCAGCACTTTGTCTCAGTAAGTAATGACTCTATATCTTTAAAGCAAATATTGCTGCTGCCAATTCTAGATCATGTGTTGGATAATTCCTCTTATATGGCTTCAACTGTCTGGATGTGTTAGCTATCACATGTCCATGTCACATTAATACGCATTCTAGACTTTTCCCAGACGCGTCACTATATATTATCATTTCTCCTGTCCCTGAACCTGTCTTCAAGATTGGAGCCATGATTAACTTGTTCTTCAATGTTTCAAATGTAGTTGCACACTCTTATATCCAAACGAACTTCCCCCTTCCTGGTGAGCTTGGTCAACGGGGCAGCGATCTTGGAAAAGTCCTGTTCAAACTGTAATACCCTTATTTTGTAATACATGCTTTAATAATAACCATATTTTAATAGGTATATATATTATTGGACTAATTATTGTTTATTACCTTATGTTTTAGGACAATAAATTGTTATTAATCATGTTTATCATTATGAATTAATTTAATTATTATTACTAATATGTAATTAGTATTATTTCTGCTTTCATTTAATTCTGTCTTATTTCTCTTTTTTTAAACCCTAGGCCCAATTCAATTTCATCTCCCTATTTTCCATCAATTTTCCCATGCCCATCACCAAGACCATAACCCAAAGTCCACAATCCCAGCAACCCAAATTCTTAATCCTAAAACTAAATCAAAATCTTATAACACTAGAACAAATCAAATTCTAAATCTTTGCCTTAACCCTAAGCCTAACTAATCTTTTCCCCGAAACACAACACCAACCGCACGCCAACATCATCGGCACCATCAACTTCTTCTTTCCCACCATTTTCTTCTTCTTATTTCCTCCTCCTCATGGCAGTCGTGGCCGAGCCTTGCCTCCCCATTGCCGGGCCATCTTCTCCACTTCTCCATATCCCCACACAAGCCGTTGATCGTGTTGAAGCCTACAAAGTTGAACAATTTTGATGATGGACAAGTGATGATGGACAAGCATTTATGATTACTCAACCTCACTTGAAGCCAGTTGAAGCTTATGGGAATTATTGGATATTTTGTGTAATTTTAGAATATTGTGAAAAGCCTTGAAAACTTACTCAAAATTCCCTTCCAAATCGACTTGACCTTCTAATATAGTTGACTATCCCTTATATAGTCGACTATCCAAAAACCCCTACTCGACTAGACCACTTCAAAACAATAACCCAACTCTCTGTTTGGTCTCTGTCATGATAGATAGTCGACTTGACTTCCATATGTAGTCGACTAACAGATACCTAGTCGACTATAGATTTTCCCAAGTCGACTAATAACCCATACAAAAATTCCCTTGCTCTCTGTTTCTGTCTGACATGAAACTTAGTCGACTTATCAAACTTGTATAGTCGACTAACACCCTATATAGTCGACTAACAGTCCTTATATAGTCGACTACATTTAGTTTTCCAGAAACCAAATATCTGTATCAGTCAAAAGATAGTCGACTAACCCCTTGTTGTAGTCGACTAATCAGTGGACATTTTATTCTGCTAGTCGACTAGTCTCTTGTTCAAGTCAACTAATAACGGTTGATAACTGCTGTGCAATTGGTGAATTCTGGTGCGTTTTTCAACGTTTCAAAATTTGAATTAGGCCTGATAACTACCCTAACTTACTATGGATTTCACCTATAAATAGGGGTATTGTCCTAGGGTCAAATCACCAATTCAAATCCAAAGTTTTCAGCCAAAACTCTGTCCAAATATTCTGTTTTCTGAAAACTTGTTTCTCTTTCAGTTTTCTTCACCAAATTCCAAAGTCCATTGTGAAGATTTCTGAAATCCCTCCTATAAGAAACCTTGTCCACAAATACATTCAATTTCAAGGCTTATAGGATCATTGTAATCATTCAAAGAAGATCATTGTACAAGGCGTCTTCTTGGGAGTAGAAGAAAGTTGTACAAGGTGTTTGTTCTCTTGGTGTAAAGAGGAGTTGTGCACATTTGGCAAAGGGCGTTTGTCAAGTGGTGTACAAGGCATTGGTTGTGGGTGTACACAAATCAGGAAAGGAAAATCTCAAGCGGTTGGCTTGGGGACTGGATGTAGGTCACAAGGACCGAACCAGGATAACTCTCTTGTCTTTGCGTTTGAAATTTCTGAATTTATCTTGTGTTTATTTTATTCCTGCAAGTAATTTGATTTACAGTTTTTAAACACTATTCACCCCCCCTCTAGTGTTGTGTTGCTTTGATTATAGATCCTACATTTGGTATCAGAGCAGGTTCAAGGCAACAACCATACGAGGATGGCAACGGAGTTCCCTTCGTCCCAATTCAAAGAAGGACATTCTACACAACGTCCACCGCTATTTGACGGATCCAACTACAATTATTGGAAGTGTAGAATGAAGATCTACTTGCAATCACTGAACTACGACCTTTGGAACATCGTAGAAGCATCATACACCAAGCCAACAACCAACTACAACGCTTGGAGTGAAGATCAAAAGAAGAATGCAAATCTTGATGCCAAGGCGATGAACGCTCTATTTTGTGCCTTAACCAAAGAAGAGTTCAACCGTGTGTCTACATCCACTTCTGCACATCACATATGGCATACTCTTCAGGTAACTCACGAAGGCACAAATAAAGTTAAGGAATCTAAAATATCTGTTCTTGTCCACAGATTTGAGTTATTCAAAATGAAGGAGAATGAAACCATATCCGAGATGGTTACAAGATTCACCGACATCACCAATACCTTAGCATCTCTTGGAAAGGACTACACTCAAGTTGAAAGAGTTCGTAAGATCCTTCGTGCACTCACACCAGAATGGGAGAAGAAGACAACCGCCATTGAAGAGGCGAATGATCTCTCAACTATGACATTAGAAAACCTAATCGGTAATCTAATGGCATATGAAGTGCAGTTAGAAGAAAGGAAGAAGGACGAACAACAACTTCCATCCAAGAAGAAAGTACTTGCCTTCCATGCATCCTCCGACACGGACAATTCGGATGACGATGAAGAAGAAATGGCGATGCTTTCAAGAAAGTTCAAAAGGTTCTTAAAACAAGGTAAGTTTAAAAAGAATAAAGATACTAACGATAATCCTACTTGTTTTAAGTGTAACAAACCAGGCCACATAAAGAAGGATTGCCCATTGATGAAATCAAAAGGACACTTCAAGAACTTCAATAAGTTCAACAAGAAGAAGAAAGCCTTCCAAGCAACATGGGATGATAGCGACTCATCTTCCTCTGACGAAGAAGAAGCAACGGAAACCGCCAATATCTGCTTCATGGCCCAAGAAGATGAGGTACAAGATTATGATGAGTTATTAGAAGCTTTTAATGAATTGTTTAATAATTTCAGAAATGAAAAGATTAAAAATAAAGTCTTAATAAAGGAAAATGAAAGACTCATTCATGAAAATGCATGTTTTGTTTCTCAAACATCTTCTCTAAGTTCTCAAAATGAAGATTTTGAAAAAGTTATTGCATCTTTAAAAAAGGATAATGAAATTTTCTTAAAAGAAAATTCTTTACTTAAAATGGAAACTATTTCTTTAAATTCTAGAATTTCTATTTTAGATAAAGACATGATTGTTTTCAAAATTAAGTATGAAGATCTTTTGAAAAATGTAACTAAATTTAATAAAGGAAAAGAGAATTTAAATGTTTTATTATCTTCTCAAAAGATGTCTAACAATCATTTTGGTCTTGGTTTTTCAAAAGATAAGATTTATAAACCTACTCATATTGGTATTGGATCTTCAAAAACCAATTTTGTAAAATCTACACATCTTCATAATAATAATCCATATAATTCTTTTGTGAAAAGAAATACTATTTCAAAAAGAATTAGATGCAAATTTATATGGGTTCCTAAGAATCTAAATACTGTTGATAAAAATATTTATATTGCATCTTATATACATGATGTGTGTAATTCTGAGAATTATGTTTATACTAACAAGTGGAAACCAAATTCCAATTGGATTTGGGTTCCTAAAGGCTAATCTTTTTCGGACCCTATCATGATGGGTACCATACAAAATTGTTTTATTTTATAGGTACCTTTTAAAGAAAAGTGGATACTTGATAGTGGGTGTTCCAAACACATGACCGGACACATTCAACTACTGTCTTCCGTTCAAATCAAAAAGGGAGGTACAGTGATATTTGGAGATAATAACAAAGGAAAGGTTATTGGTACCGGCATAGTTGGTAATATTTCAAAACCCCTTATTGAAAATGTTCTTTTGTAAGTGGTTTAAAACACAATCTATTAAGTATTAGTCAATTATGTGATAAGGGTTATAAAATTGTTTTTGAAAAAGATGCATGTCTTATTTATGATACTAACATGAAAGATATTTTATTTAAAGGTTTTCGTAACAATAACATTTATGAGTTATCAATAACATGCATATCATCTAATGATAATTTATGTTTACTTGCTTCTAATAATGACTATTTTTTATGGCATAAAAGATTTGGTCATTTGAATATGAAAACTATTTCTAAGATTTCTAAATTTGATTTAGTTAAAGGTCTTCCAAAAATTTGCTTTAAAAAGGATTATTTTTGTGATTCTTGTCAATTAGGAAAACAAGTTAAATCATCTTTTAAATCTAAAGATTTAGTTTCTACCAATAGACCTTTAGAATTGTTGCATTTGGATTTATTTGGTCCTACTCGTGTTTCTTCTTTAAACAAGAGTAGATATGTTTTTGTTATTGTTGATGATTATTCACGTTTTTCATGGGTAATTTTTCTAAAAAATAAAAATGATACTTTTAATGAATTTGCAAGTTTTTGTAAAAGAATTCAAAATCAAAAGTCTCTAAACATAGTCACTATTCGAAGTGATCATGGAGGAGAATTTGAAAATGAATCTTTTTCAAAATTCTGTAATAAGTATGGTATTACACATAATTTTGCATTTCCTAGAGCATCTCCTCAAAATGGTGTTGTAGAGAGAAAGAATAGGACTTTGCAAGAATGTGCTAGAACTATGCTTATGGACAGTTATTTACCAAAAATTTTTGGGCTGAGGCTATTGCTACTGCATGTTATGTTTTAAATCGTGTGCTTATTCGACCTATTTTAAACAAAACATCTTATGAGTTGTTTTATAATAGGATTCCAAAAGTTTCTTACTTTAAGATTTTTGGATGTAAATGCTTTATCTTAAATACAAAAGATGCTTTAGATAAATTTGATGCTAGATCCAATGAAGGTATTTTTGTTGGATACTCTACTCATAGTAAAGCATATAGAATATTTAATAAGAAAACATTTACTATTGAAGAATCATTACATGTTAAATTTGATGAATCCTTGACTAAGCCTATTTCTAATACTTCTCCACATGATGATGATCATATCATAGATAGTCCTATTGATAATATTGTTATATCTTCTGTTAATACTAACATGTCTTAGGATGATGAGACTCCTACCGAGTTACCGAAAGCATATGTTGAAGTAAGGAATCATCCACGAGATTTGGTTATTGGAGACATAAATCAAGGCGTTCAGACAAGATCCGAGTTGAACTACATGACACAAATTGCCTTCATATCACTCATTGAACCGAAGAATATCAAAGAAGCATGTGAGGATGAGTTTTGGACGATTGCCATGCAAGAAGAGTTGAACCAATTTGTCAGAAATAATGTTTGGGATCTTGTACAACGTCCTACTGATCATCCAGTCATCGGTACCAGATGGATCTTTAAGAACAAACTTGATGAAATAGGTGAAGTCATTAAGAACAAAGCAAGGTTAGTAGCACAAGGATACAATCAAGAAGAAGGTATTGATTTTGATGAAACTTATGCACCAGTAGCTAGGCTTGAATCTATTCATATTTTACTTGCTTTCTTTTTTTATGAATTTCAAATTATATCAAATGGATGTTAAAGTGCCTTTTTAAACGGATTTATTAAAGAAACTGTTTATGTTGAACAACCTCCAGGTTTTGAACATGAAAAATTTCCAAATCATGTTTTTAAACTTAAGAAAGCTTTATAAGGTTTAAAGCAAGCACCCCGTGCTTGGTATGATAGATTAAAAAGTTTTCTTTTAAATTCTAATTTTAAGATGGGAAGAGCTGATACAACTCTCTTTATTAAACATGTTAATAAAGATATCTTAATCATTCAAATTTATGTTGATGACATTTTATTTGGATCTACTAACGATAATCTTTGTCAAGAATTTTCTAAGACTATGCAGAGTGAATTTGAGATGAGCCACATGGGCGAACTTACTTACTTTCTCGGTCTGCAAATAAAGCAAATGAAGGATGGCATCTTCATTTCCCAGTGCAAGTATGCAAAGGAACTGCTAAAAAGATTTGGCATGAAAAATTCTGGTCATAAGAATACTCCCATGAGTACGACGATATTTTTAGACAAAGATGAAAATGGTAAGAATGTTGATCAGAAACTCTATAGAGGTATGATTGGTTCTTTACTATACATTACTTCAAGTAGACCTGATATTATGTTCAGTGTATGCTTATGTGCTAGATATCAGTCAAATCCTAAGGAATCACATCTTAAAGCAGTGAAAAGGATTTTTAGATATTTAAATAACACACTCAATTATGGTTTATTTTATCCCAAATCAAGCACATTTGATTTACTATCCTATAGTGATGCTGATTTTGCTGGATGTAAATCTGATCGGAAGAGTACTAGTGGTACTTGTCACTTTTTGGGACACTCACTAGTATCATGATTCAGTAAAAAGCAAAATTCTGTATCATTATCAACAACCGAGGCAGAATATATTGCTGCTAGTGTTGCATGTGCTCAAATTATATGGATGAAACAAACCCTACTTGATTATGGCATGACTATCACAAACTCACCTATTATGTGTGATAATACTAGTGCTATTAATTTATCTAAAAATCCAGTTCATCATTCACGTACCAAACACATTGATATTAGACATCACTTTTTACGTGACCATGCTTTAAAAGGTGACATTTCTTTAAATTTTATATCAACTGATAATCAAGTTGCAGATATTTTCACAAAGCCTCTTAAAGAAGATACTTTTATGAAATTTAGAAGAGATTTGGGTATTTGCAATTTTTCTGATTTTTAAATATTTTTTTTGCATTTTTTTAAAGGTATATGTTCATGTTTGTTTTTTTCTGCTTTTTGTTAATGTCAAAGGGGGAGAACATCTGTGTTATGTTTATGTGTGTTATGTTTGTGTTATTTGTTACATATTCTATGTTACGTTCATATACGTGTTATGGCAATATATATATGTGATGGATATTGACATATGGCAATGCAAGGGAAACTAACACTTTCTGCAGGGGCTACATATCATTTATAACCTATTTACTGCAGGGGGAGTTTATCTGCAGGGGGAGTTTATCATTTCATATCACAAGGTTGTCATCATCAAAAAGGGGGAGAATGTTGAAGCCTACAAAGTTGAACAATTTTGATGATGGACAAGTGATGATGGACAAGCATTTATGATTACTCAACCTCACTTGAAGCCAGTTGAAGCTTATGGGAATTATTGGATATTTTGTGTAATTTTAGAATATTGTGAAAAGCCTTGAAAACTTACTCAAAATTCCCTTCCAAGTCGACTTGACCTTCTAATATAGTCGACTATCCCTTATATAGTCGACTATCCAAAAACCCCTAGTCGACTAGACCACTTCAAAACAATAACCCAACTCTCTGTTTGGTCTCTGTCATGATAGTTAGTCGACTTGACTTCCATATGTAGTCGACTAACAGATACCTAGTCGACTATAGATTTTCCCAAGTCGACTAATAACCCATACAAAAATTCCCTTGCTCTCTGTTTCTGTCTGACATGAAACTTAGTCGACTTATCAAACTTGTATAGTCGACTAACACCCTATATAGTCAACTAACAGTCCTTATATAGTCGACTACATTCAGTTTTCCAGAAACCAAATATCTGTATCAGTCAAAAGATAGTCGACTAACCCCTTGTTGTAGTCGACTAATCAGTGGAAATTTTGTTCTGCTAGTCGACTAGTCTCTTGTTCAAGTCGACTAATAACGGTTGATAACTGCTGTGCAGTTGGTGAATTCTGGTGCATTTTTCAACGTTTCAAAATTTGAATTAGGCCTGATAACTACCCTAACTTACTATGGATTTCACCTATAAATAGGGGTATTGTCCTAGGGTCAAATCACCAATTCAAATCCAAAGTTTTCAGCCAAAACTCTGTCCAAATATTCTGTTTTCTGAAAACTTGTTTCTCTTTCAATTTTCTTCACCAAATTCCAAAGTCCATTGTGAAGATTTCTGAAATCCCTCCTATAAGAAACCTTGTCCACAAATACATTTAATTTCAAGGCTTATAGGATCATTGTAATCATTCAAAGAAGATCATTGTACAAGGCGTCTTCTGGGAGTAGAAGAAAGTTGTACAAGGTGTTTGTTCTCTTGGTGTAAAGAGGAGTTGTGCATGATTGGTCACTAATGTTGCATATTTAATGTCACATTTTCATACTGATTTTAGAATAAAAGCCTGCATTGTCCTAATTATTTGTTTGATTTATTTGCAGGCCCAATCCTTAAGGAGATGAAGAGAAATGAGCCCAAAAGCCCACCAGAATTCTGAATTAAATCAGAGTTAATTCACACACATAAAATCAGGAAAAAATCAAGAGGTTGAAACCGGTTGAGAAGAATCCTCTCAGAATCGATCGGTTAAAGCCAAGAATCCAAGGCCATTTCGTCAGAATCCGGAGCTCAAACGACAAAACCAACAAAGGATAAAGCCAGAAGAAGATCCCGGGATGACCCACCAACAGGGTGTGGCCATCTGGCCACACCCTGGCCGCAGAATTGCGGCAAAAAGCCGCAATTCTGCGGCAATCTTGGGGAGTTACGGGGAGCGTGAACTCCCCCGACCTCCCCGGGATCTTGGTTGTTAGGTTTTTGGCCTATAAAAAGGCATTTTCTGTGCTGAAATTGAACGACCATGCAGAGATAGGAATTTAGCCTAGTTTTCATTTCTTAGTTTAGGTTTTTAGTCTTTCTTTTCATGTAATTTTAGTTTTCATTTATGTAATTCAGAGGAGATCGACTTTCATCGAAGAACAAGACTGAAGCTAGAGCTGGAGTGACACCGGTGTAAGACTTATTTCTTTTCTTTGATTGTAATGAAATCAAATCGATGTTCTTTTTGTGTATGTACTTCTTTTTAGTCTTCTTCTTCTTCTTTTCTATTTTACCTTTCTTTTTGGTACAACTGTCTTCCAAGTGAGTCTAAAAGCATCGAAAGAGCCTTGCCTTTGCGAGTGCCACCGATAGCTCATGACGATGGAATTGTGAGTCTCTCTGTATCATTTCATGCATGCGTATCTTGATGATGTAATGTGGAAGAGACCAACATTCGACTCTTATGGGCTATGCGTTGCTTGCCTCCAATTCAAGGTAACATCGAAGCTAAAAACTCAAGGTAAGCTTTTGGTGAAAAGAAGGTAAGTAACTCTTTTATTTCTTTCTTTCATTTTTGTAAATTAAATCACCATCTCTTCAAAATCACTCTTTTTTTTCTCCACTTCATTTGTACATATTCGCTTCATTATGTTCTGATTTTTTCCACCTTCTTCATCTTTCACTTTCTCTCTAATTTTAACATAATTCTTTTTTCTTTTCTTAACTTAAAAACAGAGAAGAATCTTCGCTTTTCTTCTTAACGATTTCAATAAAGAACTGTAACGCTTCCATCGCAAACCCTCCTTGTGGATCACGACCCGCATAGCCACTTGCTATAGCGGAAGAATTGAGCACTTGCACATTTTTTATTCTTAAATCTAATATTCTGTAATTTGTGTGCAGGTTTAGCCTCAATCAAATTTTGGCGCCGTTGCCGGGGAGGGTAACATGTTTTTTTTTATTGAAATCTGAATTTTTTTGAAATTTTTTTAGAACTAAACAAATTTTCTTCTCTGTTGCAGGTTACAGGGCAATTAAAGCAGGAAATTAATATTGCAGTGACATACAAGTGGTATTGGGCCTCTGCTCTAGAAAGCAGAGACCCATTGCCCTCTGAATTGTCGCGTTTCCACGGCAAAAGCCGCGGATCCACGGCAATGAAGAGCTGACTACTAACAGCATTTTGCAGGGCTGCTTAGTTTGCAAATTCTAGTTTGCTGCAATTATTTATTTCTTATATGCCATCACATAAGCCTGCTAATAATCAACAGTAAAAAGTTTGTTGCAAAAGTTAAAAATTGATTAGACGTTTGCATTTTAGGCACTTGTCTTTTCAATTCATTTATTTTTACTGTTGAAGAGTGCTGGAGCAAGGTACGTATGCATTGCATTTAGCATAGGACTCACTTCTTGGTTGATTTATATCGCTTTGAGTGAATCTTACATATCTTGTACACTTGCACAAATTGATCTTAAGGGCACTAACCCATTAACAAGATAAGGTGGGGATTTAATCACCCTTCCTTAGCCCAAAATCACATTCCAAGCACTCACTAACCCAAGCCTAACTAAAATTGAGTAGACGTTGGCCCTAGGGACATCTCGGACTCAATTAGGAGATTATCCTAAGGGGAAAAAATGTTGGAATCTAACTCCTGTGTCTAGGAAAGGGATTGAGGGCTGAAAGCCCGAAGGTTGGTGGTTATTTAATTAAGGAACGTCTTTGACGGAAAACCTCCCACCAACCTTACCCTGACCTGGCTGATTAGCTTGTGGTTAAAGTCTACATTAGACCTCCCGTGGACAGTCTAACCAGTTAGGAGTCGTCTAGGTCCTAAGTCTACCCTAACTTAGGCTAGAATTTTTTCTTTTTTGTTTGTTCATTTGTTTGTTTTTCTTTCTTTTTGTTTGTGTTCCATTGTGTGATATGGCCTATAATAACAACTTTTCTAACTTCAATAATAATCCATATTACACATCAAATTCTTTTTCGGATATTACCAACCCGGCATATCATAACTTTGACCAACCTAGTGTGCTGGATTGGTCTTATCCGAATCAATATGACCCATACCCCCCATCTAATAACTATAATTTCCATAATGATTTTAACTCTTCACCGAGTCAGTGGGGATTCACCTCCCCCGAGCATAATTTCCAACCACCTTGCCCTCCTTCTCCACCCAGTCCACATTATGTGCAAGATTCATACTCAGTTCCACCCGTCAAAATATGAAACCATCAATTATGGAAATGAGTATGCGTGAGTCCAAACACAAATCCCAAAATCTGATGGACTCACAATTTCACTACCACTTCCAAGACAATTCTTCATCTTTTCATCAAAACAATGAACCTATCAACTATGAAAAGATGCTTGAAGCCATGACTCAGGCTCAAAACACTCGTAATCGTGACATAGATATGATGGTCGAATCTCTACGTTCCCACCGTCCTGATGTCACTAACTATTCTGTTAGAGCCGAAGAGTCATGTAGTTTTGAAAATCAAGATTCCATTTCAGAACAACCACTTGAACTTGCCCAAACTCCAAATTTTGAAAAAGATATTGATATTTTAGCAAGTTTTCCTTTCCTGAAATAGAACTTGAGAATGAATATGATCTTGAACCCCAACTTAGTGATTCAATGCTTCTTCCTGATTCAATAATGACTCCAGTATCTTCACCTGATTTCGATCTTTTCCCCAAGTCAACATTGGATCCTGTACCAATCCATAATGAAATTGAATCACCCATCTGTGAGGATCATATTGAACTTGACCAATTATACACTCTTGAAGATCCTATTGACAAATTGGCAAGTTCTCAATTTTTGATATTGAAGTCAATGAGATATGTGACCTAGATTCTCATATCTGTGATCCAGTTCAACTTTCTGAATCAATCTTGACTCCTGTTGTGTTACCAAACTTGAGTAATGTTTTAGAGTCAGTTTTGATTCCTCTACCTATCATTCATGAACTGGAATCACCCACATTAAGTCACATTCCATTGTTAGAAAATACATGTGGACTGGAGTTTCAATTTCTTGACTTGGACCCAATTTCTGAACCTATTTCGACTCCTGAACCTTTACTTGACTTAAGTCACCTTCCTGAGTCGGTATTAGTTCCTGTCCTTCCTGAGTCCAAGTCAACTGTTCTATCATTTCATACTCCATTCTGGGACGAGGCGGTTGACAAATTTGACTCCGAAATCAATTATGGAATTTGGAAATTAGATGGGGTTAAATTTTTAATAAAAATTCTTAATGGATTTATCTTTTTAGTGGGTCATATTAAAGATAGTGCTGGTGGGTTCCTTCGAGACCCAAGAAAAGTGGATTGGGCCATGTTTCGTGGACCAATCAGACCACCACCGGAACCACCACCTTAAGGTAACATTTTCCTTCCCTTTTGTCTTTTTCATGCATCTATGCATTAATTCATACATTGAGGACAATGCATGAGATAGGTGTGGGGGAGGGTCTAACATAACTTTTCTTTTTGCTTTAAAAAAAAAAAAAATTAACATTGTTCTTTACTTTTAAAACTTTTTGAAAAATAGAAACAATATTTTGACTTATTTTTGTAAGAAATTAAGTTAATTTTAAGGAATAGGAAAATCTAAATTAGGATTT
The DNA here is from genome assembly GCA_038442645.1 of Agave tequilana. Classification (NCBI taxonomy): domain Eukaryota; kingdom Viridiplantae; phylum Streptophyta; class Magnoliopsida; order Asparagales; family Asparagaceae; genus Agave; species Agave tequilana. Next base: position 93,887 of record JAVJIF010031881.1, on the reverse strand, counting down.
CTTATACTTGGTCAAAATAAGATTATTTGTTTGATTTTTAGGGTTAGGAAGAAAATTTGTCAAAGTAATTTAGTCTTGATCTTTACCTTGATGAAATATGCACACTTCATACACTTACACACTTAGAGTTCAAAAACAAAGATTCTTATGCCTTAAAAAAATATATATATATAGATAAAAATGAATAAGTCTAATTATTGATTAGCTAGGTGCTTTGGCCTAAGCAAGCCTTAGTATTTATGCGAAAGATGATTAGATAAGTTTGAGAAAAAAAATTAAAAAAATGAATAAGTCTAATTATTGATTAGCTAGGTGCTTTGGCCTAAGCAAGCCTTAGTATTTATGCGAAAGATGATTAGATCCTCTAATTAAGCTGGGTATTGGTGCCTAATAAAGCATAAGTATTCACGCCTAAAGGGGTTCATATAATAAAATCCTTAGTTTTGTGGCCTTGTTTGCTTGAGTCCTTAAGTCCGAGGGGTGTTTTCTCACCCGGTGCCCTAAGACCGTCTGGTTTGGGAGTCATCGATTAAAGGCTCGTTACATGGGCAGATTAGAAAGCCTAAACTAAGGAATAATACCACCAAAAAATATATATATATAAATAAATGAGGCATAAGAGTTAGAGTTAATGAACCCTTAGTCAAAATTTTCACAGTCACAAGTGCATATGACTTAGGGTAAAGTAATAGACTAGATGAGAAGTACAATTTGACTCCTTACTTTAATTTGATAACAATTTTTGAATAGAGACTAAGTTTAGGAATGAAAAATTAAGTTTTCCTATAACTTATAGATTGCTTAGATCTTACAATTATATGCCAAATATTTTTCTCTTTCAAAATGCTTTTCAAAAATACTAACTCTTTGTTTCCCTTTCTTTATGGATTTTGTGGGTGTAATCCGCTGAAAACCCTCACGAGACAAAACTCGTCCTCTAGGGGAAACCTAGAGGTTTAACGGCTTGTTGCACATGCTCAGTGCAATCGCGCGACCTGCGAAAGTGGTATAATAATCCTTAGTATAGTTTAGTTGTTTTGCTCGAGGACAAGCAAAAGATAGGTATGGGGGTGTGATTGGTCACTAATGTTGCATATTTAATGTCACATTTTCATACTGATTTTAGAATAAAAGACTGCATTGTCCTAATTATTTGTTTGATTTATTTGCAGGCCCAATCCTTAAGGAGATGAAGAGAAATGAGCCCAAAAGCCCACCAGAATTCTGAATTAAATCAGAGTTAATTCGCACACATAAAATCAGAAAAAATCAAGAGGTTGAAACCGGTTGAGAAGAATCCTCTCAGAATCGATCGGTTAAAGCCAAGAATCCAAGGCCATTTCGTCAGAATCCGGAGCTCAAACGACAAAACCAACAAAGGATAAAGCCAGAAGAAGATCCCGGGATGACCCACCAACAGGGTGTGGCCATCTGGCCACACCCTGGCCGCAGAATTGCGGCAAAAGCCGCAATTCTGCGGCAATCTTGGGGAGTTACGGGGAGCGTGAACTCCCCCGACCTCCCCGGGATCTTGGTTGTTAGGTTTTTGGCCTATAAAAAGGCATTTTCTGTGCTGAAATTGAACGAGTGCACATTTGGCAAAGGGCGTTTGTCAAGTGGTGTACAAGGCATTGGTTGTGGGTGTACACAAATCAGGAAAGGAAAATCTCAAGCGGTTGGCTTGGGGACTGGATGTAGGTCACAAGGACCGAACCAGGATAACTCTCTTGTCTTTGCGTTTGAATTTTCTGAGTTTATCTTGTGTTTATTTTATTTCCTGCAAGTAATTTGATTTACAGTTTTTAAACACTATTCACCCCCCCTCTAGTGTTGTGTTGCTTTGATTATAGATCCTACAGATCGGGGTAAAACCGCGCACAAAAAGTGTATATTTTGAAATCGATATTTAAAGTGTGTGTGCTTTGGCTTCCTCGATACTTCCGTTATAGCATAGAGGCTAAAACGAGTCGAATCCACAAGGACGGGAGGCGATAGAAGCTTTACCGGTTGATTCACGTGTTTGTTAAAAGTTCTTCAAAGTTTTAAAGAATGAAAAGAAAGGAAAAAAAGAATGAAAAGAGAAGTACGGTGAAATACGAAGAAGTGGGAAACATAGAAAAGAATGGTTTTTGTAGTTTTTGGTATATTTCTAAAACAAGTGAAAGAGAAAGAAAACTCACGGCTACTAACTACTAATGACTCCATCAACACACTAACCTCTTAGTGATAGTTGCCTCACACGTATCATTGGCCATCACTAGTCCTTGGTTCAAGAGCGATTCAAAGTATGACCCATATGTAACTCTTCACAACCCAACTCAACAAAACAAGTGCAAGCTACATTTAAACCATCAATATTATAGAAAAGTAAGCATGGAATAAAGTAATGTTAACTTGTTAGTGGTTAGGAAGTTAGAGTTAGATCCATCATCATGAGCCATCAATGGCTCTTGCAAGAGCAAGGCCAAAATGAGGCTATTAGATTCATGTGGATTATCATAAAAGAAGTTAAACTAGTTGGTGATTAGTAGTTAGTTGCCATGAGTGAAAAACTAGCTACACATGTAAAAGAGATTGGAGAGAAGTAAACATAGAGAGGTAAAGAGAGCACCTTTCATAGATTGTCACCTTCTATTACAAGCACTCTTGCTTCCCAACATGTACCACTCTCTCTCCCTAATACAAGATCTACAAAATGGAAAATAAAATGGAGGAAGAGGAACTAACCTAATCTAAACTACCCTAAAATACAAAATGGAGAAGAGAAACTACTCCTAACTCTGCATATCTCCTCCTCAGGAATCCCAGGGGGGTATTTATAGGCGCCAAGGGAACAGGGGGCCAGGAGACAAGATGTGACCCGAAACGGGGCGCGCGGCGCGGCCGTATTGCCGCGAAAACGCGGCAAATGCCGCGTTTCCACGGCATTACTTTGGCGGCGCGCGCAGCGCCGCCTGCTGCGCGCCGCCTGGTTGTCCCCCTGTCGGCTGGATCTCTTGGTTTCTGGTTTTGGCCGTGAAAACGCGGCAAAATGTCGCGTTTCTGCGGCTTTTCTTGGGCGACGCGTGCGGCGCCGCCTGCTGCGTGCTGCGCTGTTGTCCCCCTGTCGGCTAACGTGCCCGGTTTCTGGTTTAGCGCCCCTGGTTTTGACAGATAAGCTCCTCTAGTTCAATGGCTATTTTAATACCCCTTTAATCAGCAATTAAATGGTGATTTGGGTCTTCTTCTTCATTTGAACTCCATTGACCTAGGATCAAGCAAGCAAGGTATTATTAGCAGAATTTATTTATCAAATAAATGTGAGATGTGATGAAAATTATGCAAAATTAGAGACTAATCACACCCCCACACTTATCTTTTGCTCGTCCCGAGCAAAACAAAAAACTAAGAAAATTATTACACCACTTTCGCAGGTGACGCGATTGCACTGAGCATGTGCAACAAGCCGTTAAACCTCTAAGTTTCCCCTAGAGGAGGAGTTTGTCTCCTGAGGGTTTTCAGCGGATTACACCCACAAAATCCATAAAGAAAGAAATCAAATGTTAGTATTTTGAAAACACATTTTGAAAATAGAGAAAAGTGTTGAAATATTTTTGCAAAAATATAAGTGATCTAAGGTCATAGGTTAACCAGAAATTGTTCTTTCTTAAACTAAGTCAAAATGCAAAAAATCTTGTTATATATTAAATGTAAGAATTTAAAATTGAATTGACTCTTTGATCTATCATAAAACTCTTAGAAAAATATGCACTTTGGGAACTGTGAAGATTTTTGGGATATCGACTCAAACTTTCATGCCATTTATTTAATATATATATATATATATTTTTTCTTTTTTTATTTTCTTTTTTTTTCTTCCCTTAGTTTTCTTAGGCTTTCTTATCTACCCGGGTAGTGAGCCTTTAGCCGGTGACTCCCAAACCAGATGGTCTTAAGACACCAGATGAGAAAACATCCCTCGGACTTAAGGACTCGAGTAAACAAGGCCACAAAACTAAAGGGGGTTATTTTATTTTTTTGTTCACTATTTTAGGTATGAATAATCATGCTTCCTGAGGCATAATTACCCAACTTCAATAAGTGATTTTTTTTTTTGATATATATATTTTTATGGCATTTCAGTCTTTGTTTCAATCCCAAAAATTGTGTAAGTGTGGAGTGCATAAATCTAAGGCAAAAAATTCAAGATCAAATTATCTTTTCAATCTTATTTTCTTATCCTAAAATTTAAACAAGATCTATTATTTTGACTCGGTTTAAAATTTCATAATTTTAGGTCTTCCTAATTCCTAATAAAATCTCAATTTTCTTAAAATAAATCAAAAACTATTTCTCTTAATTCAAAAAGTTTTGTAAAAAGAAAAGAAAAGGTTTTTTTTTGTTTTTTTTGTTTTTTTTAAAAAAGAAGTGTAAAAGAAAGAAAATTTAAAACTACCTATGTTAGTAAACCCTCCCCCACACTTATCGCATGCATGGTCCTCAATGCATCGTGAATGTGTATAGACATGAAACAAATGGAGAGGGAAGGAAGATTACCTCATGGTGGTGGCTCCGGTGGTGGTCGGATTGGGCCAAGCGTTGCGACCCAATCAAGATATCGTGGATCATCCAGAAACCCACCAAGTGAAATCACCTAGAGGGGGGGTGAATAGGTGATGTGGCTAATCTATGAACTAAATGCGGAATTTAAAAACTTAATGCAATACACAATCAAGTGCTATAGAACTAAAACTGGTTCAAATCCAAAACCCGATATATGTAATTGAAATCCAAAACCGATTCAATCAAAAACCAAACATATTGAATTTATGTGTGTGTATTGTGAACTTGAGCATATCATACTATTCTAATCTTTACAATTTGGATTTAAACACAAAACTAAACTAGGATACCTAAGTCTTCTTGTAGAGCGCAATCTCCAAGTCGACTCGATCCAAAACTCCTTGATTCACCGAGCAAGTGCTATATATGATCTTTGACGCTCGGCTCTTGAATCAACATGTGAAAGATGTGTGGAAGCTTTCAGCAACTAATATCTTGTTAAATATCTGAAACTTAAACATTGCAAGATTATTAGTACACATAACTACATGAGTTAATCATCATCAAAACTAGAGTGGAAGGCCTTTGGGCCAACAATCTCCCCCTTTTTGATGATGACAAAACTCATGGAGTTATATATGCATGGATTAAAGTTAAGCTTCAAAGAAGCTCCCCCTTAACTCATGCATAGAATAAACATGTAAACAAGTATGCAATGAAACAATAAAATGCATATGAAACATGCTCTAGATTCCAATTGAAAATTGCATATTAAACATATTCTTGAAACCAATATGAAACATGCTCTTGATACCAATTGCATAAAACAAATCATTTACTAAAACATGCTCTTGATACCAATAAACTATTACCAATTGCTTTGATACTAATAAAAACAAAAGTAAACACAAAAATCATTGATATAAGAAAACAAAACTTGCATAAATCATGCATATAAACTCAAATTCTTCTCCCCCTTTTTGTCAATAATCAACAAAGGGGTAAACACGCTTCAAAGAATCAAATTTCAAATTTTTCTCCCCTTTTTCAAACACAATAGTCTTTATACAAGAAACAATAAACTACAAGGGGTGAAATCAAAATCAATATGATACCAATTAAAACATGTAGCAATGAAAGTGCATTAGGATATCAATTGAAAATAACAAATATTAATGAATGCCAAAACCAATTGAACTTAAACAAGGTATTGATACCAATTGAAAAATCACAAAGATTAATGAGTGCCAATACCAATGGAATTTAAAACAAGGCATTGAAATCAAATCATCATCTTACAAAAGTAAACATGTAAGGAAAACTTGATACCAATTGAAATAAATTTTTTTTTTTGTAAGCATATGATACCAATTTAAGAGATTTTAAAAAATGGCTTCTTGATACCAATTTAAGAAAATGGCATCTTGATACAAATCACACAAAAGTTAATTTTCCAATCATTTTTCATCATAAAGTTCGGGAGTGGGAAACAAAACCAATGGTAAACTAAATACCAATTGAGAAATTGAAATGAGTTTTTCTCCCCCTTTATGAAATACTAACTAAACATATGCATAAGCTAGAAAAAGATACCAATTGAAAACTAAGTCAATTGAAATAATGTTAAAGCTCAAGCTTAGCATAAGCAAGATAATGATAATGCTTGTATAAAGATACCAATTGAAAATTGAATCAATTGAAAATGATGGTCATAAAAAATCAAGCTTATCATAAACAAAATTTGTGATATCTTGAAGCACAAATAAATCATCTATATATGTATGTAAGAAATAGATACCAAATGAAATTGATACTATATGAAGTGTAAGCATACATATAAAAAAAAAAAAAACATATATGAGTATACAAAAGGATGTCAAGATTTGATACCAGTTGAAAGAATTCAATGATACCAATTGAAACAATAATAAGATCAAGTGTATATCTCATATTCCTACCACCCATTTCATGTTCAAGTTTACTATGATTTTCACTATAAAGCATACATGAGCATGATCTCCCATCCAACCACCCTTTGATGGTAGGAGTTTTCAAAAATAGATTTGAAATTATAGTATGTTTGAAAATCTCTACCAAAATGAAGAATAACACAACTAGTTATATGAATCAACTAGTATGAGATCCTTCAAATAAAAATATTTTTCATGAAGACGCATGTAAACCACATGGCACTAAAACACTCAAAACTCCATATAGCACAATTTGTACTCATGAAAACTAAGTCATGAGAAAACATTAAATAAGGTGAGTGTACAAGTGTTGTGTGACACATATCAACATGAAAATAGGCATTTAAGCTCAATTGAAATTCCTTTAAAATATAAACATATGAAAACTAAATTTTCATTACTAAAAGAAATCTCCTAAAAACATGAAAGTCTAAACTCTTCATTAAAAGTCAATTTATACTTCAAGGTATATGTATGTTTAGACAGAACAAAAGTATACATACATATCCCTAAACACAATTGAGTCCAAAATATAGATTTGCATGAAAAGCAAATGACTCAAGGGGCATACATGTATATCTTAAGGTTTGACAAAATAGACATATACATGAAGTGAAAACACTTTATCATAGAAAACACATGATCATAAAACATATCAAAAATGAGGAATACATGTATGAATACATGAATCATCAAAGCTAGACTATACTAGCACATCTAATGAGTACAAATAGGCATCCAAGCACAAACATATATAAAGGTTTATTTGTGGCCCATTCTATGTACAAGTATAACTCCTAGTTTTCATGAAAACTAACATCTAAGCATATATTCAAATCATAAAGCATAAAACAAGTCATAAATCAACAATTATTCTAAAAATGATCCTTATGTAAATTCATATGCTATAAGAATCAAGATATACAATATATCAAAACAATTGTGAAAACGCAAAATATGGAATCATATAAACAAAGGTGATCACAAATTGCAATACATGTATAGCAATGAACATACTAATCAACACATGAATCATTAAAACACAAAATCATAGAATCATGAACATCATATGATCATCATGCATATGCATGTGCAATAGATCTAAGGCATACATGTTAGTATAAACAAAGTGAGAACACTAAATATAGATCCATATGAAACATGGGTGCTCAAGGAACTAAACATGTATAACATTAATCTAATGAACAAGGCACAAGCATAATGAACAACAAAACATGATATGCTATAAAAGATGAACATGGAAAGTATGCAAAAAAAAATAAAAAATTAGGAGTTAGAGATGATACCAAAACCAATGAAGTTGCACCTCTAGTTCTCCAAAACACGGTGGTCCTCCCACCAAATCTCCTTGAGAGTGAAGCATCCAAATGGTTCTCCTTTTAGCTTAGAATGCATCCACCTCAAGGCACCAATACCCTCACGTGACGCGAGAGCTCCCACCTACATCAAAAGTTAAAGCGGTGGTTTTTGGTACCCATTTTCTTGTGGGTCCACGGGGGTTAATATCTTTTCTCACCCAAACATAATTAGTTGCTAAATTTTCATTATAAATACGATCATAACAAAATCTAGCAAGGTGGCCTTTACGACCACAATGTGTACATGTGTACACGTGAGCATACATATGATGATGGTGATCATGAAAAGCATGTGTATGCCTAGATGGGTGTGCATGCAAGGTTTGAACTTGTTTCTTGTGAACCAAGGTTTCCAAGCGTGAGTGATTCATGGCACAATGGCTCAAAGTGGAGCCCAAACAATCAACACTTTTCTTCAAATTATTTATATCATTTTCTATGCTAGAAGACAAAGTGGAGCATGCAATAGGTGTGCAAGAAGTAGAAGCTACACTAGCATGGCAAACATGAATATCAATATCATTTTGCAAAGATTTATTTTTAATCAAAACCAAATCCAATTCTTTTGTAATTGAATCAATTTTATTTTTCAAAGTAAGATTTTCTTTAAAAACAAGATCCAATCTAGAAGACAAAACTTCATTGTGTTCTACAACATCATCACAATCATTTTTGTTTTTCAAAACTTCAATTTCTTTTAAAGCAATTTCAAGTTGAGATTCAAGTGAGTCACGTTCACTAATAATCTCTTCCTTCTCTTGCAAAATCAATTCAAAATTAGAGCATAAATCCTTTAATTCATTTTTCAACACAAGATTATCCTCTTTCAACAAATCATGTTTTTCCAACAAATTTTCAAGCTTTTGAGCAAGTTCCATATTTAAAGTTTGAACTTCAAAACAACCATGGCAATAGGAACTAGAGCTATCATCAATATGAGAATCCGATTGTACCTCAAGGGAGTTCTTCCCTTGGACCATGAGGCATTGCTCTTCGGACTTTTCTCTTTTAGATCTCCTCATCTTGTTAATTATCCTTGGAAGCTCGGGAGACGTCAAGATGCTCTAAACTGCAAAAGCCGAATCATAGTGATCAAAAATGGGTAATAGAAATTCATTTAGAGATGCTCTAAGTGCTCTAAGTGCTAATGCATTGGCCTTCTTATGCTTGCTACTGTTTGGGAGGGTTTCTATAGTGATGGCTTGATAAACTAGATGACCTAGAGTTTTTAAATGCCTAGTCATGTCCACCTTCCAAGCATCAAGTCTAAAATGGTCAAACATAGGAGGGCTAGCCATGAGTGCAAACTAGATGAGTGCAAAAGAAATGCAAATGAAGATTAGCAAACCAAGATCTTAACTCCTAGGTGGTTAAACCTAAATATCAGGAGCACTAGCTCTGATACCAATTGAAATCACCTAGAGGGGGGGTGAATAGGTGATGTGGCTAATCTATGAACTAAATGCGGAATTTAAAAACTTAATGCAATACACACTCAAGTGCTATCAACAAGTGATGCACACAACCAAGCCAAGCAAATATGAATGAGCAATATAAATAGATGCAAGGCACAAAGTAAAGAGAGAGTTAGAGAGAGTCAATGGATCAAGCGCAAACAACAAGATATGTTCCGAGGTTCGAGCACCCAGCTCTACATCCCCGCCTTCGACACACGAAGGATTTCCAATCCACTAGCTTGTCCACAAAGGACTCCCACAAAGGGAACCTCCACCGAGGATTTGGGGCAATCACAATTACAAGGAGTACCCAACTCCTCTCCTTACAAGCTCAACCTCTTCCTTGAGGCACAACACCAAACCAACAATCTCAACCTCCTCCTTGAGGCAAACACCAAACAATCACAACCTCCTTCTTGAGGCAAATTCCAAACCAACAACAAACACCTCTCAACCAATACAAGGATCACCTCACAACTTGAGGGATACAACCCAAAGCACAAAGCAAGTAAAGATTGGGTTACAACTTGGTAGTCAACACAACAACCACAAACAATATCTTTTCCTACACAAATATCCTATAGATATAGATAGTAGATTTTTGCTCAAGTGTGGAGAAAACCAAGGGATTTGAAACCAGCAACTCAAAGAAAATCTTTGGGAAATAAATGAAACCAAGATAGAGAAGTTCAATTCAAAAGCTTTTCCCAAAACCCTTTCCTTTGATTTTTCAAACCCTAATGAAAACACCAAAAAGATTGTTCAAATTGAATCCAAAAACCTATTTTGATTGCAGCAAAAACACCAGAGAGAATGGAAAAATTCGCACAAAAAATCTTGGAGAAAAACTCTTTCCAATGGGGTATTTATAGACCCTAGAAAAATATAGCCGTTGGCAGCAGAAACTGCCAGAAATGAACTGGCGGTCGACCGCACGGTCGACCGTCCAACGGTCATTTTTTGACCGTTGACAGCAACCGGTCGACCGTCCAGGTCGACCGTAACAAACAGAGACCAATCTGCTTACAGTCGGTCGACCGCACGGTCGATCGTCTACAGAAACAGCCGACGTGCACGGTTTCGTGCACGTCCGGTCGACCGGCCCGGTCGACCGTCCACATGCACGGTCGACCGGACCAGTCGACCGGCCCAGTCTGGCTGTCAGCAAAATAGGTCAGATTGGAGCACATTTGTCAGGCTGAAAACGCTCGAATTCATAAAAAGGTATATAGGAATAATTTGTAGATCTTTAAGTTATCTTTTTAATACAACTGAAATCAACTCAATATCAGTTTGGATGCGAAAGTTATTAATAAAACACTGACAGGTGTCAAAACAGAAACTGTAGGCTGTTTTCAGAACAAGAACAGATTTCAACCAAAAATTTGACAACTTTAAAATTTGAATCTGAAAATGGTTATTAAACAAGAAATTTAGATCTGAAAGTTATCTTTGAAATACAAGTTAAATCATGTTGTTTGAATATAATAATAAAAAGTTATGATAATAACTATAGAAGGGTGTCAAGCAGATCAGTAGAACTAAAACTGGTTCAAATCCAAAACCCGATATATGTATTTGAAATCCAAAACCGATTCAATCAAAAACCAAACATATGAATTTATGTGTGTGTATTGTGAACTTGAGCATATCATACTATTCTAATCTTTACAATTTGGATCTAAACACAAAACTAAACTAGGATACCTAAGTCTTCTTGTAGAGCGCAATCTCCAAGTCGACTCGATCCAAAACTCCTTGATTCACCGAGCAAGTGCTATATATGATCTTTGACGCTCGGGCTCTTGAATCAACATGTGAAAGATGTGTGGAAGCTTTCACCAACTAATATCTTGTTAAATATCTGAAACTTAAACATTGCAAGATTATTAGTACACATAACTACATGAGTTAATCATCATCAAAACTAGAGTGGAAGGCCTTTGGGCCAACACCAAGGACCTCTCTAATATGACCCCAGAAAGAAATGATGGATTGAATGATCTTGTTGAAAAATTTATCCCCATCTAATTTTCAATTTTTAAAAATAATGACTGAGTCATTTTCGTCAACATCCTTTTCCAATAATGAAGTGTGCGTTTGAGAGATGATTGATTTAGACTCAATGGAACAGGAACAAAAACCGATACCGACTCGGGAAGTTGACTCAGATCAAGTCGAGAGTCAACAATGAGAATCGAAATTGGTTCAAAAATAGGGTCTAAACCAAAGAATTGATGTTCACACACTTTCCCCATGAATGAAGTGTGATCATGAGAGATTGGTATTCCATTTCACAATGTATTGGTACAGGATTCAATGTTGACTCCGGAATAGAGAAAAAATCTGGTAAAGATACTGGGGTCATTATTGAACCAAAAAGTGAAATGGAATTACTAACATGAGGTTCGGGATCACATTCAGGTTCAATTTCAATTTCAGGAAAGGGATAACTGGCCAAAATGTCCAGGTGACTTTCTTGGTCAAGTTCAAATGTGTGTTCTGAAATTGAGGTTGGATTTCCAAAATGACATGATTCATGGGTCCAATCAGTAGAGTTAGGGATATAAGAATCGGTCAAAGATTGACAAGAAAGGCTTTTCTCGCTCTCATTGATCAATTCGCTCAAAAGAGAATCTAAACTACTGATAGGCCGTGTAACAGATTTTGGATTCGGAATCATGTCGTCCATACTCTTTGTAATTGGTTCGTGAAAATATGAGTATGGAAGTGGATTGTGGAAATCATGGTGAATTTGTGAGTCCATCGGATTTTGCGGTTGCTGCTCGGACTCACGTAAGGGTTCCATACTCAAGTCTAGTATTGAGGGTTGTTCATTTTGAATGAGTGAGACTGGATAAGATGAGTAGGACTCTTGAAAATTTGGTTGAGATGAGGAGTCCAATATGTTTTGCAATTTATCACAAAAGAGGTCCAAACGCTTTTCTAGCTCAGATTCTTCTTCAATTTGATGCTCTAGAAAAGGAGTTTGATGTGAGAAGGATTGTGAATTGAGCAAATTTTGCATTAGTTGTAGGGACTCTTCTATACTCCTTTCCAATGATTTTTCTTCAATTTGTGGAACAGGAAAAGGAGTATATGAACAAAAATCGGAGAAGGAATATTGTGGATATTGCGGACAAGATGGTTGAGAATTTGACTCGGGGTAGGTGAATCCCCATGAACTCTGTGAAGAGTTGAAATTATTTTGAAAATTATGGTCATATGGTTGGGGATATGGGTCATATTGATTCGGATAATCCCAACCCGGCATATATGGTTGGTTCATGTTGTACATAGCCGGGTTGGAGTTATTCGAGTTAAATGAGGTCGGAGTGAAATATGGATTTATATCATGATTGAAAGAATTATTGTTGTTAAAATCCATATCACAATATACAAAAAAAAAGAAAACAAACAAACAACAATCAAACAAACAAAGAAAAAGAAAAAGAAAACAAGCCTATGCTAGGGTTGACTTAGACCTAGACGACTCCTAACTGGTTAGACTGTCCACGGGGGTCTGTTGTTGGAAGCTGACCACGAGTTAATCGGCCAGGTAGGGGCAAGACAGTGGGAGGTATCCGTGCCGGAGCAACGGGCCTAATTATGCCAAACCACCGTTTTTCAAGGTTTCGCCTCTCAATCCCTAACCTTAGACACCGATTTAGCAAGAGTCAAATTCTAACAACTTCCCCTTAGGTCAATCTCCTAAATGAGTCCGAGATGTCCCTAGGGGCCAACGTCTAGCAAGTTTTATTTAGGCTTGGGTTGTGTGAGTGGGGAGGTGATTTTTGGGTCAAGGGAGGGTAATAACTTCCCCACCTTATGTTGTCTTAGTTTTGCCCTTAAGTTAAATTTGTGCAAGTGTGCAATATAGATAAGGATGAACACAAAAAAGCAAGTAAATCACTGAAATGTTGGTCCTAACTATATGCAATGCAATATGTACACCTCCTACAAGATCACAACAACACAAGAATAAAATACAGGATATTGGAATGAAAATTGACACGTGCCTAGATGCAAATGTCTAAACCGTTTTAAAGCATCCAATTACCGTATTTTAATTCTTACAATTATTTACAGTGCACAGGTAATATAAACAAAAATTAACAGCAGAAAAATATACAAGAATTACCCGACCACACTTGAGAAAGTGTGGACTTCCGCAATGCTAAAACTTTAACCTGCACACCAAAAAACAAAGAAGAAAAGTTAGCAAACTTGTGAAATCAAACCGTTCCCATCCCCGGCAACGGCGCCAAAATTGGTCGGGGTAAAACCGCGCACAAAAAGTGTATATTTTGAAATCGATATTTAAAGTGTGTGTGCTTTGGCTTCCTCGATACTTCCGTTATAACATAGAGGCTAAAACGAGTCGAATCCACAAGGATGGGAGGCGATAGAAGCTTTACCGGTTGATTCACGTGTTTGTTAAAAGTTCTTCAAAGTTTTAAAGAATGAAAAGAAAGGAAAAGAAAGAATGAAAAGAGAAGTACGGTGAAATACGAAGAAGTGGGAAACATAGAAAAGAATGGTTTTTGTAGTTTTTGGTATATTTCTGAAACAAGTGAAAGAGAAAGAAAACTCACGGCTACAACTACTAATGACTCCACCAACACACTAACCTCTTAGTGATAGTTGCCTCACACGTATCATTGGCCATCACTAGTCCTTGGTTCAAGAGCGATTCAAAGTATGACAAATATGTAACTCTTCACAACCCAACTCAACAAAACAAGTGCAAGCTACATTTAAACCGTCAATACTATAGAAAAGTAAGCATGGAATAAAGTAATGTTAACTTGTTAGTGCTTAGGAAGTTAGAGTTAGATCCATCATCATGAGCCATCAATGGCTCTTGCAAGAGTAAGGCCAAAATGAGGCTATTAGATTCATGTGGATTATCATAAAAGAAGTTAAATTAGTTGGTGGTTAGTAGTTAGTTGCCATGAGTGAAAAACTAGCTACACATGTAAAAGAGATTGGAGAGAAGTAAACATAGAGAGGTAAAGAGAGCACCTTTCATAGATTGTCACCTTCTATTACAAGCACTCTTGCTTCCCAACATGTACCACTCTCTCTCCCTAATACAAGATCTACAAAATGGAAAATACAATGGAGGAAGAGGAACTAACCTAATCTAAACTACCCTAAAATACAAAATGGAGAAGAGAAACTACTCCTAACTCTGCATATCTCCTCCTCAGGAACCCCAGGGGGGTATTTATAGGCGCCAAGGGAACAAGGGGCCAGGGGACAAGATGTGACCCGAAACGGCGCGCGCGGCGCGGCCGTATTGCCGCGGAAACGCGGCAAATGCCGCGTTTCCGCTGCATTACTTTGGCGGCACGCGCAGCGCCGCCTGCTGCGCGCCGCCTGGTGTCCCCCTGTCGGCTGGATCTCTTGGTTTCTGGTTTTGGCAGCGAAAACGCGGCAAAATGCCGCGTTTCCGCGGCTTTTCTTGGGCGGCGCGTGCGGCGCCGCCTACTGCGTGCTGCGCTGTTGTCCCCCTGTCGGCTAACGTGCCCGGTTTCTGGTTTAGCGCCCCTGGTTTTGACAGATAAGTTCCTCTAGTTCAATGGCTATTTTAATACCCCTTTAATCACCAATTAAATGGTGATTTGGGTCTTCTTCTTCATTTGAACTCCATTGACCTAGGATCAAGCAAGCAAGGTATTATTAGCAGAATTTATTTATCAAATAAATGTGAGATGTGATGAAAATTATGCAAAATTAGAGACTAATCAGCCGTCAACACCCTCTCCCTCTACCCATGCCACCCATGCCGAGCCCATGGTTTCCGCCCATGTTGAGCAACCCTTTCTTTTTCGCCGCCCTCCGGCACCACCACGACCTTCGCCGGCGAGTCCCAGAGCACCCATCTCAGCTCCACGCACTCCAAACCCCTCCGTCGGAGCCATGAACCACCCACCAGAGCTCCACCTTGCGACTAAGATCCATGCGCACATCCACCACAATGGGGCCCCCATCTTCATGGCCTCTTCCTTCTCACCCTTAAGGTGCCGCCCGAGACCCCCTGTTTAGTTTTCAATATTGCATATTTCATACCATACTTTCACACTTAATCTTTATAAAATTCTGCTAAATAATAATTTTCTTGTATGTTCCTAGGTTCATGGTGTGGGATGAAGAAGAAGAAGATCAAAAATCCCATTTATTTGGTGATTTTTAGATCCTAATAGAGTCATTGACTTTAGAAGCCCATTCTACTGCTGTAGGGAGCAAAAAACAAGGAAGTAGCAGCCCATACCCTAACATCAGAGCAGCCAAGACCTGCAGACTTCGGCGTTGTGTGCCTGGCCACAGTATGGCTGCAGAAACGCGGTCATGGCCGTGTTTTTGTGGCCATACTATGGTGTCGTGCATCTAGTTTTGACGCATGACTCCGTACAGCTCCCCCGATGCCTCCTTTGGCCTATAAATCCCTTGGATTTTCAGAGCTCAGGGAGAAGAGTTTGGAGGGCTGTTTCTTTTTCATATATGTAGTTTTTAGGATAGTTTAAGTTAGTTTTTCTTCTTCCTCCTCTTTCGTATTTTTCATTTCTTGTAGATCATATAATAGGGAAGAGAGTAGTACATAGGATGAAAACAAGAATGCCTGTAATGGAGGGTGACACTCTATGAAAGGTTCTCTCTTTATCTCTACTTGTTTTCTTCTCTCGAACTCCTTTTACATGCTTAGCTAATTTTTTCTCATGGCAATTAACTACTAACCACTAACTTGCTAACTTTTTACTTGATAATCGATATGAATTTAATAGCCTCGACTTGGCCTTGCTCTTACAAGAGCCATTGATGGCTGATGATGAGGGATTCTACACTCTAACATCTAACTTTTTAACAAGCTAATATTACTTTATTTCATGCTTATTTTAGTTTAGCTTTGATGGTTAAAGTGTAGCTTGCACTTGTTTATTAAGTATGGATGTGAAAGTGATCTTATGAAACATGTTTTGTAAAGCTCTAGAACCAAAGACTAGTGATGGCCAATGATACATGTGAGGCAACTATCATTAAGAGGTTAGCATACTAGTGGAGCCATTAGTAGTTAGTAGTCATGAGTTTTTTTTTCTTTTTTACTTTTTTTTAGAAATAATTACAAAAATTACAAATACATTCTTTTCTATGTTTCCCACTTTTTTGTTTTTACCGTATCCTTCTCTTTTCATTCTTTGTTTTTTTCATTCTTTAAAACATAGAAGAACCGTTGACACACACGTGAATAGACCGGTAAAGCTTCTATTGCTTCCCGTCCTTGTGGATTCGACCCGTTTAGCCTCTATACTATAACGAAAGTATTGAGGAAGCCAAATCACACACACTTTTAAGACACACTTTGGTGCAGATTTTCCTCCAATCAAATTTTGGTGCCGTTGCCGGGGATTGGAACGGTTTGATTTCACATTTTTGTTAACTTTTATTCTTTATTTTTGGTATGCAGGTCAAATTTTTAGCATTGCAGAAATCCACATTTTCTTTTGTGCGGTTAGGTAAATTCTTGTATATTGCTTTATTCTGCTACTAGTTTTTGTTTAGATTACCTGTGCACTATAATAATTAAGAAATAAAATACAGAAATTGGATTCTTTAAATCAGTGTAGATATTTGCATCTAGGCACGTGTCAATTTCAATTCTAATATACTGTATTTTGTTCATGTGTTGTTGTGATCTTGACGGAGGTATACATATTGTATTGCATATAGCTTATGACAAACACGTGGGTGATTTACTCATTTTGTGTGTTCATTCTTATCTATATTGCACACTTGTATGAATTGAACTTAAGGGCATATCCCAATAAAACATAAGATGGGGAGGTTATTAACCTCCCTTAGCCCAAAAATTACCTTCCCACTCACACAACCCAAACCTAAATAAAACTTGCTAGACGTTAGCCCCTAGGGATATCTTAGACTCATTTAGGAGATTGACTTAAGGGAAAAAGTTTTTAGAGTTTGACTCTGTCAAATCGGTGTCAAAGGTGAGAGATTGAGAGGTGAAAGCTCAAAATCAATGATTTGGCATGATTAGGCCCATTGCTCCGGCACGGATACCTTCCACTGGTCTTGCCCCTACCTGGCCGATTACTTGTGGTCAGATTTCTACAGTGTATCCCCTGGATAGTCTAACCAGTTAGGAGTCGTCTAGGTCTAGGTCAACCCTAGTATAAGCTTGTTTTTGAAAAAAAATTTCTTTGTTTGATTGTTTGTTTGCTTGTTTTTGTTTTTTTTTTGGACATCTTTGTGTTATGGATTATAGTTATAATTATTCCAGTGCATATAGTGATCCATACTTCACTCCAACCTCTTTTGACTCAGATATTACCTACTCAGCATTTCATAACTCTAACCAACCAAGTATGCCAGATTGGTCTTATCCGAATTAATATATGCCCAGTCCTAATATATAAACAAGACTGGAATAATATTATCACTCTTCATAGAGTCAGTGGGGATACAACTCTCTTGAGTCATATAGTCAACCACCTTACCAACATCCAGCTTCATATACTCCTTCTCCCGAACAACAATTAGAAGAACCAATTGACTAGGAAAAGAGGATAGAAGCCTTAGAGGAACTCGAGCGACGAATTCAAAATCTAGAAGACTCAAAATCCCATCAAAGTTTTCAAATTCAAGATCCTTACTCTATTTTCCAAGTCCCACAGCAAGAAGAACATACCGACTTAGAAAAGAGTACGGAATCCATGATTCAATTCCAAAGTGATCCTTTCAATATAATAGAAGCTAGACTTAGTTGATTGGAAAATATGTGTAAGAATAAGGAAACTTTCCCTACCCAATCTTTGATTAATCCTATCACTTCTAATCATATTGATGAAAATCAAGAATCATGAAATCTTGAAGACTTTGACCAAGATTCATTTCACCACAAAATCTTGAACTTGACCAATATCAACCCATAGACAAATTGGCAAGCTTTCATTTCAATGAAATTGAATTTGAATATGAGTGTGAGCCCGACCCACAACGTTGTGATTCAATTCCAATCTTTAAATTTATGTTGACTCCGGTATCCTTACCCAAGTTGGACCATTTTCCGAACCAACATTGATTCCTGTATCCATGGACTTTGAAATTAAACCACTTCTTTTGGATAGTCACATTTCATTGATGGAAATAGAATGTGAAATTAAATTCTTTGATTTGAACTCAACTTTTGAACCTAAACCGATTCTCGAACACAAAAAGTTAATTTTTCTGAGTTAGTATTGGTCCACGAACTTTTCATTTCAAAGCCCAAATCATCCATTCCATAAAATCACATTCTATTGTTGGACCTACGTATTGACCATAATGATTCAGTGATGATCTTCCAAGATTGGTCATGTAAAGGGAATAATTTCATGATAGAATCTTGTATGATCCTATTCATATTAGGAATTGTAAATACGTAAATAGAAAAGAGGTCAATAAAGGTGGGTTCCGTGAACAACCACATTATCTTGATTGGGTAGCATTGCTTGGCCTAATCAGACCATCACCGGAACCACCATCATGAGGTAATTTTCCTTCCCTTTCTATTTGTTACATGCATATACACATTCACGATGCATTGAGGATAACACATGAGATAAGTGTGGGGGAGGGTTTACTAACGTAGGTTATTATAAATTTTCTTTCTTTTACACTTCTTTTTAGAAAATTTTTAAAATTTTCTTTTGTACAAAAACTCTTTTCTTTTCTTTTTACAAAATTTTTTAAAATAAGAGAAATAGCTTTGATTTATTTTAAGAAAGTTAAGAGGATTTTAGGAATTAAGAAGACCTAAAATTATGAATTCTTAAATCGAGTCAAAATAATAGATCTTGTTTAAATCTTAGGATAAGAAAGTAAGATTAGAAAGATAATTTGATCTCGAATTTTTTGTCTTGGATATATGCACTTCACACTTACACAATTTTTTGAGATTGAAATAAAGATTGAAAATGTCATATATATATATATATATATATATATATATATATATATATATATATATATATATATATATATATATATATATATATATATATATATATATATAAATGATGATAAGACCACTTATTGAAGCTGAGTAGTTATGTCTCAAGAAGGATGATTATTCACGCTTAAAATAGTGGATAAAAATAAAATAATTCTCTTTAGTTTTGTGGCCTTATTTACTCAAGTTCTTAAGCCCGAGAGATGCTTTCTCACCTGGTGCCCTAAAACTATCTTGTTTGGGAGTCACCGGCTAAAGGCTCACTACCCAGTTAAATAAGAAAGCCTAAGAAAACTTTAAGAAGAAAATAATTGATATAAATAAATGGCATAAAAGTTAGAGTCGATATCCCAAAAATCTTCACAGTTCACAAAATGCATATTTTTTAAGAGTTTTATGAAAGATCAAAGAATCGATTCAATTTTAAATTCTTATATTTAATTTATAACAAGATTTTGCATTTAGACTTAGTTTAAAGAAGAATAATTTCTGGTTAACCTATGACTTTGGATCGCTTAAATTTTTTGCAAAAATACTTCAACACTTTTCTCTCTTTCAAAATGCGTTTTCAAAATACTAACAGTTAATGTCTTTCTTTATGGATTTTGTGGGTGTAATCCGCTGATATATTTCATTTAGACTCGTATTATTTCATGTGACCGTCTGACATATTTTACCAGTATGATTACCCAATCTCTTCATGAGACATCAGTGAGCGTTCACCTTATTTATTTAGTTGATATAAGTATTTATCAATATCATTTCATGCTTAGAGGATTACCACTTTTGATTCAAGATTAGTTGTAATATACCTTAGACTGTAATTTGGATTGATCTTGAGATTGGTCGGGTTCATGTTAGTGAATAAATAATATATTTATTTGAGGTACTTATCGGATATTTACTTAGTGATTATTTAGGTGGGAATTTATTTGGATATTGAGGGTGGAATAAACATGATGTTACTTTATTAAGATGACTGATCTATTTGATACCTAAACTTATATGGACTTAGTTAGAATTAGAATTGACCTGAGATTTATATTCCTTACATTGGATCTTGATCAATATATAGATGAGATTGATTTTGTTAGATTATCATCAGGTGTTGGGTGTATATTTTACCTTTGATATCGATGTATAACATGATCTTGGTTTTGGATTATTGAAGTTAGGATTTTCAGATTTACCCTGATTATATTAATAGAATATTAATGACCTTATTGATACTGACTACTAGATATAAAGGTAATATAGATTTCATATTGATCGAAAATGTTACACTTCTTAGTTATGATCTTGATTCGACTGGATAGCGATGATCGGTTAGATATGGTAGAAAATATATTTAGTTCAGGTTGTTGAGACTTAGATACACCAGTGACTTAGAGGGTGGATATGTTGATGACTTTGAGGATCAGAGTTGATTGAATATTTTGTCCTAAATTATTCTGTTCAAGCCTGCATATCATTACTCATCCGTAACATCATGATACAACTTGAAAAACTTGATTGATTATATATGACATCTACCTGATAACTATATTGTCCATGTTACCATGTTGCTGGGAATATATTATTATATGATAACAACAACCTCCTGTTATACTGGATCTTGATCACACATGTTAATGTTGTTTCTGTGACTATCACCAAGTTGATCTAGGTAACATGTGCATTACTTAATCATGATAATCTAATATTAAACAACTTACACCAGGACTAGAGAAATTTGTGGAGGAGACTACGTCTGTATTTTGGGTGGACCTAGGATATAGGTTGCGCAGCTGAAAGAGGATTCCACTGAAGGATTCCCATGGGGTGACTAACAGCCCGTCCTATTTCTATTCCTGTTCCTGTATGTAAATGTTAGACATGTTACATATCCTGTTATACATGTTACCTGACTACCTTGTGGTAGGGCCTAGTTCAGCGCCAGGAATATGAGCCGTGGTCCCAGGTATGTACGGGACCTATTTAAAACACAAATAATGTCTCCAACCAATCAGTTTTAATAACATAGGACCTTAATTTACGTGTGCAGTGGCATAGTATGGAATGCGTCTATTACATATGACAATTGGTGTTCGCTGACATAATAGAATAACAAAATTGAATCGTTCATTAACATTGTAGATTGAACTTGATATATACATGTTAAGATAAACACTTGACTGTACTCATGACCCGACATAAAATTGTGACAGACTGTTCCACTTTACTCTTAAGTTATGTACTGCATGTATCTTAATACTGTGATATACTGATTGATGTTATGTTATGCTATACTACCTTTTAATTTCAGTTTTAATCATGATATTTTTCATTCAGTACATTTTATATTAGCAGTAACATATTATATCCACACCAGATATACACATGCCCATTACCTCATTTTTACACACTCATTGGGAGTTCTGACTCTCTGGATTTAGATATTTAGGTATATGGGTATTTCTTTTACTGAGCAGGTAGCTGAAGAGATCATGTGTATCTGAGGAGTACAGAGTCCCATTTGCTTGATCATCCGGTTTCTTGGGTACAATTCATATCTTTTTTTTATCTTGTTGATTTCCTTTGATTCTCTTTATATATTGAACTAGGTGGGTTGACTATTTATAGAATAACATTATCATGTGTAGGATTTATATGTTATATTACAGTGGTTACTGTGGTTATTATAGTTGATTTATATAACTTGTTTAGGTCACTTTAGGCTTACCGTGTATACGTGAGGTATTTTTCTCGCGTATATACGTCACCGACTCTCATCGCGTCTCCGCTCCAACGTATTCTGAGAAGCGGGGCGTGACAGAATTTTTTTTGGTATCAGAGCCAGGTTTACTCAAAGTGGACCTAGTTCATACCGGTGACCTGAAATAAGTTATACTTACACTGCAATATACATATAATACTTACACAATGATATTGAGTTCACTTGTGAATCAAACGTCTTTTTGGAAATCCATCTCTTTGATCTTTTGATATCCTTATTTCTAATTTTTCTTCCGGAGCTGTCCAGATTTTCTTCTTGATTCTCAATTTCACTTTCCCGATATTGACTTTTGGAATCAGCATCAGACCCAATCGACGGCAAAAACCAGAGTACTCATTGGAAGCGTGGTTGGTCCGGGATGCAATGAAAAGCAATGTAGGAGCGTGAAGACGTCATATCATTCTCTTGATTTCTATCATATCGTGCCTACTCTTGTTTTCATGTCTGTTCATTATTAATATTGATATCTTTGATTCTCTTTTATCATTCCCCGTCTTATTGAAATTTCAAGGACGAAATTTTTGTTAAGGTGGGTAGAATGTAATATCCGTATTTTGTAATACATGATTTAAAAATAATAGTCATATTTTAATAGGTATATATATTATTATGCTAATTATTGTTTATTACCTTATGTGTTAGGACAATAAATTATTATTAATCATGTTTATCAGTATGAACTAATTTAATTATTATTACTAATAAGTAATTAGTATTATTTCTACCTTCATTTCATTTGCCTTATTTGTTCTCTTTCTTTAAAACCTCAGCCCAATTCAATTTCTTCTCCTTATTTTCCATCAATTTCCCTATGCCCATACACCCCAGCCCATGACCAAAAAGTTCACAATCTTAAGAATCCAAATCCTTAATCCTAACAACTAAATCAAAATCTTATAATCCTATAACAAATCAAATGCTAAATCTCTATCTTAACCTTAATCCTAACTAATCTTTTCCCCAACACACAACCACAGCCGCATGCCAACATCATTAGCACCATTAACTTCTTCCCCACCATTTTTCTTCTTATCTCCTCCTCCTCGTGGCAATCGTGGCCGAGCCTTGCCTCTCTATGGCCGGGCCATCTTCTCCTCCTCTCCATATCCCCACGCAAGCCGTCAACACCCTCTCCCTCTACCCATGCCATGGATCTCCACGCCTAGGCTGAGCCCATGGTTGTCGCCCATGTCGAGTACCCCCATCTCCTCCGCTGCCCTCGGCACTACCACGACCTCCGTCGGCGGGTCCCAAAGCACCCATCTCAGTCCCCGCGCAGTTCGACCCCTCCGTCGAAGCCGCGAACCACCAACCGGAGATCCGCCCTGCTGCCAAGATCCACGCGCGCATCCACTACAACCAAGCCCCCCACCTTCATGGCCTCTTCCTCCTTACCCTCACGAACCCGAGACCCCCTCAGCTGTTGCAGGCCATCCTCCCCACCGCGCGCATCCCAAAGGCTGAGCTTCCATGACCGCTTGTGCCTACGGCCATGCCCCACACTATCCTCCAGCATGTGGGCACTTTCCTCCTCCACGACCCCTCTAGCGAGCCACTGAAGCATCACGACGGCCACTCACGGCGTCAACAACTCCTCCCCTGGATGTGCACTGCTTCTTTAAGTTTGCCATGCATCCCCTCTCTTTGTGAATTTCTCCCTTTCTCTCTTTCTCTTTTTTTCTGTGCGTGTGAGTCTATAAAATTTCCACTCCATCTCTTTCTATGTATATTAATGTGTGTGTGTGTTGTGTAAATAAATGTGTGTGTGCGTGCCATGTATATGCCTTAGTGTCTGTTCTTATATTATTTTCTTATTTACTGTAGTCTATAAGTATTTATATGTTACTCGTATTATTTCATGTGATCATCTGAAATATTTTACCAGTATGATTATCCGTATCACTTCATGAGACATCAGTGAACGTTCACCTTATTTATTTAGTTGATATGAGCATTTATCAACATCATTTCATGTGCCGAGGATTACCACTTTTGATTCAAGACTAGTTGTAGTATACCTTAGACTGTGACTTAGATTGATCTTGAGATTGACCTGGTTCATGTTAGTGGATAAATTGTATATTTATTTGAGGTATTTATCAGACATTTACTTGGTAATTATTTAGACGGGAATTTATTTGGATATTGAAGGTGAAATAAACATGATGTTACTTTATTAAGATGACCGATCTACTTGATACTTAGACCTATATGGACTTAGTTAGAATTGAAGTTAACTTGAGATTTATATTCCTTACATTAGATCTTGATCAATATACAGATGAAAATGATTTTGTTAGATTATCATCAGGTGTTGTCCGTATATTTTACCTTTGATAACGATTTGTAACATGATCTTGATTTTAGATTATTGAAGCAAGGATCTCTGGATTTACCCTGATTACATTAATTGAATATTGATGATCTTATTGATATTGACTACTAGATGTAGAGGAGATCTAGATTTCTTATTGATTGAAGATGTTACACTCCTTAGTTATGATCTTGATTGATTAGATAGCGATGATCGGTTAGATGTGATAGAGTATACATTTATTTCAGGTTGTTGAGACTTAGATATATCAGTGACTTAGAGAGTAGATATGTCGATGACTTTGAGGATCAGAATTGATTAATTATTTTGCCATGGATTATTCTGTTCATGCCTACATGTCATTACTCATCCTGAACATCATGATACCACTTGAAAAACTTGAATGATTATACATGACATCTACCTGATAACTATATTGTTCATATTGTCATAGTTGCGAGGAAAATATTGTTATACGATAATAGCACCCTCCTGTTATACTTGCTACATACCTTGTTATACTGGTATCCTGATCACACATGTTGACGTTGTTACCGTGACTATCACCGAGTTATCCCAGTGATCTAGATAACATGTGCATTACTTAATCTTGATAATCTAATATTAAACAACTTACACCGGGACTGAAAAAAATGATGGAGGAGACATCTATATTTTGGGTAGACCTAAGATATAGGTTGCGCAGCCGAAAGAGGGTTCCACTGTAGGGTTCCTGTGGGGTGACTGACAACCCGTCCTGTTCTTGTTCCTATTTATACATGTTACACATGTTATATGTTATGTTATACATGTTACTTGACTACCTTGCGATAGGGTCTGGTTCAACGCCAAAAGTCTGGATCGTGGTCCCGGGTATGTACGGGACCCATCTAAAACACAGACAATATCTCCAACCAATCAGTTTCAATAACATAGGACCCTGATTGATATGTGTATTATGCATAGTATGGGATGTGTCTATTACATGTGGCAATTGGTGTTCGTTGACATAATAGAATAACAAAACTGAATCGAATATTGACATTGTAGATCAAATTTGATATATACATGTTATGATAGACAGCTGATTGTACTCATGACCTAACATATAATTGTGAAAGACTGTTCCACTTTACTCTTAAGTTATATACTGGATGTATCTTAACACTGTGATATGCTGATTGATGTTATGTTATGCAATACTATCTTTTAGTTAAGTTTTATTCATGATATTTCTCATTCAGTATATTTTATATTAGCAGTATCACACTATGTTCACACCAGATACAATCATGCACCATTCCCTCATTTTTACATACTCATTGGGAGTTCTGACTCCCTGGATTTGCATATCCAAGTATACGGGTATTTCTTTTATTGAGCAGGTAGCTGAGCAGATCATGTGTATCTGAGGAATACAGAGTCTCATTTGCTTGGTCATCCGAATTCTTAGGTACAGTTCATGTCTTTCTTTTTATCTAGTTAATTTCTTTTGATTCTCTATATATATTGGACTTGGTAGTTATTCTGGTGATTATTTATAGAATAACATTATCATGTGTAGAATTTATATGTTATATTACAATGGTTACTGTGCTTATTATAGTTGATTTATATAACTTGTTTAGGTCACTTTAGGCTTAGCATGTATACATAGGGTATTTTCCTCGTGTATATAAGTTTTCGACTCTCGTCGTGCCTCCGCTCCAACGTATTTTAGGAAGCGGGGTGTGACACAAACCTTCGGTAATATCCAGATAATCCAATAAAGCTCTTAATTTCTATTACTAACTTCGGTACTGGCCAATCTATAACTTCTTGTATCTTACTGGGGTCTACTAAAATTTCTTCATTAGAAACAACGTGGCCCAAGAATGCTATGCTTTTAAGCCAGAACTTACACTTGCTTAGTTTGGCTTGCAGCTGCTCCTATTAGAGTGTCTGCAGTATCATCCTCAGATGTTTTGTATGCTCTTTTTCACTCTTTGAGTAGATCAAAATATCATCGATAAAAAACACCACAAACTTGTCCAAGTAAGCTGAAAAGACGCAGTTCATCAAATCAAAAAACTGCTAGGGCGTAGGTTACTCCAAATGGTATAACCAAGAACTCAGAATGACCATAACGAGCCCTAAATATCATCTTCTGGATGTCTTTCTTCTTCACCTTCAACTGATGGTACCCAGACAGCAGATCCCACTTAGAAAATACTTAGGCTTTATACTTAGGCTTTATGGAATTGATCAAAGAGATCATCGATTATGGGCAAGAGATACTTATTCTTAATGGTAACTTTGTTCAATTCTCTACAGTCGATACGTAATCTCTTGCAATCCTTCTTATTTTCCATTAGCACCGGTGCTACCCAAGGTGACGTACTTGGCCTTATCAAATCCTTGTCTAAATAATCCTGTAGTTATTTTTTCAATAGGTGCCATCTAGTACAGTGCCTTGGAGATGGGCTATTTTCGGAATAATGTTAATGAAAATTTTCACAGCTCTGTCAGGTAAGAGTCCTAATATTCCTCAAATGCATCTAGAAACTCATCCCACACTGCCGCCCCCTTCTTCTTGACTTTAGCAGTGACATAATCCAATTGATTCTTCTTTTTGGTGGGCTTACATTCTCTGAAGAACTGAAACTCTGGTTGATATGGGATTCTGAAAATCACCTTCTTGTTTCGACAGTCGATCACTGCATGGTACTTGCTGAGCCAATTCATGCCTATGATCACATCGTACTCTCCAGTTCTAGTACGAGCATATCTGTTTCTAACTTCCTGTCACATAACTCTATTGTACACGCCTTGCAAATCCTATTAGTAGTAATTACCCCCATTCACCATACTAATTTTCATTGATCATCCATACATACAAGGGGTATAGAATGCAAAGAAGTAAATCTATTCAATATGAAATAAAGCGATGCACTAGAGCCAAAGAGTTATAAAACGAGAATCGAGTGTAACAATACCTTACCTGCCACTACTTTTCCTGATGCTTTGGCTTCTTCGGCAGTCATATTATGGGCTTGATTTTTCTGACAACCAGCTCCAGTCTTGCTCCTTTCTGAGCTTGGCTATATGTTTGTTGTTGGGAAGGAAGTAGAGCTCCTCTGCCAATTGGTCCAGGGTTCCTTTTCACTGGTGGTGCTGGGAGTGCTGTATGGTATTCCCTTTCCTCTTGAATGGACAATTACCTACTAAGTGATTGTTGGATCCACATGCTAAATATAGCCCGTTCGCTCTTCGACAATTGCGTCATATGTTTCTGGGCTTCTGGCAATACCTGCATACTACCTGCTAAGGGGGAAATCAGAATGGTCGCTTGGCCTATGGGGCATCAACAGATTTGACTGTATTTCCTATGTCCACTTGTTGGAACAGCCGCTTTACTTCCTTGTTATGTATATGTCTCTTGTCTTTTTTTCCTAATCCCTGTTCTATATTACCGGCCATGGCGAGGAATTGGGAGCATATCTTTAGCTAGTACTGTTGATTTTCCACCATGCCCTGGAGTATCCCTATCATGTTGGCATTCTCTCCACTAGGACCATCCCAAAAAAAGCCGGGACTAGTACGATTTCTCCATCTTTCCATATCTGAGTAGGTCTAACGGATAATGGAAAACTGGAAAGTGAAAAAAATGGAAGGGTTTCAGAATTCAAGAGAAGGATTATCATGAAGAAATAGCTAACTTTGTACTTGCGGTTGGATTATATAGCCATGACCTATGCTCTCCAGTTACAAATTAATCTTTCATTAAACTGCTGACTGGGTGTACTGATGATGTGAGATCCTGGTTCTGATACCATCTTGTAACGCCCTTCCCTGACGGGTACGAAGACACTACTGCAATGTATATACTATTGACCCGAAGGCCCATCACTCTAGTTTTGATGATGATCAACTCATGTAGTTATAGTACTAATGATCTTGTGTTTAATTAGTAACAGATTTATGATCAAGATCTTAGTAGGTGCATAGCTTCAACAAAGGATTTGAAGTCAAGTTTTGGAGCTAGCACGGTTTGATTCAAGAGCCATTGGATCGTGTTTGGACCAAGTCAAGAAGGCTTCAAGTGAAGACTTCAAGAAGATGAAGACTTGTGTCTAAGTTTGTTTTTAGAAGATTTTATTTTTAGATAAAATTTAAAGGATAGAATAGTTGGTGGATTGCTCAAGTAGATATACACACACACTCTTGATTAGATTGTTTTTACAAAAGAATTTTTACTTTAGAAAATACAAGTTTGGTTTTTGGTATTCTAGTTTATATGTTTTATCCAAAACCATCTTTAGAGCTTAATGTCAAAAACATAGATATTTCACCTTGTTTGTGTAGTGGATCATATCCATACACCCTATGCTTTAATAGAGTTTAAATATCTTTTTTTTGTATTTGGAGAAGTTTGGAAAACAATTTTGGAAAAATCAAGTTTTGGAAAATACTGTTTTTCATTTGAGCCAATTTTTTCAAGTTACAAAAATAGTCCAAATTATTTGTAACATGCCTTGATTTTGTGCAAGCATGTTTGTTTATCAAAACATATTGGTAAAACTATTTTTTGTAGATTTTCTGTGAATTTATGGGATTTTATTTCAACCAAAAAGACCTAGTTTTAAATCCCTTAAGTTTTCTATCTGGCTTCAGCCGGTCGACCGGACGGTCGATCGTAGCTTGAAGTCGGTCGACCGAGTCGGTCGACCGACGTGCAAAGACGTGCACGCCTCTGTGCATTGGAGGGCCGGTCGACCGAGCCGGTCGACCGCCAGAGAGCTTTTGCTCTCTGGAAAACCCCGGTCGACCGAGCGGTTGACCGATATAGAATCTGTTCTCTGTTCCAGAGGCTCGATCGACCGGGCCGGTCGACCGCTGCCCCAACGATCAGAAAAATGACCGTTGGCGGTCGACCGACAGCTCTGTTAGACCCCAACGGCTAGTTTTTCTAGCTCTATAAATTGAGACATTTGGGGCTGTTTTGATTAAGATTTTTTATTGGGTTTTGAGCCAGTTTTTCCTACTTCATTAAAAGAGTTTTCTCCACTAAATTGAGAGCTAATACTTCCAATCAAAAGGGGAGTTTTATCAAGAGTGTTTAGAAGTGAATTCTTTGAGTTTTCTCCACCATTTCAATCCTTGTTTTCTCACACAACACTTGAGCTTTCCATTGCTATACCTATCCTATAGGGATCTTTGTTGTGAGAGGATTTTAGGTGATCAAAGTGTTGTGATCACCAAAGTTCTATTTTATTCTTTGAGGAGGCGGACTTGCGGGTTCGCGGTGGTTTAGAGTTCGTGTGTGAACTCTTGGTTTGAGGTGCGGCCTCGGCGAGCTTGTGGGTTGCGGTGTGTACGGACTAGAGAGAGTCCAAGGAGTTCTAGTGGGAACTCGTTGTAGGTGTTACGGCACCGAGTGATCCGGTGGGATCGATTATAGTGGAAATCCTTCGTGTGTCGAAGGCGGGGATGTAGAGCAAGTGTGCTCGAACCTCGAAACAAATCCCTTGTGTTTGCAATTGCTCACTCTCTCTCTCTTTGTCTCTTGTTTATATCTTGCATGCTTATATTGTGTTTATCTTTATATGCTTGATATACATTGTGTGCTTAATTGTTATACTTGCTTGGGGTTTGTTTGCTAACACTTGTATTTAACCAAGAGAGCCAACGCGGCACCTCAACCCTTATCTAGGGGAATCTAGAGGAGTTAGTCCAGAGCCCTTCACGGGGAATTCAGCTACACTCTTGTGTTATACGTGGTGTTTAGTTTAAGAGTTTAGTTTAGGTCATAATAGTTTGTAATTCCGCATTATTTGTCATTTAGTGACCATTAAATTAGCCATCACCTATTCACCCCCCCCCTCTAGGTGATTCTACATATACGCAGGGCGAAAATACCCTCATATATGTATGCTAAGCATGAGTATAGGTAAGAATCAGAGTACAAAAGTATGTGACAATATATATTCCAACAAAAAGAAGTACAAGTACACAGTTATCACAGAATGTGATCCAATATTACATGATTATTACATCATAAAAGGTGCAGAGTTATGATTATAAAGTATGAACAATACAAAGATGCTCATGAGCGACAAAAGGGATCCTGCGAGCCAGACAAGATGGAGCAAGAAGGGAAGGAGTTATAGCTGATCTGCTTACTCCTCAAGGAAAGCCTTGTCTTTTACGGGCGGGTCTACTTTAGTCCAAACTCCAAATTTGGAATGCAAGTCCAGGGTTGGCAGAAAGTAACCCAAAGAGTATGTAAAATGAAACCAAGTAGCGTACACAGGCAAACACACATGTACCAAAAAATGTGTTGTGTACTCAATAATGCATGTACGAACCAAGTATAGTAAAGCGGAGTAAAACAATACCAGAGCAAAACAAGAAATGAAATCAGATTATTATTACTACTACTACTCATCCGACTCATATGTTTTGGTATGTGTCCCAGCGTCCCAGCACACATATATCCACTTACGAGTAAGATGAGGTTGCTTACTGAAAATTGATGGGGATCAACGAACTATATTTACAATGGACCCCATGCATACCCCGGACAACAGCCCAGGATGTTCCGGTATTGAGTCGGAACTATCACTAAGCAAACAGGAATAATATATTACCATTGTAAACATGAACACATATTGATATCCATCAGTTTTTCTCATCTCGGTGTAAGTTGTCCGATTATTACAATTTATGTCCATGATGATCAATTAACAGAGATTAACATGAATGTAATAATAGGAGGAATATGTTTTATACAAGATACAGGATCTCTTGATGTATAACATCATGGCAGGTGTCAAATCCCAATAAAAGAGATAATCTTGAGTTGCGTAATTTAGAAGTCAGATGATTACATTGTAGGCTGTCTAAAAATCACTAAAAGACAAGCCATTGAAAAGCAGAATTTTGGCCGCGTCTCAGCATCAAGGCGCGAGGGTCCAAACCCGCGTCTCAGCATCAAGGCGCGAGGGTCCAAACCCGCGTCTCAGCATCAAGGCGCGAGGGTCCAAACCCGCGTCTCAGCATCAAGGCCCGAGGGTCCAAACCCGCGCCTCGGTTATAACTGCCCTGGTTATGGGGCCTGTCTCCGCCCACATAGCGGAGAAGTTAACCCCCATTGTGGAGTGTTTTTACGTGGAACGTTCACCCCTGAAACCTCTATAAATAGCCCCGCCGCTATGAGGGGAGGGGTCGGGATTTTGATAGTCGGTCGATAAGAGAGGAGGAGAGGACGACAATACAGAGAGACAGACAGAGACAAGAGAGAGAGAGCTCAACTCTTCAACAAGCTCGCTGCGTACGAGTTGCCCTTTGCCTACCTTCTCTTTGAGAGTTTTGGTAGACAGAGCTGTGTTACTCCTTCTACCAGCCAAAGAGAAGATCCTTGACGATCCCGACGGTCATCTGGTCAACGGAGAACAAGATTCACTCTCCACCGCCACTTGAAGAACCCAGCCTTAAACAAAGGGAGGATTCAAGATTCAACATCCTCCCTCCCTTGTAACTGGAAGGAAAACAGTTTTGTTGTAATTTTTCATCTGATTCAAGGAAATTTTACAGCGAACACCTTCATTCCTTTTTCCGGCGCGTACAAGAGATGGCGACTCCGCTGGGGACTACATTTGTCACTGATGAGCAAATCGTGGCGCAAGATGACGTCCTTCATAAGGGAAAGATGGTCGAATCGCTTGTTGTCGAGTTCGATCAGGCGAAATACGAAGAGTTTCTCTCTGCCGGCTCCAAGAGCCCAAAGACCCGCGTCTGCCGCAGGGTCTCGACGGGGAATGGCCCGAAGCCCGATCCGAGGTTCTCTCGGGCGCTGCTGCTGCCAACTGTGCCAAGCAAGATACACGCGCCAACGCCTCTCAGAAGGCCCGCGTGATCTCAGGCACAACTGCCGCTGCGATCAACCGCGCAGCACGGAACACCCGCGTCAGCGTCTCTCGGGAGACCCGCGTGGTCAAAATCTCTGGTGTTCAGCATCAGGTCATCGTTGGTCACTCTCCACCTCTACGACGCAACCGAAACGCTGAGCGTCGACAGAGGAGACGTGCGCGTCAGCTACAAGTTGGAACCTCTGGTTGTCCGACTGAGGCTGGACGCGACGTACAATCTGGCACCTTGCCTGCGCCACGTCCAGCACGTGAAGTCCGCGTTTGGCGGCCCAAATGCGAGACTCCTCAAGCTAGGTCCTCTGAAGACCAACTCACCAAACGCCAAGGTGAAGCCTCTGCGCCTCGTCAAGCGCGAGAGGCACGCGCCCATAGGCGTGGGGCCCAGCAGCCCATCCTCTCTCAAATATCTCTGCCCCAACGCACCAAGCAGCAACGCGAGAATCGCGTCTCATCTCAAAAGAGACGTCAGACGCACGTTATACAGCCACGACGCGAGAACCGCGTCCCTGAAGCCTGCGTCCAGGCTATACAGCACATTGATGCCTCCTGTCTTCGACGTTGCGAGGCTAGTCTCTTCGATCCCCCTCCCGTGGATTTGAGGGATTACTTGACGAAGAAAAGAAGTGCCAATCAGGTCACTTCATCATGTTGCTGCCAACGGCTCATCCATATGCTTTCTGAGTGCCGTTGCAGATCAGGTGTGAACCAGCAGTCTTTAGTTAGACAGCTGACCCTGATTCCCCCATCAGCCAAAAGAAGACGCTCTCATAGGCGGAGGGTGTTCTCTGACGCTGAGTATCCAGAGCTCACTGCAAATATGACAAGCAAGAGCAAGGGAAAACAACCTGCAATCAGCTCGGATGAGTCTGACTCTAAACCGGAAGGGGTGTATCAACACACTCGCACCCGGACTGGGGCCATTCCCCCGATTGATTATAATGCCTTAGCCCATGGCATTAAAGTGAATGATTCTCACTCCGCCGTAGCGGAATCACGGGCTTCAAACTCTTCCGTTGAGAAGGAGGCCTCCGCCTACATGATAGGCACTCCTGAGGAAACGGCTAGACGTTTAGAACAAATCCAGAAGGCACAAATGGATATGATTCTTTCTCAGCAGGAATCTATCGACTCCCTCAAGCAGATGCTTGCACAGTTGCTCGAAGATAGGAGGAAATCTCCTCCTAAAAAGACGAAGGGCAAAGGGAAAAAGGGAGAAAGCTCATCTTCCGAACCTTCTGAGGAGAGGCCGCGATCTACTTCTGGTTCGTCCAAATCCTCGTCGCAAGTAAAGGGCGACCAAGACCAGGGAAAGGCTCATGCTAAAAGAATGAGTCAATTGGAGCAACGCCTCGAGGCCCTTAC
This sequence comes from Agave tequilana, assembly GCA_038442645.1. Classification (NCBI taxonomy): domain Eukaryota; kingdom Viridiplantae; phylum Streptophyta; class Magnoliopsida; order Asparagales; family Asparagaceae; genus Agave; species Agave tequilana. The sequence goes on along the minus strand of JAVJIF010031881.1, from coordinate 60,165 downwards.
CAACCGTAAAGGCCTCCAAGAAGCTGGAGTGATCCGGCCCTATCCTGCTGAATGGGACTTGGTTCCATACCTGTCCAAGTTCAAGGCTCCAACCCTCCAAGCATTCGATGGGAAAGGGTCACCCAACCAACACATCTACTACTTTAAATCCCAAACCGGAATGTAGTAGATAACGATGCTATCCTGGCTCGTCTGTTCATCGGCACCCTAAAAGGGCTGGCCTTTGAATGGTTCATGAAGCTCCCAGAAGGTTCTATCAAGAACTGGGGCGATTTGGAGAAGCTTTTCTTAACACGCTTCTTTGAAGATGACTCGGAGGTCAACATGCCTACCCTTTTAGCCACCAAGCAGCAAAAGGGAGAGTCCGTTAAGTCTTTCGTGGAAAGATTTCGGAACGTGGCACTCCGATGTCCGAGCGGTATGACCCAGGCTACCCTCGTGGAAACATGCCGCCACAATCTCCAAACCTCACTCCTTACTCAAATAGGAGTTGCTGAAAGCCGCACCTGGAAGCAATTAGTCCAACAAGGTGAACAGGCTGAGGAGATTGTCGCCCGCGTCAGAGCGGAAGAGGGTAAGCCCAGGCCTGAGAGGTCAACAAGGCATGCGCCAGACACATCCCTCCAAGCCAAAAGGAAGGATAACTTGGCAGCAGAGACAAATCCCCTGTTAAACCTCAACCGGTCAAGGCGAGTGGCTCTTCAAGCCAGCCACGCGCCAACAAGCAATATTCCATCAAGGATGAACATGTCGACTCGCTCTTCAAATTACTCAACAAGAGCAATCGACTGAAGCTTCTGAAGCTAGGCGCCCCGAGGAAGTCGGCAAGACGGACAATCCCACCTATTGCTTGTACCACAGGATGCTGGGGCACCCTACCAAAAGCTGCTACGTCTTCAAGGACATCCTTCAAGCTCTGATTGACGCGGAGGTGTTAAAGCTCCAACCAGAACAGAAGAAGGTGACGGCCAACATGACGTCGGTTCTCCAGTTTAGAAAGCAACCCCCGACACCGTCGGAAGTGATACCTGTTCCAAAAGGAGAACTAAGAGTGGTCAACGTAGACCCTCATCAGCAGCAAGAGAAAGGCTTGGTACCCGTCCCTACACCTCAAGGGGAAATCATGTGGGTCCACCCTGACCATATCAACGAACAGCAATGGACTACTGTGACCAACAGGAAATCCAAAGGGAAGGCAAAGGCTTCATCCTGCAATGTGGTGTGTGCCTCCTCTCGAGAAGCCGAGACTGAGGTTCCCTCGTTAACTGACTCAGAGGAGGAAACAATAGTCTTGCCCGCAGAGCCCAACCAACCGATGGCGGGAACCCGTTCGGGACAGCCGTACTTGAAGCAGTATGGCGAGATGGCGGTAACCCCTCCACAACCAGCTGTAGAGCCAACCAAGCCCTCCACAAAATAACTTGTGGAGAAACAGAAAGAACTCGGTTTTCTCGAGTTCTTTCGAAAGGTGTAGCGGAAGGATCCACGACACTTTACCGCTTTGATGCCCTGGCTCAACTAGCCAACATCCCGGCACGCATTACCTTGTATGAACTTCCTAGACTATCAAAGTCGACCAGAGAAGCTCTACAAGAAGCTCTGGCAAATGCTGAGGTCTTCATGACCCAGGTACCGAAGGAGGAAGATGTAGAGGATTGCCTCCACACCTCCCCAAATGCTCCCTGCATTACCTTCACAGCAGATGATATGCAGGTTAAAGGGAAGCATGATCGACCCCTGTACTTCACAGGGTATATTGGATCGTCTGAGGTGAACCGCATTCAGGTAGATCCAGGGTCCGCGTTGAGCATCATGCCTCGTCGGGTCATGCAACATCTAGGCATCCCCACCTATCGTCTGAGCCCTACCCAGACAACCATTTACGGGTTTAATGCCAATGGCACCCGTCCGATGGGGAAGATCAAGCTCAAATGCCAGATTGGAAGCCTCAAGTCGGAAGTGACATGCTACGTCATCGATGCTGACACTTCCTACAACCTACTGTTGGGACGACCTTGGATTCACCGCAACTCCATCGTTCCCTCCACTCTCCACCAAGTCATGAAATACATTGACGGGAGTGGAAAGATTCAAACGTTGATCGCCGAAAGGTATCCGTTTAAAGGGGTCGAAAATTATTTCACGGATTCCCTCCTATATCAGGATCCTGTGGAGACAAATGAAACCCCGCAACCAGAGGAGCCAGACTCTGGTAATGAGGCTGACACTGAGCCTGAAAAAGAAGAGTGCCTGTGGGAGTTAGAACCACTTGTAAAGAGCATTGATAAGCTCGATGTTGATAATACCACCGACAATGTAGGCGGTTGGTACATTAATGAAGAATTATATTCAGCGTATTTTTCTGTGTTTGCTTCTGATTCAATACCGTCAGATACTAGCACTGATGTAGATGATGACCTCTGGTTGGCAATGGATGCTTTGACATCGTTGCATGTACCAGTAAAATCATCCTTCGGGACATACCAAGATAATGGTAATGCGCAAGAATCTATATTTATGGTTCCAGCCAGACGGAAAGGCCAAAAACCAATTCTTTTTGGGCGAATCTCGTCTGAACCAACGTCCTGCGAAGAATCGGAAGGCGAGGAAGAATCCCCTCAGTTCGGTCATTATGAACCAAAAGCGCTCAAAATGATGAAGTGCATGGGGTACGATCTAACCAACAGACCCGGGTTAAACTTCGGCAAAGGAAGGAGAACGCTACTTCGATCCTTTGTGCCGAAAGGGAAAGCCCCCGATTATTATCATCGGACGCGCCGGGGGTTGGGCTATGTATCGACTCCGATCCCATCAGCCTCTGATTCTGGAGGGCCATCAGGTTATAATTACTCTTCAGGCACGTCATCGCGGGAGTCGGATGTCAGTGTCGGCAACATCTTCAGAGAACTTTCAGTGAACATGGTTTCAACAAGCCACCTGGAAGACGGAGATGAAGAAATGATCTAATCTGATACAGATCCTTGGATCAAACATTTAAATACTCTTTGGGATACCCGCTTTGAACAGCGCGAGCCACCCACAGAAGACAAGGTTGTTCAAGTCAATCTAGGAGATGAGGCCAATCCTAAGCCCATCTTCATAAGTGACGGCCTGTCACCTTCGGAGAAGAAGGATCTAATATCTCTTGTACAAGAGTATATAGACGTCTTTGCCTGGAATTACGAGGACATGCCTGGACTTGATCCTCAAGTGGCTATGCACCGCCTCAACATCAATCCGGACGCAAAACCTGTCAAACAACAGCAGCGACGGTTCCGTCCAGAAATAATGGAGGCAATTCAATCAGAAGTCAGAAAACTTATTGATTCTGGCTTCATCAGGGAAGAACAACATCCCGACTGGGTAGCCAACATTGTCCCCGTTGCTAAGAAAAACGAAAAGACCCGGATCTGCATCGACTTTCGTGATCTAAATGAGGCTTGACCCAAAGACGAATTCCCATTGCCAATCACAGACGTCATGATTGACAATACTTGTGGATTCGAACGAATGTCCTTCATGGATGGATTCTAAGGATACAATCAAATTAAAATGTATCCTGATGACGAAAAGCATACCTCCTTCAGGACACCTCTAGGGGTATATTGCTACACCGTCATGCCCTTCGGACTGAAGAATGCAGAGGCAACATATCAAAGGGCCATGAATGCTATTTTCCATCAGCAAATACGCAAAACGATGGAGTGTTATGTTGACGACATCGCGGTAAAAAGCCGCACTAAAGATGATCACATATCTGACCTGAAGGTTGTCTTTGATATCATGCGGGCTCATCAATTGAAGATGAATCCCACCAAGTCCTTCCTGGGGTGGCCAGTGGCAAATTTCTAGGATCTGTTGTAACCTCCACCGGATCCATTTGGACCCGGAAAAGGTTCAAGCTATCCAGGAGATGCAGCCCCCAAGAAATCTCAAGGAACTCAGGGGATTACAAGGACGATTAGCATACATCCGCAGGTTCATCTCAAACCTCTCTGGAAGATGCCAACCCTTCGCTAAGTTAATGAAGAAGGGTGTCTCGTTCGTTTGGGACGACGCTTGCCAACAAGCGTTCAAGGAAATCAAGCAATACCTCACTCAACCACCAGTCCTTGCAGCTCCGGTATCCGAAAAGCCTTTCCTGGTGTATGTCCGGGCAATGATCATTCTTTGGGAGCTCTACTAGCTCAGCATGATGATCAAGGACGAGAGCAAGCGATCTACTATCTGAGTAGAACAATGATCGGAGCCGAACATCGGTATAATCCGATCGAGAAGGAATGTTTAGCATTAGTGTTCGCCATTCAGAAAATGCGTCACTATCTGGTAGGCCAAACTATAAAAGTCATATCAAAAGTCAACCCCCTGAGGTTACTTATGACTAAGCCTTCATCGTTGAATGGCCGGCTGGCAAAATGGGCCATATTGCTATCCCAATATGAGATGCACTTTTTACCACAAAAGGACATTAAAGGACAAGCGGTGGCAGATTTCTTAGCTGAACACCCGGATCCAAGAGCAGCCAAACTCTACAAGGATCTCCCAGATGAAGTCGTCGAAGTCTGCTCAACTCAGACATCGTTCGAAGGTCAAGTGTGGCAACTTTTCTTCGACGGTGCATCGAGAACAAGCCCAAAAGGACATATAGTAGCAGGGGTAGGAGTAGTACTCGTCTCCCCACAGAATTAGGTGATTCCCCGAGCTGTCTCATTAACTGAGCCTTGTTCCAACAATGTAGCGGAGTATAACGCTCTCTTGATTGGGATGCAATTCGCCAATGAGATTGGCGTTAAAAATCTCGAGGCATAGGTGATTCTAAACTCATCGTCAGCCAAGTTCGCGGAGAGTACGAAGTCAGACATGAAGACCTAGTACCCTATCACTCCGCAATTATCCACATGGCCGAGAGGTTTTCAAACTTTTACATCGACCATGTACTGCGCAGGCAAAATGCGCATGCAGATGCACTCGCATCCCTCGCTGCCTCCTTAGCTCTTCCAGCTGGAGCAAAGGAGAAGGTATTCATCTACAGCCACGACCTGTGTTGTCCGAGAGTCGCTCTCGAAGACTACCCTTGGTCAACGGGAGGTCGTCGCAGCGAAGAAGCTCTTGAAGCGTCGACCGGTCCAGAGCCTAGAGACTGGCGATTCCCCTACATTGATTACGTCTTATACGGCATCCTGCCTGAGGACGCCAAAGAGGCGGCTGCCATTCGAAGGAAAGCCCCTAAATTTTACTACAATGCGATTACACGAACATTGTATCGTCGATCGCATGACGGGGTCTTGCTCCGGTGCCTCTCACCAAAGGAGGCCCGAGAGGTATTGAAAGAAGCCCACGATGGTATGTGTGGAGCCCATCAACCTGGCCCAAAACTGGCACATCGACTCCAAAGATTGGGTTACTACTGGCCCAAGATGATTGCCGACGCCGTCACTTATGCTAAAAGATGTCACGCCTGCCAAGTGCATGGCGACTTCATCCATCAAGCACCAGGGTACCTTCACTCTACGACCTCTACCTGGCCATTTGAAATGTGGGGGATGGATGTGGTTGGTCCTATTAGCCCACCATCATCAAAAGGACATCAGTTTATTTTGGCAATAACCGATTATTTCTCTAAATGGGCCGAAGCTATTCCTCTGAAGGAGGTAAAATCGTCTAACGTGATCAAGTTCGTGAAACATCACGTTATTTACCGTTTCGGTGTACCTCGGCGAATTGTCCATGACAATGGACCCCAGTTCATCAGCCAGGCGTTCCAGAGATTCTGCGCTAAGTTCAGAATCCAGAGTGTGTCCTCAACGACATACTATCCTGCCGCTAACGGCCTAGCAGAAGCTTTCAACAAGACTATTGGCAAGCTTCTCAAGAAGTTCGTCTCGAAAAGTCAACGAGATTGGGACGATAAGCTAGGTGAATGCTTATGGGCCTACCGCACAACTGTGCGAACCCCAACTAAAGCCACGCCATTTTCTTTGGTATACGGATGTGAAGCCGTACTTCCACTGGAAATCCAAATTCCATCTCTACGTGTCGCCTTGACAGCGGAGATGACAACCGAGGAGAAGCATCGACAGCGGCTCCAGGAATTGGAGGCCTTAGACGGTAAGCGTCTGCAGGCCCAACAGCAAATCGAGCTTTACCAAGCTCGAATTACCAGAGCCTTCAACAAGAAAGTTAAAATGCGAACTTTCAAGAAAGGCGATCTTGTCTTAGCCGTCAGAAGACCCATGGTAATGACGCACAAGACAAAAGGAAAATTCCAGCCCAAATAGGAAGGGCCATTTGTAGTAGAGTCAGTCTACTCAAATGGGTCATATCGTCTCATAACGTCAAATGGCGATACACTCATGATGCCGATCAATGGTAGATTCCTAAAGAAATACTATCCTTAGATAGTGTTCTTCCACCGATCAAGTTAAAAAATACACCTCTGATCAAAACAAGAAGAGCTTCTTCATTAACATCCGACGCCTCCGACGGCTTAGGACAGAAGAAAATGTTGGCTTTTAAGCCCAACATAAATCTTCGACAACTTATCATGCTGAGGGGAATAGCATGGCTAGCCCAACTCAAACGGTAGTTGGTAAAGGCACCTCAAATCCGTTAATAGCTGAGGGTTTGCTAAAAATCCTAAGTGGACTTGACTCCACTCTTTCCTCCAAAATCCCTTACCAATTCTCACCCACAGAATGGTAGGTCTACCAAATACAATCATTACCAAGTTAACACTATACCTCTGGTAATGAATACTCCTTGTCGAGTACAACTCTTGCTTGTCAACTCTACATAGAGTAACAAACTTTCAGATTTGCCAAGTTAACACTATACCTCTGGCACTCCAAATTCCACCTGTCAGTTCTCATCAATAGAATGACAGGTCCTCAAACCGTTTTTTTGGCACGAGCCAATTCTTGTCCAGTTAATATCACACCTCTGACAAAATTACTGTTTAAGTTAACATTATACTTCTAAACAGTACACCAAGCTTCTGTCAAGTTAATATTACACCTCTGACAGTCACTTTCCTTCAGACTTCCGTATTGAAGCTGAAACAAATGATGCTAAGTTAACACTACACCTCTAGCATCTAAGTCATTGCTAAGTTCAACAATACACCTATGGCCATGACTTTTCCTCGACTTCCTTATCCAAGCCGAGATGACCAATGCTAAGTTCCACATTACACCTCTAGCATTACCCTCACTGTCAAGTTAAACATCACACCTATGTCAGTGACACTCTCAGTTTTCCCAAAATGAAAGCTGAAATGCTCCTGAGTCAAGTTAATATCACACCTCTGATTCACATCCTTGTCAAGTTAACATCACACTTCTGACGAGACTACTTTCAACCCGTTAAGTTAGTATCACACCTCTAACGGTAAAGACTTCCCTAGATTCCCCATGAGTCTAGTCTTACTTGTTATTCTCTTCAATAGAATAACAAGTCTACCTAAAAACATTGTTAGGTTAACACTACACCATTGACAGTGTTTCCATCAACTCCCCGGCTGAACTTAATCAAGTTGATCCCAAACCCTTGATAAAAGTTCACCTTCCCTGGGGGTACGTGTTCCACCTGTCACTTTTCTTATAAAGTGGCTGGTCCACCAAACATTATTTCATCTCTGTCAAGTTAATATTACACCTCTGACAGTATTGTGAAAGTTCCTTAAATAGGATCTTTCCCTACAAAATTTGACTTATTAAGATTATCATCATAATTTTGACGAAGTCAAGATTTTCTGCTTCTATGCGTCTAACTGAAAACAAAAGGTTCAAGACAATAGAAAGAGGCAGAAAGAAAAATGTCACTTTTATTTATATCCAGGCATATGAAAGTGATACAAAACGCTCTCTTATACAATAAGATTCAGTGTTACAATTAAGGAGTACAAAGAAGTCCCTCTCTCTCCCAGAGGCCGTACTCACTCCTTGAAGCCGCATCTGATTCCAAGTGCACGATGTTTGGAAAAGCGCCAAACTGTGGCGACAATTGGAGCCGATTGCACTATGGTGCATGACGTAAACATCGAAAGAGCCCTAGCTGACTAAGCTAAGAGCAATGGTGTTCTTGAGGTCCGGTGGCAGCAAAAAGCCATGCAACCCTTCATTCATGAGCATCTCTTTCGCCATAAGGCCATCCAACAAACATGGAGTGTCCTTGATGTCACTTCTGAGGTGAGAGAAGAGGGGATGCTATCTGCCACTATATCCACCGTAACCCCCTCGCCGCCATACTCACACTGATCATCCCTTGCCAGCAGGCATGACTGGTGCATTGGATCTGAAGAGACCTTGGCGAGGGTTAAGTCCCCGTCAGGGACATAATATATTCCCTTGTGGACGACGGGGACCATAATATATTCCCTTGTGGATGAACATCGAACGAGTTCGCCGGCCGAAATATTCTTCCAGGGGCCCAGCGAACCTGAAAAAGGACGATCAAGCCTACCTGCAAGGAATAAACAAAGGAATCAGAACATCTGGAACTTAGTACACTTCAACAGAGAAAACTAAGTGACAGACGCAGTTATTGCCGAAGACTACAGACGCGGGAATGACCCACACAGTAAGCCAAAACTTCCGCGGTGGCAGAAACAGACGCGAGTTAAAACTGTGATACACGCAGGGTTCAAACGCAGTCCAATTTTGCATCTGCGTCTAACACACCAGGCGCGAAAAGACTCAGACGCCAAAAAAATTGCCATCTCCCTGTTGAATGAACAGGAGTTGCAAGATTCGGGTCTGAAACCTTCAACCCGAGTTGGAATTCATCCAAGTCAGTGGCCTTAAAACGCGAGCTTCATGAGCAAAGCCAGCGCCAAGTGCCAAAGACTTCTGTACTCGCGTCCAGAGAAGTTCAAGTCGATGGTGCAAATTCAAAAAAGGGAATGCACCAACTAAGACTTCATCCAGATGTGATATCTCTTTAAGAGATGCCAAGGTGCAAGCCTGGGTGGACTAAAAATATCATGGCAAGTCGGGACGGCATACCCGCAGAGGCCTCTATCAAGAGTTGAACTCTCTGCATTAGATCGTGGACATGAAAGATGATCAGAGAGACGCTTTCCCCTGAAGAGACCAAACAGAAGCATGAGAGCTTGGGCCCGCAGATCCGCCTCAGATAAAAATCCCTGCGCTTGTACTCGGAGGGATTCCAACTCGGATGAACGAACAGAGAGGTTTGCTTCAACTTGCGCCTTGGCAGCCTCTAACTCCGCTAGCCTCTTTTCAGAGGTAGCAAGCTTCTGTTCGTTAAAAGCAATCATGGCCTCAGCCCTGGCTATAGCAGCCCGAGAGTCAAGGATAGCCTGCTTTGCAGCCTGTATGATCATGACAGATTCCTTGGACTCAACCGCTAGCCTTTGATGCTCAGCCTGGAAACCTTCAAGAAGACGGGTGTTATCGGTTATCTTCTCCTCCACCTCCCTTCGCTCCTGCTCTTGAGCAGCAAGGAGCCTATTCAGAGTTTTCTGGGCTTCGTGGAATGAGCCGGCATCCTCCAGGGATCGAAGCTCTCTCAGGTCTTGTCCCAGCTGCTCCACCACCAGCAGACACGCCTGGGCTAGCGAAGGGCCTCCGGCCAACTTGATGTTCTCAGCCAAGTTTTCGAGAAACATCCGGGCGAATTCAAAGGAGCTACCCCAGACAGGATGAAATCGATGCATGATCGCATCGAGTCAAAGAACTGTTGCACCGTTTTACGTGTCAGGAACTCCATAGTATCATCGCCCGAGGTGCTCCCCGACCCCTTTCTATCACGGGGTGAGGGATGTAAGCCGGCTCTTCTCACGCAAGAGTCGGGCTGACCACCGGTACGGCAGGAGCAAGAGTAGCCACTAGCGCTTCTGGGGGTGCTACCTCTGCAGGAACCTCCACAGCTGATGACAGAGTAGTGAGCTCGACCTCCTCAGAAACCTCGGCCGAGGCTTGAGCTGTGTGGCCTTCCGGAGGGGCACTGACCGTCAGACTCTCCACCTGAGCCCCCCCAGTTCTCTCTGCAAATTATCTCAACATTAGCTACAATGGTGAAAAGAGAAACATTCAAGACATCAAAACTTCCTTACCAAGTTGGAGGTCCAGAGATGTCGAATACTTGGGCGAATCCTGCAGAGTAGAAGTCTCCCTGGCTTCAGTGGCTGCCTCCTCGTCCTGCAGAGTGGGAGTCTCCCCGATTTCAGTAGTTGCCTTCTCTGGAGGCATCTCGGCGGCTGGAGTCTCAACTCCTTCCGGCTGGGTCAACTCTTGCACCATCTCCTCGATATGCGAGGAGGTTGCAGCCTCAATATCCTCGGCCAACCCTGCAGCATAAAAGGAGAATGTTAAAACCTCCTCTTCAAAATAAAAAGGGAGATCAAGTCAGAAGAAAAAAAAAGTACCTTCAGCGGGAATAACTGCCGCCAGTGGTGATGCCGTCAACGGCTCGCACCCATGTATTTCCTCCTCCGAGATGTGTGAGAATTTACTCAGATCAGGAGGAGCGGGTTCGTCACCATAATCGACCTCATCCTCAAAATCGCTTCCCTCTGCGGATAAGGAAGACGACAGTGCAACGCGAAAGGCCTCGGTAGCCGGAGCCTTGCCACCAATTACCCCAGTGGTAGGGCTGGGGTCAACTGTCTGAGGACTGGAGATGAACACACTTGGAGATCCAGGTTGCTGTGCCTCATCCCTCCTTTCATGAGCAGGGGAAGACCCGGGCTGAGTTGAGACCCCTGCAATCTCAACATCACTCATGATGTCGACCTCCGGTTGCTGTGCCTCATCTCTCCTTTCGTGAGCTGAGGAAAACCCGGGCTAAGCTGAGACCCCCGGAATCTCAACATCACCTCCGCTCATGATGTCGACTTCGAACTGCTCGGCCTCGTCAGCGGCGGTCGGTTCGTCAGCAGGCTCTCCTTCCTCTGAACTCCTGCAGCCCCTGCTGCGCAACCTATGGGCACGGACTAAGGGGACAGCCTCTTCATCTGCCTCTTCTTCCCTCGGTTCCTCAACACCAGCAGGGATGTCTTCGGATAGAGAAACTTCAACCGTCAAGTCTCTCCGGACCTTCTTTGGGGCAGGGTCAGCAGTGGAAGTAGAGCCTCGAGCACGCTTACTCACCACTTGTCGAGCCTTTGTTGCTCGTGGCTCCTCCCTCGACCCTCTCCCGACTTCCCTCAGAGCCTTTAGATACTTCTCGACGCCTTGCGAGCGTTTATCGGACCCCGACCTTGCTTCGAAATTTGCATTGATACTCTCAATGCATGAATACTCCGGAATAAAGTATGGTGTCTGGTTGACCTGGAGGTATCAGGTATAGAAGCTGAAGCTTGTGCGGCCCTTGGCTCCTTGATAGGTAGACGGAAAGTTGCTTCTGTCCCTCCGGCCACGCTATAGTACTAAGCCCGAGCACCTTCGAATAAGTTCCCACTGAAGGCGAGTCGAGCATTGGGGTTGCCGACGTAGAGTTGATCATAGCCGAACTGTCGGGCGAAGCGACTCGGCATATATGGCTCGATCGTGCATGAAGTCCCTTGCCGGAAAAGCACATACCCAGGCCGGATGTTAACCAACCACCAGAAAATCCCCGTTGACAGCCTAGTGAAATCATCTTGGCCTGCGGAGTCAGTAAATAGTTCCCCGAAAGATGCACCAGGAATCTCGGGGAAGCAGCGGTTAAGCTGGTAGTTCGAAGCAGACAGAATGCACTTTCGAACGTAATACATGTAAGTATTACGCCAGTCAGAACCCTCCAACCGCTGTACAAAAGGGACAAAACCCTCACTCCAAGGCATCGGCGTCATCAGAGAGGGGCAGTGCATCACGTACCAAGCCATTAAGTACGTGTAGGGCAGCTCGACCCGAGGGTTGGGGCGCTTCACCATCGGCTTCCCCTCTGAGTCAACAATCGGCTTGCCATGGGAGTCGACAGCCTTCCCTGCCTCGCAGAAAGTCTGGGTTAACGCCCGCAACCCGCTTTGAATGCCAGCCGCCATGGCCGGGAGAAGGGCTATGGGACTGCCATAGGCCAGGAGCACCGCCGGGTACACTACATCGGCAACAATGACTTCATGTGGCAGCGTGGGCACCACACAGCGCTTCAACCACAACATTAAGAAGCCCGCCAACAGTGCTCGATCGGAGATAGGAATCCGGGCTTGATGATGAAAGCTTTCGAAACCCATGTCAGGTTCGAAAACATCCTCGTTCGAAATCGTGGTGTAGAAGCCTTCAGAAGCCTTAACCCTGTCGTCAATCTCCTTGTCGGAGCTGGGAGCCAGTCGGGTTACCGGATGGTCTTTCTTATTGATATCGTTAAACAAGTAGTTGGCCCAAGACAGCTGCTTGACTCCTCCCGACCTCCAAGAGGTTACCTGACCGCAAATGTGGAAGTGACATAACACCTCCCAATAAGTCTCGTACACTTGAGGAGACCCTTTCTTCATAAGGTTGAGCTCCTCAGTGGTTGGGACATATTCCTCATAGGGAGAGTCCCCTGTTGCCAGCCCCGAGACCTCATGCAACTCGTGCAGGGCAAGGCCCATCTCTCCGACCGGAGTGAAGAATGTCCCCATCAAAGGATTGTAACGCTCCAGGATCCCGAAGAGGTTCTGAGAACTCGGTGGGATACCATACTGAACGGCCCTGACTGCTTGGTACAAATCCGTTTGCTCCAACAAGTCCCTAAGGTCGGCAGGGACGAAGCTCACCATCCTGCCCCACCAATACTTCTCGGTGGAATGAACCCACCCGGGCGAACGGAACTCAACCGGAAAATCACCCTCCACTTTCATGAATGCGTTGAGGAAAGTGGTGCCAAGTTTTGGTGTTTCTCCAACTGGGGGCTCAGTCCTGAGCGACCCGGGGAACAGGCCGAGAACCGCCCTATCATGACTATCATGACGGTATACCTTTTTGGAGCCTAAGTCACCGAGAGTAATCTCAGGGACATATCGGGAAAGGTCCCATTTCATCTTCCGAGGGACGAACATGTGCTGGAGATAAGACAGCGGGTACATCCTCTCCATGTCCGGAAGAAAGAATCTTCTACCCCCTATCTGGCGGAGCCATTTATAATTTCCATCATACATGGAATAGCCGCCATCGCCGATATGGTCTCCAAAGAAGAAGGCGGGCTTCTCCAGCGGAACGCGAGCATCCGTTGTGAATTCTGCGTCAGTCATAATCTCCCGAAAAGTTGTCATGTCAACATTGGAGAGCCTTTTCTTGCGCTCCTGCGACCTGTCAGCAGTCACAGGTACAGTCCTTTGCAGCACAAAGGTTAAATCACAGTCAGCACCACCTACGTGCCCAAGTGGCGCTTCTTGGAGAGTGGGGCAGAAGAGTGTGGCACTGCAAAAGAAAAGGACACTTGATCAGACATCTTATCAGAAAAAAAAAATGTTAAGTGTCTATAGTCCAGACGCAGAAAAGATACTGGACGCAGAAATTATCAAAATTCGCGTCTAGACTTGAGAATCCGCGTCCAGACGCAGAAGAGACACTAGACGCAGGAATTATCAAAATCCGCGTCCAGACCTGCAAATCCGCGTCCAGACGTGAGGCCCGCAGGATCAAGCCCGCGTTTTGAAAACCAAGACTTATGAAAAATCTCCAAGTACTTGGGCTCAGGTGCCAGATTCATAAAAAAATCAGCACCTGATGTCATAGAACGCATGGATCAAGTCCGCGCCCGAACCCTTCACAATTAGAAATATTCTAAGTGAAGAATCTGAAATGCAGGGCTCACTGGCACCGGGTCATCAAACCCGCGCCTTGGTTATCAACTCAAAGACCGCGTCTGAGACCGCGTCTGAGAATCAAACACGGTTTATATTCTGTGTTGACGGTTCTCCTCCAAAAAAAAAGATTCTTTTTTAGGGGTTCCATGAACTTCCATTAATGGTGAAGGTTAAGCCTAAACGGCATTATACCTAGAAAAAGGACTTCCTGCGCGGAGGAACTGCCCCTCTGGGCCTCGGCGACGGTCGCCTTTGAGGATGATGCGGTTGGCTTGGCCTTGGGTGCCATTGGTGATCAAGAGTCCGATGAAGGAGAAATGAAAAGTGATGAACAAAGATCCTCTTTCTAAAACCCTAACAGATGCGCTCGGAGAAGAAGAGGATATCTCTCTGACTGTTGCCATTTATAGGCACAAAGATTTGCAAATATACGCGGCGCGTGGCTCGATTAGCTCTACAGCGAGTCATCGCTTGACGCGTGGAACAGATCATTTAATGAACCGGGAAGTCCGCGCGCCAAAAGGTGATGTCCCGTCGGTTCCCCAGGATAACTGGCAGTGCACTCATGACATGGCACGGATTCGCACCCGACGGCCGCGTCTCTTCGATGGACGTGCCCCGTCAGCACCGCCATAAATGCGTCCAGAAAGTCGTATCTTTATTCCAAAGAGGCGCGTCTCTCCGAAGTTCGCGTCCCTCCAATCTGGCCTAGCATCGCGTCTGCCTGAAGAAATATCAGTCGCGTTTCCATTTCCAAAAGACGCACCCCATGAAAGTCGCATCTTTAAAGCAGTACTATCTCTGCTCTTCAAAAAGAACTGGCGTTCAGTCCTTGCTTCTGCAAATCAGTTCAACAGTACACTGGCACAAGCAGACGATCGTCCACTCCTGGCTTAAAGCGCGTCCATGACAGACTAAAAGCAATCGGGGAGGTTTAGACTGTGTATCTAGACACTCAACACGATCAACTCTGGTGGCCTCAAAGAGTTTAACAGTACACTCACAAAGACCAACTCCAGATAAGATCAAACCCGGAGCATTAACAGTCCAGTCATAAGGGTAAGCTCAGCTAGAGTCCAAAGTATTTTGAAATCCATCCCAGTTAACCGCGGAATATCGAAAACTTTGGAGGGGGTTCTGTAGGCTGTCTAAAAATCACTAAAAGACAAGCCATTGAAAAACAGAATTTTGGCCGCGTCTCAGCATCAAGGCGCGAGGGTCCAAACCCGCGTCTCAGCATCAAGGCCCGAGGGTCCAAACCTGCGCCTCGATTATAACTGCCCTGGTTATGGGGCCTGTCTCCGCCCACATAGCGGGGAAGTTAACCCCCATTGTGGAGTGTTTTTAGGGGACACGTTCACCCCTGAAACCTCTATAAATAGCCCCGCCGCTATGAGGGGAGGGGTCGGGATTTTGACAGTCGATCGATAAGAGAGGAGGAGAGGACGACAATACAGAGAGACAGACAGAGACAAGAGAGAGAGCTCAACTCTTCAACAAGCTCGCTGCGTACGAGTTGCCCTTTGCCTACCTTCTCTTTGAGAGTTTTGGTAGACAGAGCTGTGTTACTCCTTCTACCAGCCAAAGAGAAGATCCCTGACGATCCCGACGGTCATCCGGTCAACGGAGAACAAGATTCACTCTCCACCGCCACTTGAAGAACCCAGCCTTAAACAAAGGGAGGATTCAAGATTCAACATCCTCCCTCCCTTGTAACTGGAAGGAAAACAGTTTTGTTGTAATTTTTCATCTGATTCAAGGAAATTTTACAGCGAACACCTTCATTCCTTTTTCCGGCGCGTACATACATGTCAAGTGATTACAGGTCAATTGTCATGGTATCAGGTGAAGTATACAGTACAAGCAAAATACCGGATCTTGCTAAATCATTACAAAATCATTTTAAGCTCATTACAAAATATTTCAAACTCTTCACAACCATAATTATAACAATTATACATTAAGCTATAAATAGACAAGCGGTGCTAGGCAAAGCTGGAATGTAGCTAGGCTGTATTCGCAGTGTATAACACTAGGTACACGGCAGAGCTACACTCCTGGTAAATCTAGCAAGTAGCGCTAACGCACTCAGCGAAACTAACGCTCGCAGCAAAGCTAGCGTATGAATGCTTGTTAACGTATGCGGCGAAGTCACGCTCGCGGTGAAGTTACACGCATGCGGCGGAGGAAGTGTATGAACGCTTTTGCTAACGCACTTTGCGAAGCCATGCTCGGGGCAAAGCTAAATGCTCGCGGTGAAGTAAGGGTATGAATGCTTTTGCTAACGGATGGGCGAAGCTACGCTCGAGCGATGCTAGTGGTAAAATGCTTAGCACTAAGTTCGCCTACTAGGCGGAGCTAGTAAAACCCGAAGTCCAACCCGGAAGCTAAGCCTGGAGGCTGAATAATATAACCCAAAGGCTAAACTCGAAGGCTAAACAATAAATCCAATAGTTAAAATCACCAAAAAAAAATCTCAAAATGAAGTACTCGCCTAGGATCTGTGGAATATGGTGGAACTTCGAAGGAGTTAACACGCATAGCGTGTGCAGGAGGAGAGAAAAAGATGAAATGAGAGGGAGCAAGGGAGGAGTGAGAGGAGTGCGCGACCAAGGAGGGCGTGATGGCCGGGATGGCCACGACCAAGGGGAGGAGTAGTAATCGGCGATGGGGTGATGGGGTGTGGGTGGTGGGGGTGGCCGGACGGGGAGGAGATGGGGGAGGTATGGGTGGCCGGCTAGGGGAGAGGGTGGTGGAGGTGGTGGAGATAATGTGGTGGAGAAGGTGGTGGAGATGGTGGTGAGGTGGGGGTTGGAGATGGTGGTGAAGTAATAGAGATGGTGGTGGTGTGGATGGGTAAAGGGGAAGGTAGAGAAGGGTGGCCGGAGTGGTGAAGGAGAGGGGGAAGGGGGGCTGGAGTGGTGGAGAGAGGGGGAAGGGAGATGACCAGAGATGAAGAAGAGGGGGAAGGGGAGGTCCAGTAGGAGAGAGAGGAAGAGGAGACAGAAAGAGGAGAGTAAGAAAAAGAGTATGGTGGGGAGAAATGAGAGGAGAGAAAGAGAGTTATATACGAGGAGAGAGAAGTATGCAGAAGAGAAAAGAAGAGAAAAGAAAAGGAAAAGAAAAGGAGGGAAAAGAAAAGGAAAAAGAAAAATAAGGAGGAAAAATATCGAGCCAAGCTCAAGGTCTAGGGTTTGGACCAGGCCCACAGAATACAGACTAAATACCAACTATTAAATGAATGAAATGAAAAAAAAATATGGGCGAAAAATCAGGAATTGTATCTCGGTACATATTCCGGGAACGTGTTACAGATTTAGCATTTGCCTACGTCCTCGGGGTAGAAGGGGAGTGAGCTCTTATTAATCAATCAATTACAGAATACAATACATGGGGACAATACCCTCTATATATATCTAGAGAATCTCTAAAGAAAAAGAAACCAATAGATCTAAATTTGGATCGGAAACGAAGCCAGGATCATATTAGAAAACTGTCATAAATTCGCCCAGAACACACGTCCTGGTCGACTGGGTAGTCGACCGGCTCCTTGCTGTGTTGATCGCCCGGTCGACCACTAGACTTTTACACTCTCTGTTAAAACTCTGGCATTATAGTCAGTCGATCGGGCGGTCGACCGCTGTCTTCTGCAGTCGCTGCTTTTTCTGGACAGTCGACCACACTTTCCTTGTGCACGCATGTGTGCATCGGTCGATTAGCCCTCTGCCTTTAGCTGAGAACAAGGTCTCTGTGTGCACTGTTGAATTCTGATCTCTGCGTTATTTTTTCCGATAAATTAAAAAAACTCTAGTAACAAGAATTTATACTCTCTCTCACACCTTCAAGCTCAATAAGAAGGGAAGAAGATGGAGGGGTAATATTATCATAAAAAGAAAATTTTAAGTATCTTTTGATATTTAATAAAAAAAAATTAGGTGTTACAAAGGAGGTACAAAGATTAAAGACTAAAATAGAATTACCAAAGATTTCAAGTGTTCATGTGAAAAAAAACCTTTTGTTTTACTCTTTTCCGGTGTACAAGAACTCTGGTTGCATTAACGAATTAGTATTTCTAACTTATATATATCTGTGAAGGCATAGCTTTCGTAACGGACCAACGGCCAGCTGTTGATCACAATATTTTTAATCAGAAACCCCTCATTATCATGGATTCAAGGAGCTGCCAAAACGAAATCAGCAACAAGCAACATGGAGATCACTTGGAGCTTAATTTAGTTCTCATCTCCAATATACACTTTTGTTGTGTGATGCGATCAATATACATTATCAAGAAATTATATAGGATGCTTCATCTCTATTATTTTAATGAAAACGTTTCATTTGAAAAAAAAAAAAAAAATTGAAATTTACAATCTCTACCACTGCAAAGATTTGAATGGAGGCCATACTTGTATAGTTACAATGGAAACTAAAATTTGAGAGATTGTGAGTGGATCATACAATTTGAATCGGAAATTATGATGTATTGTAGGTTATATAAAAGTATTTTTTAATTTTAAAACATGCCACACATTAATTTAATAAATCTTTTAATCAAACTTATTTACTTATCCTAAACATGCATCTAATGTAAAAAGAATTAAAGAAACATAAATTTGCTGGCATGAGGTGACGTAGTCGTGCAGAAGCACTGCCCCTAGAAGAAAAATGGCCGGTCCCTCGCTTAAAACTTGAAGTGGCATCTTCTCCTAACGATAAAAACTCTCCCAGTTAACCACCAGCGCTCAACTCAGGACGGTAAATTAGGCCTCTGCTGAGACGAAGATTTGTTGTCCGGAATGAAAAAGAACAACTTTGAAAATCACCAAACTTTTAATCACAAATACAGAATTTTATAGAATTTTTGATGTAAGAAATATAGAGAGAGAGAGAGAGAGAGAGAGAGAGAGAGAGAGAATGTATTTGAGTGTAGCTGTTTCATGTATAAATGGTGGACGAGATAGGCCAATATTTATAGCATTTGAACACCCTGTAGTTCTAACATTCCTGCGAGGATCGTGTGCACGTTCAGACTGTTGTCACAACTCTGAGATCGTGCAGATCCAATTCACTTTGAACGGGTCCAAAGAGAGCGGCCAAAACCCGAAAATCTTAACATAATTTTAAATAAAATATTAATAGATAAAATCAAAATAAAAATATAGTAAATTCAAAAACCCTCTGAATGGAACTGTATTCGTGTCCGCAGGTCATGGCCGGTCATTTGAACACGGCTCGATTTGATTCGGTCTATGTGCATGCGTGTGGGGAGTGTGGTAAGGCCCAACTAACTATAACAATATGCTTCAGAGGAGTTAGTATATATACTATTCCACCTTCTTTGTCCCATCAATGTGGGATTAAAAACTAAAGTAAAATGGAGGGAAACTCAAGTTTTTCCCCCCCACGAGCCAATAAACCCAACAATATACTTAACTTTATATCTTTGAAAATCTCATTAATACTGTTATTCTTGCAAAAATATATGAATCCTGCCATTTAATATTTTTTTGAAAAACGAACTCCTAAATGAAATAACGTACTAATATATTATATTTATCTTTTCTAAAAGATCTATTTTATCAATAACATTGACAAAATCTTTGTTAGCAAAACACTATTACCCAAATACTTTGCCTCTTATTATTATTATTATTTTCATTTTAGCCGCACATACAGTCAAGTGGGTGGATGAATGTTCACACTAAATTTTATAAAATAATGAAATAGTACATACAGTTTGTAATTTTTTTTTATATAATCTCTTCTTTTAGATTATTTTTACTAATGTAAAAATGTTTTTGAGCTTTAACTCAATTAGTAACTTATAAATCTAAGTTATTGAATGTCACAAGTTCAAACTTTAGTATTAGGGTGCAACATTATTTTTTCTCTCTCTTCTCTTATTATACTTATATAACTCTTGTCTTATTATACTTATATCTATAATGAAATTTTTATTATATTTATATTCACATTAAAAAAACATCTTGCGTCGGTCACTGTACCTGTGAAAGGAGGTGGAGTACTTTAAGGACTACCAAAATCAACTGATAAAATACTTCGGGACGCAGAAAGCAGAGGAGATCGTGAACAAGGCAGTTCTCGTTGGAATCAATGACTTTGTTGTGAGAAGTATTTTCTGGGCCTCACCGGCCGATCTAAGCAATTCACTGTTGATGAGTTCGTAGATTCTTGATGGCCCTCGCCAGAGATTTTCTTCCCATTTGAGAGGACAACAATTTTTTGCATGGTCATGTTTGTGTCGAGGAGTACAACGAGGCAGCCAAAGATTCCACTATTTGGATTTAAGGAATTGGTGTGAAGTGAGGAAGTAGGAAGTAAGATTTATTTCCTTTAGGAAAAGGGAAATGAGTAGTAAGTTTTCTGGTGTTTGGATGGTTGTTGGGAAGTGTGGTTTGGAAAATGTTTTGTCGTTTCCGTGTTTTTGGATGGTGGATGGTAATGAAAAGTGGAAGGAAAAGTTGACCACAAAGTTGACCGCAAAATAATATTAAAATAAAAATTAATTAAGAAAAATAAAAAATAGATTGTAATTAGAATGCAAGTGAGATTTACATGACCAAAAAATTAATTGTTTTATGCTATAACTTATTATAAATGAGATTTACATGACCACAAAATTAACTGTAGCACTCTGGAAGTGAGAAAATGGTTGTGTAAAAGAGAGATGAAAAGGGAAAAGGGGTTTTCTTATTTTCCTTTTCCGGTGTTTGGATAGATAGGGAAATGAGCAATTATACTTCCCACTTCCTCACTTCACTCGGATTCCTTACATCCAAACACGCCCTATGCTAAACTTCAAGCCCTAATTGAAGAGTTGTGTAGCATGCTGCCCCAGCTAGAGCTCAAGTACACTCCCATGTGTGAGTGTGCACACTTGAAGTTCTCCAGATTCCTTTGTTATTTCGTAAGTCGCGTCTTTCAATTTGAACATATCGATTTTGTTTGATGTAGCTCGATCAATGTAATTGCAACTACATGTGGCTTTTATTTCAATAATTTGGGCATTTGTGATGTGATTTGCCCTAACAACATGCAATTGTATCTCCAGTTGCGGAAAAAAGAAAACAGGTTTCTTGCCTGTTGCACAAGTATTACATAGTAAGGACCATAGCTGATTAATATCACATTCTTTTTTTTAATGAAAATTCTTCTCACACCCTCCTTTTTTACTATCTACATCAACGGAAATGAATATTGCCACGCCAAAAATAACAAAGGCCCCCCAAAATATTCACAAGTATGCCATTATTTTTTATTTTTTATTTTTACCATTTCACCCTTGATGAAAACTCAAAATGCCCCTTTCTTCTTCCTCCTTCCTCTTTCCTCTATCTCCTTCCTCCTCCTTCTCCGGTGAACCCGCTCCCCTTCCGCCTCCCACTCCCCCGCCTCCCCGGCGCTCCCCTACCCACCCCTCCTCCCTCTCCCCCGCTCTCCGTTCTTCCCACCCCCCACTCCCCCGGTCTTCTCCCCCATCCTCCCTCCTCCCTCTCCCCTCCCCGCACCCCGACTCCTCTGTTCGGCCATATTCCAGCCGAGCAGATAAAGCTCAGTTCAGCTGGATCTAGTGGAACAGATGGAGCTCCGGATTCCCCGAACAAAGCTCTGCTCGGCCAGATTCCGGCGGAACGAGGGGGCGAGGGCTAAGAGGGGAGGGGAGGCAGGGGGAGAGACTAGGGGGCTAGGGAGGAGGAGAGAAGGCCGGAGGGGGAGGGGGAGGGGGAGGGAGAGAGAGGAGGGGGGCGAGCAGGGGAGGGGAGGAGGGTGGCAGGCGGTGGAGGCCGACGGGTGGGGAGGGGGGGTCGCCGGCGAGAAACGGAGAAGAAGAGGAAGAGAAGAAGAAGAAGAGGGCTTTTTGGTCTTTTTTTTTTTTTTTGGGGGGGGGGGGGGGGGGGGGGGGGAGGGGGGGGGGGGGGGGAGGGGAGGGGAGGGTGTTTATTAAATTTGGGGGTGTCCTAATCCATTGGGGCTTTATCATTATTGGGGGTGGCAATATCTGTTCCCTACACCGACCCTAAAATTATTTTTTGAATTACAATTTTAACCATAAATGAATAATCTATAATACCTTCTATTTTTTCTCCTCTCATTTCTCTTTAGGATTTCCCAATTTTTTCTCTCTGCACCCCTATTAAAGTTCTCTTTAAACCCTAAAACTCTTCTTTCTCTCTAAGAGTTTAACTCAATCAATGGAGGTTGAAGACGGAGGATCAGATGGTTCAGATAATCTCTCTGTGCCATTGGAAAACATCTTTTTTCCTTGTTGGCCTTCGATTGATGTATTTTTTTTTAATAATGCAAATGGGTGTATCTGTAGAAAAAATATTTTTATTAAATAATTTTTGTTCAGAGAATCATGACAAAATCTGTTTGCAGTTAGCTATATCGTAATTTATATGAAAAGTTTTTTAATCAATGAATAACACTATTAGGTGAGAGGAAAGGGTGTTTCGATTTGATGAACATGATGAAAAGGATGGGTATGATGAAAAGGATGGGTATGATGAATATGATAAAAAGAAGGATACAATTAGAAGACAGACACGCATAAACATAAGTCAATTCGAGAAAATACCAGTAGTCATCATACTCATAGATGTCCCAGCCCTATGATCATGATCACACTTCAAAATTAAACAAAATCAACAGAGCAATCCATCATAAACCCTTTTTTAACTCTGTAACTATAAAAAGAATTCCAATGAAACAAACACATAAGTTGTCATTCATCTATCAGAGCACATAAGTCTCACATTACTACTATTAATGGACACTAAAAGCACAACAGAAATAGAGCTGTCAGAGATTGCGATCGTTTATGTTAATGGCTCCCATTTTAACAGGTATAAATTTGTTCTAGTCATTATTACATATTTGTATATCATTTTATTTTAACAATACTAATTTCATTTTTTTTTAAAATTAAATATAGTTTCATATGTCCATTGGACATCCTTTACCACCTGTTGCCCAGGGGTGGCGTCTTCATGCCCATATTAGGGCTCGTAGTTTGCAGGAACGATACAAAGATGGAGTCAATCAGCATCAACAGCTTGTGGGATCTAAATCACAGCAAAAAACAAATTTTTGATGTTAATTATATTGACATATGTGAGAGACTAGACATTTAAATGATGAACCTTTCTTCTTCAAATGGACGTTGAGCACTGAAGATATATATATTTTGTGTGGTCATATTATTTTTTTTTTGCAAATTCATAAGATTGTGTTTTGTTCGGAGGATAATAGTTTATAATTAGAAACTTCAAGAGCAGTGGATGAATGTTCCACAGTTTTGCTCAACCTAGTTGAGCTGACGAGGACCATTGTAAAAATCATACCCAATGTGTAGACAATTGCACTTGAAAATACTTAGCTATATTATTATGGCATAACAATGAGATGATTTGATGGTTACGCTAAAGTTATTCATTTTAGTTATGTCCGCGCGAATTAAAGTTTCTAAAGTTTTCTTATTAAAAAAAAATCTAAAGTTTTCATCTTTCCAGCAAAGGAAGAGACAGTGGAGATGATGATAATAATTTGTTCATTTACAGTGATCGTGCTTCGCCCTGTTAACTGAATGAAGTGGCATTCAAAATATCTCTTAACATCACATGTTCATTTATGAGTAAATAATTTATTAAACCTCTCAATTTCTTATATTTGAACTTTTTTTTTACTGAATATGCACACCGAATGCATAAATATGTTGATGGGGTGCAATGAGTAATTTTAAATCTAACTGATTATAGAATAGAAACAGATATTTTGAAAAGTTTTAGGGTGTATAGAATAAATTATGATAACTTCAAATTGATAAGTGGGTGAAAAGAGAAAGGTGAATGTAGACAGTAAAGAAGGTGAGTGTGAGTAGAATTTCTCTTTTTCATTCTCTATTATATCTCAAATATTGTAGTTGAAGCTATCACCGATTTAGCTGCTACCCTAGCTATAACAAAAACCATAAAATACAGCTCTAACTGATGTAGTTAGAAACTCCACGTTGGTCTAACCACAACCCTCCAAATAACTCCAAATTAATAGGTCAAATCTAGGTTTTTTCAAGGTTTGGTCTAACAAATGAAAAACAAGTCCCTTTTTTTTATGAAGACTAGATCAAGTTTTCTTTTAAGAATAGGTACTCCTGTTGCAAATTAA
Organism: Agave tequilana; assembly: GCA_038442645.1. Classification (NCBI taxonomy): domain Eukaryota; kingdom Viridiplantae; phylum Streptophyta; class Magnoliopsida; order Asparagales; family Asparagaceae; genus Agave; species Agave tequilana. The sequence goes on along the minus strand of JAVJIF010031881.1, from coordinate 36,245 downwards.
GTGTCGGAGTCAATAGGTGTGGGTTTCCGAAGTTTGGTTCGACAAAGTCTCCTGAGTTAGGGGGAGAGAGGCGAGGACTAGAGAGTCTGGGTTCAGGTAGGGGAATTTATGTAAGAGCTCTTCTTATGGAGAGTAAATTTTTCATACGTAAGATGAATAGGCCCACATGTGCGTATTGGTGAGGGGAGCGGGTTAGCTTTTCCGAGCGAAGGACCATCTGATCCTTCGCACGATGCTAGCCATCTATCACAGCTGATGGACAATCCGACGGAGAGAGAAAAATAAAAACACTTTTTGTGAGCCCCACAATGAAACACATTTTTTTTTTACTCTCTCTCCATTGGACCGTCCATCAGCTGTGATGGACGGATGGTCCTTCACGCGAAGGAGCTAACCCGCTTCCAGTGGAGATATGCAGGGGGTCCACCTGTTTTGGTTCTAGTATGTGGATAAGCCTCAGGAAGGTATGAAAATTTATTTTTTTATGCATACCAAAAATTGCAGACATATTTAGCATGTGCAATGCACATGTAAGATGCAAAAATTTTGCAATGGACTTATGTCTTGTCATATGCTTAATTCTGATTAATAGAAACTAAGATGTTGTATAATTAGCACCGAAGTTGTTATTATTTAGTGTGCTGCATGAGAAACTGTGAAGGGGGCCGTACAATTTCGATGCAAAATGCGAAGGACTTGATTTTATATCTTTGAAAAATCTCATATCTATAACTTTATAGTCGTCTAAGAATGTAAATCCTTCCAATTTAACTTTTCAAAAGTAAATTCATACTAATTATTTATCCTTCGTAAAACTTCTCTTATCAATAATATTAACATGTTTTCTTGCATATATGCAAAACATCGGTCAAATATCTAATAAGAATAACTCAAGATATTACTTGTAACAATGCTGAATGCATTCCCTTGTTTTACAATTAACCAAAATATTTTTAAAATTTCAGCCAAATATCTCTCTTATTCTTCTTCTTTTTCATTATAGTCAGTGATACCCTAGAGAAAGGAATTGGAGTACTTCCAAGGCGACCAAACAAATTAATAAGATATGTTGGAATGGAGAAAGCAAATGAAATTGTGAACGAGTAGTGTATGTAGACAGTGTCGGATACAACGACTTCATCGAGAACTTTTTCTTTTTCATGTGAGAGTTTTTCTTTGTGTGAGACGAGAGCATTGAGATTTGTAGATATCTTCTCTTTAAATTGTGAAATTATTTACTGTTGTGTGAGGACGTAGGAGTTTCTGTTAACCTTGTTAAAATATGCGTGTTGTGTTTGTATTGCTTTTGATTATGTGTTCATACCCCAGCAGATTTCAATTCCAAGGTTCAAGCTCGGATTAAAGAGCTATCTGATACAGTGGTTGCCCTCGACCAGACTCAGATATACACTCCAAAATATGAGCATGCAGTTCAAATTCTCCAAACCCATCAATTTTTTGTAAGTTTGGGTCAATGAATTTTAGCTCTCTCTATTGTTAGGATTTTGCCTTATTTTCAAGAGCAGATGATAGTCCAAGCAAAACAAATTGAGTTGAAAAAGACGATGACTTGAAATAGAAAAAGCAAATCAAGGTGGAGGCAATTTTCTTTCCATGCCCTTACGAGTTTTCTTTTCTGGAGGAGTATAAATATGATTCAAATTCTATTCAATGAGGGTTTGTTTCTGAAGATTAAAAGATTTAGAATTCTTCAGATCAACTCCAAATAGGATTGATCAAGATTCTTCAAGCATCCAATGGCCAAGATCAACTCATAGTCCCAATAGAAATTGTATTGTAAAATCTTATAAATAAAAATTATAACCTAGCATTGTAAGGTATGAGAAAAAGGTGAAAAATACCAAGGAAGCTAAGAAAGAGAAGAGAAAAGTAAAAATGCATAGAGAGACTTTATAATCTAGGTTTAAATTCAAGAAGAATGTTAATACACTTATTGCATCAAGCGAAGGGTTAGAGCTCTTTGTATCAAGTTTATTAATAAATCTATCTCAAGTTCTCTCCCCGCGGACGTAAGCCAAGTTTAGACCGAATCACCTTAAATTCTCGTTCTATTTCTTATTACTATTTTATCTAGGTATTGCTAGTTTGCTTACATCAGTTTTTTTTTGCAAGTATCATCATATTATCAACTTCCACAAATGTCAATTCCGGAGTAATAATTGGTATTATAGCGCCAATTTGTTATAACAATTGGTACAAGAGTTAAACGTTGAAGAAGGGAGATATGTCGAAGATGGAAAGTTCTATGACAAAGTTTGAGGTCGAGAAGTGATTGATGCTAAACTTGCACACAAAATACGGAATTATAGAACTTAAGAAAGAAGATGTGCAAGTGCTCAATTCTTCCGCTATAGCAAGTGGCTATGCGGGTCGTGATCCACAAGGAGGGTTTTGCGATAGAAGCGTTTACGTTCTTGTATTGAAATCGTTAAGAAAACAAAACAATAGTTCTTCTCTGTTTTTAAGTTAACAAAAAGAAAAAGAAGTAATAGTTAAAGCTAAGAAGAAAGTGAGAGATGAAGAAGGTGGAAAAAATCAGAAAACGGCAAAAGAAAGCGATTATGTACAAGTGAGTCGACAGAGAATGATTTGGAAGAGGTGGTTGGTGATCTAAACTAAGAAATAAAAGAAAAGAAAGAAAGAAGAGTGAAGAATACTTACCTAGATTGATTTATGACTTACTTGGAAACCTTTACTTGTTCTACCTTTGCTTTTGAGGCGTTCAACGCATAGATCATAAGCTCGAACTCAGTCCCTGTTCGCATTATATCATCAAGTCTAGCACAAGCATGAAGTGATACGTTTTGAAGAGGAGAACGTCTTCATGAACTGTCGTTGGCACTCTCATAACATCGTGTACTTGTGCTTTGGAATTCACTTGTAAACTCAACAAAAACAACGAGGTAAAGTAGAAGAGGAAAACGAAAACAAAAGAAAATGAAAGTAAAGAAGAACATAAACAATTGTTACCTTTATTGCTTGAAACTATGGAAGAAAGGAGGAGGGTACATCGGTGTCACTCTCAACATATGCCTCTCTCTCTTTTACTTACATGAATCATCATCTAACCTAAGCTACATACAAGTTACATAAAAAGAAAAACCTAAACTACAAAATAGAAAACTAGTCTAAACCTATCTCTGCATTCGTCCAATTTTCAGCGCAAGTACAGGCCTTTTATAGGCATAAACCCAACAATCAGGATCCCGGGGAGATCGGGGGAGCAAACGCTCCCCCTAACTCCCCAACAATGCCGCGAAAACGCGACTTTTGCCGCGTTTCTGCGGCCAGGGTGTGGCCAGATGGCCACACCCTGTTGGTGGGTCATCTTGGGATTATCTTCTGACTTTATCCTTTGTTAGTTTCTTCGTTTGAGTCCCAGATTCTGACGAAATGGCCTTGGATTCTTGGCTTTAACCGATCGATTCTGAGAGGATTCTTCTCAACCGGTTTTTCACCTCTTGATTTTGCCCTGATTTACTTGGTGCGAATTAATTCTGATTTAATTCAGAATTTTGGTGGGCTTTGGGCTCATTTCTGTTCATCTCCTTAAAGATTGGGCCGCAAATAAATTAAACAATTAATTAGGACAATGCAGGCTTTTATTCTATAATAAGTATAGATATATGATATTAAATATGCAACATTAGCGACCAATCACACCCCCATACCTATCTTTTGCTCGTCCTCGAGCAAAACAACTAAACTATACTAAGGATTATTAGACCACTTTCGCAGGTCACGCGATTGCACTGAGCATGTGCAACAAGCCGTTAAACCTCTAGGTTTCTCCTAGAGGACGAGTTTTGTCTCGTGAGGGTTTCAGCGGATTACACCCATAAAATCCATAAAGAAAGAGAAATAAAGAGTTAGTATTTTCGAAAAGCATTTTGAAAGAGAAAAATATTTGAAATATAATTGTAAGATTTAAGCAATCTATAAGTTATAGAAAAACTGAATTTTTCATTCCTACACTTAGTCTCTATTCAAAAATTTGTTATCAATCAAAGTAATGAGTCAAATTATACTTCTCATCTAGTCTATTACTTTACCTTAAGTCATATGCACCTTGTGACTGTGAAAATTTTGACTAAGGGTTCATTAACTCTAACTCCTATGCCTTATTTATATATATATATATATATATATATAATATATATATTATATATATATATATATATATATTTGTGGTATTATTCCTTAGTTTTATTAGGCTTTCTAATCTGCCCATGTAACGATCCTTGAATCGATGACTCCCAAACCAAACGGTCTTAGGGCACCGGGTGAGAAAACACCCCAAGGACTTAAGGACTCGAGCAAACAAGGCCACAAAACTAAGGGTTTTCTTATATGGACCCCTTTTAGGCGTGAATTCTTATGCTTTATTAGGCACAAATACCCAGCTTAATCAGAGGATTTTATATATTTTTTCTTAAACTTATCTAATCATCTTTCGCATAAATACTAAGGCTTGCTTAGGCCAAAGCACCTAGCTAATCAATAATTAGATTTGTTTATCTTTTTTTTCTTTTTTTTCTTTATATATATATATATATATATATATATATATATATATATATATATATATATTTATAAGGCATAAGAATCTTTGTTTTTGAACCCTAAGTGTGTAAGTGTATGAAGTGTGCATATTTCATCAAGGTAAAGATCAAGACTAAATTACTTTGACAAATTTTCTTCCTACCCTAAAAATCAAACAAATAATCTTATTTTGACCAAGTATAAGAAATCCTAATTTAGATTTTCCTATTCCTTAAAATTAACTTAATTTCTTACAAAAAACATGTCAAAATATTGTTTCCATTTTCAAAAAGTTTTTAAAAGTAAAGAAAAATGTTAATTTTTTTTTTAATAAAAAGAAAACTTATGTTAGACCCTCCCCCACACCTATCTCATGCATTGTCCTCAATGTATGAATTAATGCATAGATGCATGAAAAAGAAGAAAGGGAAGGAGAATGTTACCTTAAGGTGGTGGTTCCGGTGGTGGTCTGATTGGTCCACGAAACGCAGCCCAATCAACTTTTCTTGGGTCTCGAAGGAACCCACCAGAAGTTTCTCTAATATAACCCACTAAAAAGATGTGTCCATTAAGGATTTTTATTAAGTATTTAACCCCATCTAATTTCCAAATTCCATAACTAATTTCAGAGTCAAATTTGTCAACCTCCTCGTCCCAGAAAGGAGTGTGAAATGATAGAATGATTGACTTGGACTCAGGAAGGATAGGAACTAATACCGACTTAGGAAGGTGACTTAAATCAAGTAAAGGTTCAAGAGTCGAAATAGGTTCAGAAATTGGGTCCAAGTCAAGAAGTTGAAACTCAAGTCCACATGTGTTTTCCAACAATGGAATGTGACCTAATATGGGTGATTCCAGTTCAGGGACGATAGGTGATGGAATCAAAACTGACTCTAGAATATTATTCAAGTTTGGTAATAAAACAGGAGTCAATATTGATTCAGAAAGTTGAACTGGATCACAGATTTGAGAATCTAGGTCACATATCTCATTGAGTTCAATATCATAAAAATGAGAACTTGCCAATTTGTCAATAGGATCTTCAAAACTGTATAATTGGTCAAGTTCAATATGATCCTCAAAGATGGGTGATTCAATTTTATTATGAATTGGTACAGGATCCAATGTTGACTCCGGGAAAAGATTGAAGTCAGGTGAAGATACCAGAATCATTATTGAATCAGGAAGAAGAATTGAATCACTAATTTGGGGTTCAGGATCATAATCATTTTCAAGTTCTATTTCAGGAAAGGAGTAACTTGCCAAACTGTCAATATCTTTTTCAAAATTTAGAGTTTCGGCAAGTTCAAATGGTTGTTCTGAAATAGAATCTTGATTTCCAAAACAACCTGACTCTTCGGCTCTAACAGAATGGGTAGTGACATCAGAACTGGTCCAACGGTGAGAACGTAGAGATTCGACCATCATATCTATGTCACTATTATGAGCATTTTGAGCCTGAGTCATGGATTCAAGCATCTCCTCATAGGTGATATGTTCATTGTTTTGATGAAAAGATGAAGAATTGTCTTGGAAGTGGTAGTTAAATTGTGAGTCCATCAGATTTTGGGATTTGTGTTTGGACTCACGCATACTCATTTCAAAATTGATGGTTTCCTATTTTGGACGGGTGGAACTGAGTATGAATCTTGAAAATATTGTGGACTAGGTAGAGAAGGAGGACAAGGTGGTTGAAAATTATGCTCGGGGGAGGTGAATCCCCACTGACTCGGTGAAGAGTTGAAATCATTATGGAAATTATAGTCATTAGATTGGGGGTATGGGTTATATTGATTCGGATAAGACCAATCCGGCACACTAGGTTGGTCAAAGTTATGATATGCCGGGTTGGTAATATCCGAAAATAAAGTCGGTGTGTAATATGGATTATTATTGTAGTTGAAAAAATTATTATTATAGTCCATATCACACAATAGAATACAAACAAAAAACAAACAAATAAGCAAACAAATAAAAGAAAAAAAATTCTAACTAGGTTAGGGTAGACCTATGACCTAGACGACTCCTAACTGATTAGACTGTCCACGGGAGGTCTAATGTAGACTTTGACCACAAGCTAATCAGCCAGGTCAGGGCAAGGTTGGTGGGAGGTTTTCCGTCAAAGACGTTCCTTAATTAAATAACCACCAACCTTCGGGCTTTCGGCCCTCAATCCTTTTCCTAGACACTGATTTTGTAGGAGTCAGATTCTAACATTTTTCCCCCTTAGGATAATCTCCTAATTGAGTCCGAGATGTCCCTAGGGCCAACGTCTACTCAATTTTAGTTAGGCTTGGGTTAGTGAGTGCTTGGAATGTGATTTTTAGGTTAAGGAAGGGTGATTAAATCCCCACCTTATCTTGTTATGGGTTAGTGCCCTTAAAATAATTTTGTGCAAGTGTACAAGATATGTAAATAGGAATCACTCAAAGCAATGAAAATCAACCAAGAGATGAATCCTATTCTACATGCAATGCGAATGTACCTTGCTCCAGCACTCTTCAACAGTAAAAATAAATGAATTGAAAAAACGTGTGCCTAAAATGCAAACGTCTAATCAATTTTTAACTTTTGCAACAAATGTTTTACTGTTGATTATTAGCATGCTTATGTGATGGCATATAGGAAATAAAGAATTGCAGCAAACTAGAATTTTTGTAAACTAAGCAGCCCTGCAAAAAGCTGTTAGTAGTCAACTCTTCATTGCCGCGGTTCCGCGGCTTTTGCCGTGGAAACGCGGCAATTTAGAGGGCCCTTGGTCTCTGCTTTCTAGAGCAGAGGCCCAAGGCCACTTGTACGTCACTGTAATATTAATTTTCTGCTTTGATTGCCCTGTAACCTGCAACAGAGAAGAAAATTCGTTTAGTTCTAAAAAATTTTCAAAAAAAAATTCAGATTTCAATAAAAAACATGTTACCCTCCCCGGCAACGGCGCCAAAATTTGATTGATGCTAAACTTGCACACAAAATACGGAATTATAGAACTTAAGAAAGAAGATGTGCAAGTGCTCAATTCTTCCGCTATAGCAAGTGGCTATGCGGGTCGTGATCCACAAGGAGGGTTTTGCGATAGAAGCGTTTACGTTCTTGTATTGAAATCGTTAAGAAAACAAAACGATAGTTCTTCTCTGTTTTTAAGTTAACAAAAAGAAAAAGAAGTAATAGTTAAAGTTAAGAAGAAAGTGAGAGATGAAGAAGGTGGAAAAAAATTAGAAAACGGTGAAAGAAAGCGATTATGTACAAGTGAGTCGAAAGAGAATGATTTGGAAGAGGTGGTTGGTGATCTAAACTAAGAAATAAAAGAAAAGAAAGAAAGAAGAGTGAAGAATACTTACCTAGATTGATTTATGACTTACTTGGAAACCTTTACTTGTTCTACCTTTGCTTTTGAGGCGTTCAACGCATAGATCATAAGCTCGAGCTCAGTCCCTGTTCGCATTATATCATCAAGTCTAGCACAAGCATGAAGTGATACGTTTTGAGGAGGAGAACGTCTTCATGAACTATCGTTGGCACTCTCATAACATCGGTGTACTTGTGCTTTGGAATTCACTTGTAAACTCAACAAAAACAAACGAGGTAAAGTAGAAGAGGAAAACGAAAACAAAAGAAAATGAAAGTAATGAAGAACATAAACAATTGTTACCTTTATTGCTTGAAACTATGGAAGAAAGGAGGAGGGTACATCGGTGTCACTCTCAACATATGCCTCTCTCTCTTACTTACATGAATCATCATCTAACCTAAACTACATACAAGTTACATAAAAAGAAAAACCTAAACTACAAAATAGAAAACTAGTCTAAACCTATCTCTGCATTCGTCCAATTTTCAGCGCAAGTACAGGCCTTTTATAAGCATAAACCCAACAACCAGGATCCCGGGGAGATCGGGGGAGCAAACGCTCCCCCTAAATCCCCAACAATGCCGCGGAAACGCGGCTTTTGCCGCGTTTTCGCGGCCAGGGTGTGGCCATCTGGCCACACTCTGTTGGTGGGTCATCTTGGGATTATCTTCTGACTTTATCCTTTGTTAGTTTCTTCGTTTGAGTCCCAGATTCTGACGAAATGGCCTTGGATTCTTAGCTTTAACCGATCGATTCTGAGAGGATTCTTCTCAACCGGTTTTTCACCTCTTGATTTTGCCCTGATTTACTTGGTGCGAATTAATTCTGATTTAATTCAGAATTTTGGTGGGCTTTGGGCTCATTTCTGTTCATCTCCTTAAAGATTGGGCTTGCAAATAAATTAAACAATTAATTAGGACAATGCAGGCTTTTATTCTATAATAAGTATGGACATATGATATTAAATATGCAACATTAGCGACCAATCAAGAAGTTCAATGCTAAAGAAAACTTTGTTTTCTGCTAAAAGAGAGTGAAGGCATTACTGGTACAACAGAGTCTTCATAAGACCTTACAAGGAAAGTCAGCAAAGTTTGGAGGTACATCAAACGAGAATTGAGAGGAAATAGATCTTAAAGTAGTAAGCAAGATCCAAATATGTCTTGCAGACGAGGTTATGTACAACGTGACGGATGAAGAAACGGTTACGGGATTGTAGTCAAGATTAGAGACATTGTATTTGATGAAAAGCCCCTCCAACATAGTGTACCTCAAGAAATATGACAGAAGGAACAATGATATTGGAACATCTAAATTTCTTTAATAAGATCATCAAGGAGCTTCTAACTGTTGATGTTAAAATCGACGTGAAGGACAAGGTGTTGATACTTCTGAAAGTACACCTAGAGGGGGTGAATATGTATATGGCTAATCTAATGACAAATGAAGCTGAATTAAAAACTAATTGCAACACACTAGGTGTAACCAAAGAATGTAGCTGAATTTCCGGTGAGGGGCTCTGAACTATCTCTTCTAAATTTCTTTAAATAAGAGTTGAGGTGCTATATGAAGCTCTCTTAGTTCAACACTAGTGAGGCACACAATCAATATCAAACATATATATGATATGAATAATATGAAGCAATGCAAGATATAAGAGAGAGAGTTAGAGATAGTGGATCAATCTCAAACAATAAAATATGTTTCGAGGTTCGAGCCACTGCTCTATGTCCATGCCTTCACACAGAAGGATTTTCACTAAGTCCACACAGAGAACCTCCACTGAGGATTTGAAAAATACAAACTAGGATTACACAACTCCTCTCTAACAAAACAACCTCTATACAAGAGGCTAGGCACAATAACAATCGCCTCACACAAGAGGAATAAGACACTAAGCCAAACAACAATCACCTCACACAAGAGGGATATGGCACTCACTAAGCTAAAACTAAGCACAATCACCTCTACATAAAGAGGGATAGCTATAAACCCATAGCACAACTTCAATCACCTCAACACAAGAGGGATGAACACAAATCCAAGGCAAAGAAAGGATTACAATTTGGTGATCTCAAAGACCACAAATAACCTTAGTGATCACAATAGACCACAAACTAATTTTTTCACAAAAACAAGATCCTATAAATAGGATAGATATGATAGTTCAAGTGTGAGAAAACAAAGTGTTTGGAATGAAAATAACAAAGAAAAACACTTGAAAAAAATACCAAATAGATATTGAAATTAAAATCAAAACCAATCTCTCAAAGGCTCTCTTTTCTTTGATTTTTCTAACACTTTAAAACAAATAAAAATAAAACTTTGTATCCCAAAAACTCTTTAAAATCTTGCTGCAAAACAATAGGAAAGATAGAAAATTTTGCTCTCAAAAATCATATGAAAAACAGCCCAAGAGATGGCATTTATAAGCCTCTCAAAAATCTGTCCTTTGGCAGCAGGAAGGGGCAGAAATGCCTTCCGGTCGACCGCCTAGTCGACCCGCGCAACAGTCATATTTCTCACCGTTGTGCCTCCGGTCGACCGCTCGGTCGACCGGGCCAAGCTGTCGGTCGACCGCCCGGTCGACCAGCCACACCCGAGACTTGGGTGCTTTCAGTCGGTCAACCGGCCTACTTGGCTGGCCAGTGCACATTCCTCGTGCACATCGGTCGACCGGACCGGTCGACGGACTCCTGGTCTGGTCGACCGTCTGGTCGACCGCCAGCTAAGTCTGGCTGAGATTTACAGGTCTGAAAACTTAGTTAAATTAATACCAATTAAATCCCATAAATATACATAAATTTCACAAAAATATGTTCTTGTAAGATCTTTGAATAACAAATATGTGTGACTAAAAATCAGCACATAACAAACTATTTGAACCATTTTTGTAATATTCAGATTAGGCTTAAACATAAAATCGGTATTTTCCAAAAACCAAACTTTGAAATGGAAATTCGATTTTTCCCAAACTTGTATAAATACAAAAAAAATATATTTAAACTCTTTTTGAAGCATATTGTATATGGATAGGATCCAATACACATGTAATACATATATCTATGCTTTTGACATGGAATCAAAAATTAGATTTTGTTTAATACAAAACTCCAAACAATGAATAGGATTATCAAAATAAGTTTCTCCAAATATATGAAGCGCATATGCATATAGATGAAATTTAATACACATTTAAATATGTAAACTTGTTTTGATTCTATCTATTCATGAAGACCATTTATACACACACACATACACAGATATATATATATTGGCCCAAAGACCTATCGCTCTAGTTTTGATGATGATTAACTCATGTAGTTATAGTACTAGCGATCTTGTGTTTATTTAATCTCAGATATTTGATTAAGATCTTAGTAGGTGTTTAGCTTCAAAAAAGAATTCGAAGTCAAGTTTTAGAACTAGCACATGTTGATTCAAGAGCTTGCGCATCAAGATTGCATCAAGTACTCAAGAGGAGTCTAACTCATTGAATCAAGGTTTAGACTAAGTCAAGAAGGAGAAGAAGATTTTCATGAGAAGATTTTCGTGAAGACTTGTCTTATGTTTGTAAGTGTTAAGATTTTATTTTTAGATAAAATATAAATGATAGATTAATTATGAAATGCTCAAGCTTATATACACACACATACAAAAGTATGGCTTTCAAAAAATACGGTTTTTGTTTTAAACTTTAAATTCTATGCCTTAAAATAGTTCACATATTTATAATATGTGTTGATTTTTGATCACACATATTTTTACTTCAAAGTATTTTAATGAACTTATTTTTGCAGATTTTATAGAGATTTTATGAAATTTAAGATGCATTTTAAAAAGTTGTTAAAAATATTTTTGGGCTGCTTGCGGAGACCGACCTGTCGACCGAAGGCTGAGCTGGTCGACCGACGTGCACAAGACGTACACAAACCCATGTGATTTGAGCTCGATCGATCGACCATCGATCGTATTAGAGATCTGCCAACCAACCGGTCGACCAACTGAGTTTACAGAGCTCTTGGGTTTTCTCAGTCGACCGGACGGCCACCGTTCTGTTAATCTGCTCGCTCTGTAATTTTCTAGCCATATCTTTTGATTCGTATATTCAATCAATATGATTTAAATTGCATTTTAAGATAACTTTTAGAGCTACATTTCATATTGAATAATAATTTTCTGATTTAAATGTTAAGAATGTCAAATATTGGGTTGAAGTCTGTTCTTATTCTAAAAACAGTTTAGAGTTTCTGATTTGACACATTTAAGTATTTTATTGATAATGTTCTATTCCAAAATGATATTGATTTAATTTGAGTTGAATTAGAAAGAATACTTCAAGATCTACAACTTCATCCATACATATTTTCAAATTCGGACGTTTTAGATCTCAAAACTGTGCTCCAAGTTGACCTATTGCACAGTGATCGGTCGACCGCTAGTGTCCAACGATCAAAAATTTGTCCGTTGGTCAGTCGACCAACGGTCAAAAATTTTGTTTATGCTAAGCTTGGCTTAAATCTAAATATCAATTGGTATCTTAATAAGCTTATGCATTATTCTTTTTGGTATTTCAAACTTTTTTGTTTACCTACAAGTGGTAATGTATAAGATAATTCTAGTGGTATCAAAAACCTACAATTGGTATCTTAAAATTTTATTTATTTACAAGTGGAACTAACTTTTATTTTGTCAACTACAATTTGATTTCATTCGTATCAAACTTCGTTTTGTTGGCTTAAAAAATTCCAAATTTTTTTTTTTAAGAAATTTTAAAGTTTTGCTTTAAGTTTTATCAAAATTTTGTTTCAAAATTTGTTGATATATATTTTTTATATGCAAAGGGAGCTTAACATCTTCTCTATATATAGATTCATGTTGAGTGTATCTCACATTGAGGTACTTGACATCTCTTCTTTATATAGTACACGTGTGTAGGGAGCTTAACATCTCTACTTATACATTGTATATTACGCTTTATGTGGGTTAGGATCTTGTCATCCCTTCTTCATGTAATGCATGCATGCAGGGGGAGCTAACTTTACATCTCTCTTCTTCATGAATGTATATCGCATGTATAACTTTATTGTTTGATTTGTTTTCATCCCTTTGTTGATGAATTGACAAAAAGAGGAGAAGAATTTTGAAAGTTTATATATGCATGTTTGATTTCTTGTTTATGCAAAAAGGGAAGAAGAATTTGACGAGCTTATTTCATTATTTATGCATATATGTTTGTGTTTATGCACTTTATTGAATACCTTTATTTGTTTATTGTTATGCATGAGTTAAGGGGAGCTTCTATGAAGCTTAACTTTAATCCATGCATATACAACTCCATGAGTTTTGTCATCATCAAAAGGGGGGATTGTTTGCCCAAAGGCCCATCGCTCTAGTTTTGATGATGATTAACTCATGTAGTTATAGTACTAATAATCTTGTATTTATTTAGTTTCAGATATTTGATCAAGATCTTAGTAGGTGTTTAGCTTCAACAAAAGATTCGAAGTCAAGTTTTGGACATAGCACGTGTTGATTCAAGAGCTCGTGCATCAAGATTGCATCAAGTACTCAAGAGGAGTCTAGCTTATTGGATCAAGATTTGGACTAAGTCAAAAAGGAGAAGAAGATTTTCATGAGAAGATTTTCGTAAAGACTTGTGTCATGTTAGTAAGTATTAAGATTTTATTTTAGATAAAATGTAAAGGATAAATTAGTTATGGAATGCTCAAGCTTATATACACACAAAAAAAGTTTAGCTTTCAAAAAATACGATTTTTGTTTTAAGCTTTAAATTTATGCCTCAAAATAGTTCACATGTTCGTAATATGTGTTGATTTTTAATCACACATATTTGTACTTCAAAGTATTTTAATGAACTTATTTTTGCAGATTTTATGGAGATTTTATGAAATTTAAGATGTATTTTAAAATGTTGTTAAAAATATTTTTGGGCTGCTTGCGGTCGACCGAGCGGTCGATCGGCATGCACAAGACGTGCACAAGCCCATATGATTTGAGTTAATTGACCGACTGGTCGACCACAATAGATATCAGCCGACCGACCGATTGACCGACTGAGTTTATAGAGCTCTCAGGTTTTCTCGGTCGACCGGGCGGCCGACCGTTCTGTTGATCTGCTCGACACCTCTATAGTTTTCTAGCCATATCTTTTGATTCTTATTAAATCAGTATAATTTAAATTGAATTTTAAAGATAACTTTCAGGGCTACATTTCATATTCAATAAGCATTTTCTGATTTAAATGTTAAGAATGTCAAATATTGGGTTGAAGTCTGTTCTTATTCTAAAAATAGTTTACAGTTTCTGATTTGACACCTTTCAGCATTTTATTGATAACTTTCTATTCCGAAATGATATTGATTTTATTTGAGTTACATTAGAAAGAATACGTCACGATTTATAACTTCATCCTATATACGTATTTCCAAATTCGGACATTTTAGACCTCAAAATCGTGCTTTATGTTGATCTATTGCACAGTGGTTGGTCGACCGCCCGGTCGACTACCAGTGTCCAATGGTCAAAAATTTAACCGTTGGTCAGTCGACCGCCCGGTCGACCGACAGGCCATTCTGGCCAGTTTTGGAACCATAACGGCTAGTTTTTCTTGGCTTATACATATGGGGTCTTTGGGTGAGTTTTTTACAAGATTTTGAGAAGTATTTTGGAGCTAGTTTTTTCCATCTTCCACAGAAGTTTTTCAACAAGTTTTTGGGCTAAACTTTCATATCAAAAGAGTGTTTATCAAGAGTGATTCTCTTGAGTTTTTTAAATACTTTTCTTTGAGTTTTCCACCTCCAAATCTATCCAAGTTTTTCTCACACTAGCTTGAGATTTTCATAGTCTTATCTATCTTATAGTAGCTTTGATTATGAGAGTGTTTGTTGGTGACCAAAGAGAACAGATCATCAAGTGTTCTACCTTATATTGGAGAGTGTTACAAAGGTGCGGCCTCGGCGAACTTGTGAGTTCGTGTTATGTTGTTTCTACGTGAACAAGAGAGGGACTTGTGAGTCCAAGAGTTCTAGTGTGAACTCGTTGTAGGTGTTGCGGCATCGGGTGATCTTGCGGGATCGATTCTAGTAGAAATCCTTCATAGTGTTGAAGGCAGGGACGTAGAGCAAGGATGCTCGAACTTCGAAACAATTCTCCCGTATTTGCAATTGCTCTCTCTCACTTGTGTTTATATATCCTGCATGCTTATATTGTTATCTCTTTATATGCTTGATATATTTTGTGCTCAATTGATATATGCTTGGGACTTTTGCCCACACTTGTATTTAACCAAGAGAGCCATAATGGCACATCAACTCTTATCTAAAGGAATCGTGAGGAGATAGTACAAAGCCCTTCACTGGGAATTCAGCTACACTCTTGTGTTATGCTTTGGTGTATTTTGCATAATAGTTTTAGTTTGCTTAAATAGTTTATAATTCCACATTATTCATCATTAGATTAGTTAGTCACCTATTCACTCCCCTCTAGGTTACCTATATATATATATATATATATATATATATATATATATATATATATATATATATATATATATATATATATATATATATACACGAAAATCAAAACCGGTTAAACCAAAAACCAAACATATTAAACTTGTGTGTGTGTGAACTTAAGCATATCAACATTATCTATCTTTAATACAAGATCTAAACAAACCGAAGTTTTCTTGTCGATCCTTATCTTTAAGACGACCCGATACAAACATGATCTAACGAGCTTGATATATACAAAATCAAAACCGGTTAAACCAAAACCAAACATATTAAACTTGTGTGTGTGAACTTAAGCATATCAACATTATCTATCTTTAATACAAGATCTAAACAAACGAAGTTTTCTTGTCGATCCTTATCTTTAAGACGACCCGATACAAACATGATCTAACGAGCTTGACTCCATAAGAGTGCTAGATGCGATCTTAACACGCGAGCTTTTGAATCTACATAAGTTAGCTCCAAAACTCCTTTGTTGAAGCTAAACACCTACTAATATCTTGATCAATAACTGAAACTATAGAAACATAAGATTATTAATAAACTAACCTTCATAAGTTAGTCATCATCAAAACTAAGGTGAAAGGCCTCTGGGCCAACATTTTCCCTTTTTTTGATGATGACAAAACTTATGAGGTTATATATATGCATCCATTAACGATAGACTTCCTAGAAGCTCCCCCTTAACATATGCATACTCAATAAAAATATAAGGATATGTAATGAAACTCAAGATACCAATAAAATAACATATATGCATAACACATAGTAAAACATGCATATATAAACCTGAATTCTTCCCCCCTTTTTGTCACTCATACAAAAGAGGTGAAGCCAAATAAACAATAAACATATACAAAAATTTTGATACCAATAAACACAGTCAATTGAAAAAATCAATTAAAAAGAATAAACATAATCAATGGAAACACCCAATTGAAAGAAACAATCTTTTTTTTGAATTGATACCAATAAAAGAACATGATATCAATTGAAAATAAACACCAAATTCTTAGGTAAACACTATATCCATTTTGCAATGAGGATACCAATTTGAAAATAATATCAATTTAAACTTATTGATACCAATATTGGAAATGTAAGCATATACCAAGGCAAAATATTTTTCATCGTAAAGATTGGGAATAAGATACCAATTGAAAAGTAAAACCAATTGAAAGATAAGATAAGAGTTTTTCTCCCCCTTTATGAAATACCAATAAAAATAATGCATAAGCTTCTGTATGATACCAATTAAAAAATAATTATCGTTAAGGACTAAGTCAAGCTTAGCAAGAAAAAATCATGAGTATACAAAATGAATTTTTTATTTTTTAAAAAATCATGTGTATCTCATATTTAAAAAACATTTAATACCAATTGAAATATATTGTAAATTTTTTATACCTATTAAAAGGTAAAATATAAAGTATATTTAAAAAAATATTAATTGAAAATAATGTATAAGCTTACTATGAAACCAATTAACATTTAAAATTAGGTCAAGCTTTAGTATAAACATAATTTGTGCTTTAAGATGTAAAGATATTGTAAGCACAATCAACTCATATATATGTATGTGAAAAATGGATATACCAATTGAAATTGATACTATTTGAAATTTGAAGTATACATATATAAGAAGCACATATGAGTATATATGAATAGAGTTTTCATTAAAATCATGTATATCTCATAGCTACCTCTCTTTCATGCACATGTTTAAATAAATTTTCAATTTTGAGCATATAAGGCATGGTCGCCGATCCAACCGCCCTTAGAAGGTAGGGTTTTCAAAAATCATAATTTGAAAAATAATTCAACATGTTTGAAAATCACTACCAATTGAAGATAAAGACTAGTTTAAAGATAATTTTTGAAACTAGTACGAAATCCTTCAAAAAAGAAATAAAACATGAATGAATCCAATGAAACACGAAAATCACACGATCATCGACACTCAATAGCAATAAAGCTCATATAATCTCATGAAATAAAAGTCATGAGTAAATACCAAAAATAGAGTGTAAAAAGCCATGTAATTAATAAAATCATGGATATGGATAATGAAGCTTAAATGAAATTCCTTTATGAACATGAAAAACATGAAAATTTAATTTTTATCAAAATAATACAAACTTCAAGGCATATGTATGTTTTGTCTAAACTAGAAGTATACATACATATCCCAAACACAAGTGAGTCCATAATAAAAATTTGCATAAAAAGCAAGTGACTTTAGGATAGACATGTATATCTAAAGTTTTGACAAAATTGGCATATACATAAAGCTAAATACATTATTATGAAAATATATGCAAAAAAAGGGAATACAAGTTAAAATACAAGAATCATCAAAACTGGACTATACAAGTACATCTAATGGGTACAAATGAGCAACATAGCACAAATATATAATAATCAAATGTGGCTTACTAGTTGTACAAGTATAAACACAAGTTTTGATAAAAAATTATATCTAAACAAGTAATCAAAAAACATGAAGTGCAAAAACATAAACAAACATGATCATTAGGCTAGATGCACATGCTTTAGATTTAGGATATACACAATAGTTAAAATAAAGTGAGAACACAAAATATGAATTCATATAAATATGGGTGTATCTCAAATACTACATATATAGATATCACAAGTCTAATTAGCATGGCATTTTGCATAATAATCATGAAAAATCAAAAATGCTAAAATCAATCAATGAAAGCATGAAAATAAAATGGGAGTTAGAGATAGTTATCAAAACTAATAGGGTTAATCTCTAGGCCTCCAAACTATGGTGGTCCTCATACCAAACTTTCCTTAAAAGTGATGCATCCAAAATTGTCACAATTTAGCTCGAAACGCATCCACCATCAAGGCACCAATACCCTTACGTCAAGCGAGAGCCCACACCTACATCAAAAAGAATAGGAGTAGATTTTGATACCCATACCTTATTGAGTCCATGGGGGTTAGCACCTTTCCTAACCCAAACAAAGTTGTTTGCAAAATTTGAAGTATTTAATCTGTCATAGCAAAATTTTTCAAGGTGGCCCTTTCGTCCATAATGTGTACAAGTGTGCACATGAGCATACATAGTATCATGTCTGTGAACATGAGAAGCATGCGTATGCCGTGAATGGTGTGCATGAACATGTGGTGCGTATTTCTTACGAAACATGTGGTGCATGTTGATTCCAATTTCTTGTGATCCATAGCACATTGGTTCAAAGTGGAGCCCAAACAATCAACACTCTTTTTTAACATAATTATATCTTTTTCAATATTAGAAGAAGAGGTGGAGCATGCAATAGATACACTAGATGGTGAAGCTATAGTAGCATAGCAAACATGAGAAGATAAATCATTTTTCAATAATTTATTTTCATTTGAAACACGTTCCAATTCTTTTGAAATCAGAGCTATTTTATTTTTCAAAGAATTGTTCTCTTTTAAAATAATATCAAGTTTTAAAGACAAAATCTCATTTTTTTTCTTCAAAACATCATCACAATCATTTTTACTCTTTAAAATTTTATTTTCATTTAGAGTAAGGTCAAGTTGAGATTTTAAGGAGTCCCTTTCACTTGAAATCTCATACCTCTCTTGTAAAATCAAATTAAGTTTTGAAAATAAATTTTTATTTTCTTCTTTTAATTCAAAGATTTTCTTTTTTGTAACTTTATACTTTGCTAGCAAGTTTTCACAAATAATAGATAGTTTTTTATTTAAAGCATCTGCATCCATAATGACATCATCTGAAGAACTAGCACTTTCATCTAGTTGAGTTTCCGAATGTACCTCAAGAGAGTCATTCCCTTGGACCATGTAGCACGCTTATTCGGATTCGTCTCCACCAGATTCCTTCTCCACATAATTCATCATTTGCAGCTTGGGAGAGGTCAATGTGTTCTACACTGCAAAAGTGAAATCATAATGAGAAATTATAGATAAATAATCTTTACTAAGAGTGCGCCTAAGTGCCTCTAGGGCTTATGCATTAGCTTCTATATGCTTGTTATTATCAAATAAGATTTCTTGGTAGTAGAAAGGTAAACATACATTTCTAGGGTTTTTAAATAAGCACTCATTCTAAGCTTCCATATTTCGATATTGGAAACATCAAACATAGGAGGGGCATGGTGATCCATGAGTGTATAAATAATAAGTGTGTAAATACAAATCTAGATTAGCTAGCTAAGATCTCACTCCTAGGTGGTTAAACCTAATTCACAAGCGTAGGCTCTGATATCAATTGAAAATACACCTAGAGGGGGTGAATAGGTGTATGACTAATCTAATGACAAATGATGCGGAATTAAAAACTAATTGCAACACACTAAGTGTAACTAAAGAGTGTAGCTGAATTCTCTATGAGGGGCTCTAAACTATCTTCTCTAAATTCCTCTAAATAAGAGTTGAGGTGCTATATAAAGCTCTCTTGATTCAACACTAGTGAGGCATACAATCAATAGCAAGCATATATATAATATGAACAATATGAAGCAATGTAAGATGAGAGAGAGAGAGAGTTAGAGATAGTGGATCAATCACAAACAACAAGATATGTTTCGAGGTTCGAGTCACTTCTCTACGTCCCCGCGTTCACACAGAAGGATTTCCACTATGTCCACATAGTACCTCCCACACAGGGGACCTCCACTGAGAATTTAAAAAATACAAATTAGGAGTACACAACTCCTCTCTCCAACAAAACAACCTCTATACAAGAGGCTAGGCACAATAACAATCACCTCACATAAGAGGGATAAGGCACTAAGCCAAACAACAATCACCTCACACAAGAGGGATAAGGCACTGAGCCAAAACCAAGCACAATCATCTCTACACAAAGAGGGATAGTTACAAACCAAAAGCACAACCTCAATCCCCTCTACACAAGAGGGATGAACACAAATCCAAGGCAAAGAAAGGATTACAACTTGGTGATCCCAAAGACCACAAACAACCTTGGTGATCACAATAGATCACAAACTAATTTTCCACAAAAATAAGATCCTATAGATAGGATAGATATGATAGCTCAAGTGTGAGAAAACAAAGTATTTGGAATGAAGAAAATAAAGAAAAACACTTGAGAAAAATACCAAATAGATATTGAAATCAAGATCAAAACTAATCTCCCAAAGGCTCTCTTTTCTTTGATTTTTCTAACACTTTAAAACAAATAAAAATAAAACTTTGTAGCCCAAAAATTCTTTAAAATCTTGCTACAAAACACTAGGAAAGATAGAAAATTTTGTTCTAGAAAACCATATGAAAAACAACCCAAGAGATGGCTAGTTATAAGCCTCTCAAAAATCTGCCCGTTGGCAGCACGAAAGGGCAGAAATACCCAGCGCAATGGTCATATTTCTGACCGTTGTGCCTTCAGTCGACCGCCCGGTCGACCAGGCCAAGCTGTCGGTCGACCGGCCGCACCTGGGACTTGAGTGCTTTCAGTCAGTCGACCGGACGGTCGACCGGCCTACTTGCTGGCCTGTGCACGTTCCTCATGCACATCGGTCGACTGGTCCGGTCGACCGACCCCTGGTCTAGTCGACCGTCCGGTTGACCGCCAGCTGAGTCTGGCTGAGATTTATAGGTCTGAAAACTTGGTTAAATTAATACCAATTAAATTCAATAAACATGCATAAATTTCACAAAAAATATGTTCTTGTAAGATCTTTGAATAACAAATATGTATGACCAAAAATTAACACATATAACGAACTATTTGATCCATTTTTGTGATATTGAAATTAAGCTTAAGCACAAAATCGGTATTTTTCAAAAGCCAAACTTTGAAATGGAAATCCGATTTTTTCCAAACTTGTATAAATACAAAAATAAGATATTTAAACTCTTTTTGAAGCATATTGTATATGGATAGATCTAATACACATGTAATACATATATCTATATTTTTGACATGAAATCCAAAATTAGGTTTTGTTTAAATACGAACTCCAAATAATGAATAGGATTATCAAAATAAGTTTTTCCAAATATATGAAGCACATATGCATTTAGATAAAATCTAATTCATATTTAATCCATGAAAACTTGTTTTGATTCTATATATTCATGAAAAGCATATGTGTGTGTATACGAAAACCAAAACTGGTTAAACTGAAAACCCAACATATTAAACTTGTGTATGTGTGAACCTTAGCATATCAATACTATCTATCTTTAATACAAGATCTAAACAAACCGAAGTCATCTTCAAGACGAGCTGATCCAAACATGATCCGATGAGCTTGACTCCATATGAGTGCTAGATGCGATCTTAATGCGCGAGCTCTTGAATGTACATAAGTTAGCTCTAAAAATCCTTTGTTGAAACTAAACATCTACTAATATCTTGATTTATAACTGAAACTATATAAACACAAAATTATTAGTAAACTAACCTTCATAAGTTACTCATCATCAAAATTAAGGTGACAGGCCTCTAGGCTAACAACTTCTTAGTTCGCTTTCACAGTCATACGATCATATCGTCATCACCATGCTCTACGGTAAAAAAACTCTCATCTTGAAGGAGGTCAAGTCAAATATATTATCTAATAAGATCAGGAAAAGATCAAATCAAAAGGAGCAGGAAGGATCGAGTTTGGTGGTCACGGGAAGGAAAGTAAGAGGAGAAGGAAAGGCTCGGGCTCGTCGAAGACATATCACTTTTATCACAGGGAAGGCTATTGAAAGAATGACCGCAAACATCGGCAAGAGTGCCTGAAGAAAAGGGGTAAGCTGTGGAGGTAGATGTAGCAAGCGGTGTTGATACCAAAGTTTTAATGGCTTCTTACGTTGAAGACGCCACTTCTAAAAGTAAAATCTAGATATTTGATTCGAGTAGTACGGTTCATGTATGTTCCCAAAAGAAGATGTTCAATAACTCTTTAGTTGCAAAAGAGGAAGGGATTATTGAGATGGTAGATGGCTCGGCTTGCAAGGTCCATGGCACTGAGACAATTAAGGTTATAGAAAGAGATGGGACGGTGCATTCTTTGGAGATGATCCGATATGTCCCAGAGGGACGATACAATCTAATATATATAAGGGTACTCGACGAAAAAGAATACCAGATCCAAGTGCAACAAGGCATCATCACAGTTTGCCAAGAGGACAAGGTAATCCTGAAAGGAGAGAAGTATGGAGGGTTATATAAGTTGAAACAAGGAAACTTAGTTCGAGGTGGAGTTTCAGGGATAAGCTTAAAAAGGAGCTCGTCGTGAGGTGATCTTCAAGGAAGACTGCAACATGACGTGTATCAGGTCAAAGTATTGCAGGAAGAAGAAATAGTGCATTCAGGTAAGGCCTAAGATGGTCCAAGCTATGACGATAAATCTGCCAAAGGTCTCGGGGAGAGATAGCAAGAGTTAAAGGCTTCACGGTATTGTTACAACTAAGAAAAGAATCAATATAGTAATCTATAATCTCAAGGTGTTTTAATGAAGGCTTGAAAAGCAAGTCAAGATGGAGATTATAAGGATTTTGCTTTATTTTTAAGAGAAGATTGTTCAAGAAAATCCAATTGAGTTGGAGAAGACGATGACTTAAAGTAGAAGAAATAAATCAAGATAGAGCAGTTTTCTTTTTAGGCGCTTAAGAGTTTCTTTTTCTGGAAGAGTACAAATAAAATTAAGATTGTATTTAATAAAGGTTTGTTTCTAAAGATTGAAGGATTTAGAATTCTTTTAGACTTTGGAGATCAACTCCAAATATGATGGATGAAGATTCTTCAAGAATCCAATGGCGCAGATCATCTCATAATCCCAATAAGAGTTATATTGTAAAATCCCATAAATAAAGGTTATAACCTAGTATTGTAAGATGTAGATAAAAAAGTGAAAAATACCAATGAAGTCAAGAAAGAGAAAAACAAGATGAAGGTGCACAGCCTAGTATTGTAAGGTGTAGATAAAAAAGTCAAAAATACCAATGAAGTCAAGAAAGAGAAGAGCAAGATGAAGGTGTGGAGAGAGAAAGTAATACTCTTGTTCTAGGTTTATATTCAAGGAAAATGTGAATACTCTTCTTGCATAAAGAAGAAAGTTAAATCTCTTTGTATTAGATTTATTAATAAAACTCTCTCAAGTTCTCTCCTCGTGGATGTGGGTCAAGTTTGGGTCGAACTATATTAAGTCCTCATGTTATTTCTTATTACTCTTTTATCTAGATATTGTTAGTTTGCTTTACAACAGTTTTCTTTTTGTAACTATCATTATATTATCAAGTTTCACAAACGTCGATCTTAAAGAGTAACAATTGGTATTATAGTGTCGATTTATTACAACACCTATGACCATAAACTTTGTTATATATTTCAAAAAATGATGAACCTTGTGATGATGTTTTGTTAAGATCCAAGAGGAGTTTTGTAGTATGCATTGATGTTGTGGTAAGGGCAATTGTGAGGTTGCATATCTATGCAACGAGAGAGTCCCACGTGTCCAGATGCGAACAAGTACGGGTTTTGGATTCAGTCCACCCCAAAGAGAATGGGTACAACATAATGGCCGCCCTTGCACTCAAACACAACGTTGGCTGAATTTATGTGAGAGCCCATTCTCCTGTTAATGTGTATCGTCAGTTTGTTGTATTTATTGCCAAGCTTTTTTGACCTAAAGATGTTGCATGAAAACTATGAAATCAAACCAGACATAATCATAATTCTAATGAATTCAATGTCAATAAACTTGGGTTTTCAAAATGCATAATAACCCCCAAGTACTATCCACGCAAAAACTGGGCTACTTCCAGGTTATCAGAGTTATCCTGCCAGAATCTCTGTTCTCGATCACGAACCATCGTCAACTCCCACTTGTCGGAATGACTTCTTGAGAGAGCAACAACTGACATCGGCGTTTCCTTTGTAGCTCCTTCAGGAGTTCTATAGCCCTGCGTGGCTATCTTTGTATGCTTGTATTTCATTTTATGTAGCTGTACTTTGTTTTAGGGAAATTCTACTCACACTAATCTTTTTTTTTTACTATCTATACTCATCCTTCTCTTTTCACCCACTTATCAATTTCAAATTATCATAATTTGTTCTATACACTCTTAAAACTTTTCATAATACCATTTTCTATCTTATCATAAGTTAGATTTAAAATTACTCATTGAACGCCACTAAAAAAAAAAAATCACATCTTGCTTTCCTGTATTCTTGGACATTTATTTAGTGGTTCTTTTCTTCTACAGAATCAAATTTTCTACATTCTCGTCAAAACAACTGGAATTTAAAGTGATTTTTTGCTCCCTGGCTTCCACGACCAGAACGGTAACCTCACGCTACAAATAATGTCTATGCATTTGGTGTTGTCCTACTAAAACTCTTGACTCGCCGTCATAACACTGGAGTTGAACCAATGTCCTTTAGAGCAAAATATTATACTTCAGGTGCACACACCTCCGATTCCAGGGATGGTTTAATAATTCCTCAGGTTGATATGTAGTGCTTATCAAAGTTTCATCTTTAATTTAGGTTTGAAATATCTTAAATGACCAGAAAAAGTTGCGAAAGTTGGTTGATGCTGAAATGGCCAAAAGTTCCTATGCCGTGGAGTCGATCACCATGCTTGCAAATCTTGCCTCACATTGTGTTTGCATAGAAAGCAGTTCGCGGCCATCAATGTCAGATTGTGTGAAGGAACTCCAACTAATTTTGTACTCCAATATGAAAACTTATAGACTTGATCATGAATCACATCTTCAACCTCCATTGGTCGAATTAAACTCTTGGGAAAGAAGAAGAGTTTTAAGGTTTAGAGAGAATTTTAACAAGAGGTGTAGAAAGAAAAATGTTGAAAACCTTTGGAGAGAAAATGAGAAAAAAATAGAGGGTATTATTGACTTTTCATTTATGGGTAAAATTGTAATTCAAAAAATCATTTAAAGGGATGGTTGTACGCAATAAAGATGGCGAGTGTGAGTAGAATTTTCTTTTGTTTTATTAGAACCTTATTAATAAAGCGTGGGGACATAGTGTCACCGTTTAACTCTAAAACAAAATGATCCATACAAAAACACATAGAGGGCAATAGTCTTTGTGATAGGCAATACTCCCTAAGAATGAAACTCCTCGTGATCGCCCTATTCTTCTTTCTGGTAATATAAAGTTGTAAGTGTGAAAGTGTATTGTATTTTACGGTATTTGGTTATCGTAATGTATAAGTCGTAAGTGAAAAAGTTGACCACAAAATTAACTATTTGCTGGTTTAAAAAGTTTTAATATTGTAAATAAATACTAAACATGCTAAATATTATAAAAAATTAATATTAACATAAAAATAATACATATTTGCATGACCACAAAATTAACTGTAAGTGAATTGCAAGTGAGTGATAATTGAATTGCAAGTGAGTGGTAGTTGAGTTGCGTAAATGTTTTACGAATTATGATTTAAACAAATGCCGTAGTTGTAATTGGGTTGTAAGTCATTTAAAAATTAAAGACGTTTACGAATTTTATAACGAAACAAACAACCTCAAAGTCGACAAAATGTTATTAGAGGAGAGTGCTATTTTTCTACAATCCTTGAAGACTCCTTCACATCAGCGAAGTATTAGGATCAGTGCACACGCATAATCACAATATTGTCTAACATTATATTTTCTTTGATGAAATTTGATATTAATTGGTGCCATATCACAAATATCTTGGTTGAAGGTTTCCTTGAACCCTTATCCTCTTCCTAAACTTCCTGTTATTAGTGTCAAAGGTAGGGAGAGAAAGATATGAGTGCTAGGACTCATACTCTGATCCATATGTAATAATCAGTAAATAGTACATTTAATCTTACAGGCAATGTGAAACTAAACAAATATATAGCCAATACACAGAGTCTCTCTCAATACTCCCTCTCAAGCTGGAGTATATAAATCATACATGCCCAGCTTGTCAAAAATAAAATCTACCCTTATTTTACCAAGTGGTTTGGTAAGAAGATCTGATAGCTGGTGCCCAGATGATTCATGCTTCGCCACAATGAACTTTTCCTCAAGCTTCTTATGAACAATTTGACAATCAACCTCAATGTGCTTGGTTCTTTCGTGGAATACGACATTCTTAGCAATATGTATTGTTGTCTTGTTGTCACCATATAAGTCTCATGGGATCTCTTCGACTCTGCACTAGACTGAGAGACCACACTCTACTTCTTATTTTTTCATGACACAAGATTTCTTTCAAGAAAGACACAATATTATGTGATCGACCTCCTATCAAACTAGCACCATGTCCAATCTGCATCTAAGAAGTCTGCTATTCGAGTGTGTTCATAATCTCAATAGAGAAGTTTCCTCCCTGGAGCTGTCTTCCAATTCCTCAAAATCCTCATTACCACCTCCAATTGGAAGTCCTCGGTGTTGACAAAAACTGACTCACTACGTTGACTGCGAATGTGATATCTGATCTGGTCACCATCAGGTAGTTCAATTTCTCCACAAATTTTCTATACCTTCTGCTGGCCCGAAGGCCCATCACTCTAGTTTTAATGATGATTAACTCATTTAGTTATTGTACTAATGATCTTGTGTTGTTTAAGCTTCAAATATTAATTGAGATCTTAGTTGGTGTTTAGCTTTTTCAAAAGACTCAAAATCAAGTTCAAAACTAACATGTGTTTATTCAACAGCTCAAACATAAAAAACACATCAAGAACTCAAGGAGGAGTCTAGCTTAAAGGAATCAAGTTTTTGATCGAGTCGAGTGAAGAAGAAGATCATATCAAGAAAACTCTAGTTTGTAAGAATGTCTAAATCTTGTGTAAAGTATAGATTAGACTTAATTGATCAAGCTTACACACACACAAAGTTTGAAATAGGTTTGTGATTTAACCCATTTCGATTCAACTAGAATATGTTTTGGTTTTATTAGTAGATATTACCAAAAATAAGTTCATATCATTTTATATGTGTATTGGACTTTATCCATACACATTGGTTCTTCAAACAAATATGAGATTATTGTATTTATATGAGTTTCTAAAAAACTTTTTTTTCAATTTAAAGTTTAGTTTTGAAAAAATAATTTTCAATATAGTCTTTGTTTTCAAAATTGTATTTACATCTCAAAAACAAGTTCACATGTTTGTAATATGTGTTGATTATTTATCACACATATTTGTGCTCATATGTATTTATAAGAACTTATTTTTTGTAGATTTTATAGAAATTTATTGGGATTTAAAAAGAATTTTAAATATACAAAAATTGGGTTTTTAGGGCTTGGTCGGTCAATCGCCCGGTTGACCGGACGCGCATAAGGTATGCACGTTGTCTTGGGCCGTGGTCGGTCGACCAAGTGGTCGACCGACTGTCTAAACCAGTTTTCTGGCCTTCTGGCCGGTCAACCGCGCAATCGACCACTATACTGAGCCCATTTTTAGGGCTCTCTATTTAAGGCAACGGACGATCGCCTGGTCGATCACTGTCAACGGCTATTTTTCCAATAGTCATGGTTGATCGACCCCCGATCGATTGCCAGTATAGCCAGATTGGATAACGGCCATTTTTCAAATATTTGATTGTTTAGTTTTTTCTCAAACGGGTATATTTCTCTTTATTTGTGTTTTATCAATTGTTTAAGCCCAGATTAAATATCTAATCATCTCTACCATTTTCCTATAAATAAGGGTCACTGTAGAGAGTTTTTAACAAGATTTTTGATTGAGAAAATTTGTGTTTAACTTTTTGAAAAAAAATCAAGAAAATAAGTTTTGAGAAATACAAGTTTTGAGGTTCTAATTTCTATATCTTCAAGGATATTTCCCAAAGTGTTTTCTAAAGAGCTTCATTTCAAATATCTTAGTTTTCTCACAAACTTGAGCTATAATTTCTATTTATCCTTTTAGTATTCTTGTTTTTGTGAGATTTTTAATTTGTGGTATTTGTGATCACTAAGTAATGTAATCTTCATTTTACTTTGTGCATACCTCTTGTGTAGAGGTAAAATTATTGTGTGCATTCCTCCTGTGTAGAGGACAATTGGCTAAGTGCCTCCTTTTGTGTAGAGGATTGAAAATTGTATCCCGTGTGGAGTTTCTTTATAGAGATAGTGAAAATCTTTCACGCGCTGAAGGTGGAACGTGGAGCAAGTGGCTTGAACCTCGAAACAAGCCGCTCGCATTTGTGTTTGCCTATATCTAAACTCAACTCTACTTTTGTTTATATCTTTCATTGTTATTATTGCTTATTTATATATGCTTGATATTGTTCATGTGTCTACACTTGTTTTGATCCAAAAGAGCTATTAAAGGACGTAAACCTTGAGGAGAAGTTTTAGTGCCTTTCATCGGGAATTATGCTTCACTCTTTAGCATCTATTTGTATGTTAGTTTTTGTTAACCTAAGTATTTAAATTCCACATTTGATTAGCACATTACCTATTCACCTCCCCTCTATGTGATTTTCAATTGGTACCAGAGTTTGGTACTCTTGATATTCGGTTTAACCACCGTAGAGAGATCCTTTTTTTTTTCTAATCATCATAGTTGTTTTGCACACTCATGGCATATAGTGGTAAATCTAACATTTATTATCCACCCAAGTTTGATGGACTTAACTTTCCTATATGAAAACTTAAGATGACCATTTTCTTAAATTTCTTGGGTAGTCAAGTAGCCAAAGCTATATCTAGACCCTTTGTTTGTCCCAAAGGTGATGAGGACTCATGGTTCAAATTTACCGTTAAGAAATATAATATTAAATCTAAAGCCCATTATGCATTATTAAAAGCTTTGAATGATGATGATATTTTTAGAATCATAAATTGCATATGTGCATATCATATTTGGTAAGTTTTGATCACCACTCATGAAAGCACTACACAAGTTAAAAAACTAAGATTGATTTGCTTAACTCTCAATATGATAGTTTTTATATGTTTGTGATGGGGACATCACACCAGTACTAATTATCTTTTTATGCCTTAGTCTATTTTTAGTTTAGCCTTTTCTTTTATTATAAAACTTAGTCCCACATCGGTTGTGATGGGAAAGTTCACTTTGTAAGAGCCTATATAAAGAGGCTTTAACTCAATGAATAAACAGACAATGATTAAATAAAACTTTTCCAGTTAAAATTTCAGAGTTCTTAGGTTCTTGAGATTGAGGTGTGAAGCCCGTGGTGTAAGGGGTGTGAAGCCCGCGTAAGGGGTGCGAAGCCCAAAGTTATCTGGTTCTTTCTCCAACCCTAATCTCTCTTTTTTCATTTGATTTCTTGTAAAACCCTAGTTTTTCTTTTTTTTATTTGTATTCGAAGGTGATTGCGATCCTGTATTACATCAATTTGGTATCAGAGCTTTGGTCCCAATCCCCTTCGAATTTCTTCTCTTCCCCAAATCCTAAATTTAGATCTGGATCTCTAGATCTAGATCTACTTTGCAAAAAAAAATCGATTATTTTTAGATCTAGATCTAAATCTATATTTAGATCTATTTAGATCTACTTTGTAAAAAAAAATCAATTACTGTTACATTTTGATCTTGATTTACTTTGAAAAAAAAAAGAAAAGAAAAACAGAAAAAATAGAAAAACAAAAAGAAAAAAAAACAGAAAAGAAAAAGAGAGGAAAAAAAAAAAAAAAAGAGGAATTTTTAAAAAAAAAAAAGTTACTGTTCACCGTGAACAGTAATTACTGTTCATCCGGTTACTGTTCACAGTGAACAGTAACCGCCCATCTCCCACCCCAACCAGTCCGGAGTCTGTTTCTCGCCCGTTCGGAATCCGTTTTGAGCTCTGTTCGAAGCGTTAGGTTCGTGACTGAGCCCCAAAGCCATTACAAAGATTTCATAGCACTTGAGCAACAGATCTGACCTCCACGAGCTCGTATTTGGCACCAGTACTGTCCCAGCAGCAGAGAATCAGTATTCTGACACATCTTTAGCCCATTTGAGTCCAATTCGTGCTACCGATTTATTGGGTAACCTCTGATCTTTATGCATTGAGTTTTATTCATGGTATTTTACTTTTGTGACAAATACATTTATACTGATGGGGATGAAAAGGAGGTTGAAAGGGACATGTATGCAGCTCTCCCGTATTTTCGGGGTTTTTATGATCAAGATGGATATGAAAAGTGGGAAAACCATCTTGAGAATTTCTTCAGGTATTTCTCCTTGACACCTGCGCAAGAAGTGTCATTATGCCCAAATGAAGTTAGCTGGAGAAGCTTATTGGTGGTGGGAAGACAATCATATCGACTGTCGAGATTGGCTTATCCTACAAGAACTTCTTCATGCCCGGTATGCTCCACACCTCGAGGGGCCACAATTCAGCGATTTGGTTGCTGAATGTAAGGAGATCCTCGCTAGCATGGTTAAGTGGCTAGAAAGCAAGGCGATAAAGGCTGTTGACAATCCAGAATCAGAGCCAGAAATTGATGACGGTCTAGAGCCAAAGGCAGAAGTTTATGATAAGCCAGAGCCAAGACCAGAAGTTTTTGCTGAGTCAGTGTCACAGCAAGAAGAGGTTTCCCCACAGCCTATGGAAGTTGAAAGTCTCCCTGTTGAGACCCTTATAAATCTTCTAGCGGAGCCTACTTTGAAGCTAGTACCACCGGCAGCTATGAGTGTATCATTTTTTTTGAGATCGCCTGAGGTGTACGACCAATTGCAGATATGTCTACAGGAGCCAGGCTCATAAGTGATCAGGGTACTTATGGTGCAAAGTGCAATCTGTTCAGTTTTCATCATGGATGACGTGCCTCAGTCTGCTATTGGTGTCTTGATCAAGCTGTTATCTTTTATCGCTCCGACACGGAGACCAGTTCCACCTCCACCACCTTGGTCTCGATGTGATGCATTAGTACCACTATCACGGCCACCACCATGGCCCAATTGAGATGCTTCATGAGAGGTGTCCTCACTCGACAGGGTCGACTCTCTCCCACCCCGGGGGAAATGATGGAGACATCACACCAGTACTAATTATCTTTTTATGCCTTAGTCTATTTTTTAGTTTAGCCTTTTCTTTTATTATAAAACTTAGTCCCACATCGGTTGTGATGGGGAAGTTCACTTTGTAAGAGCCTATATAAAGAGGCTTTAACTCAATGAATAAACAGACAATGATTAAATAAAACTTTTTCAGTTAAAATTTCAGAGCTCTTGGGTTCTTGAGATTGGGGTGTGAAGTCCGTGGTATAAGGGGTGTGAAGCCCGCGTAAGGGGTGCGAAGCCCAAAGTTATATGGTTCTTTCTCCAACCCTAATCTCTCTTTTTTCATTTAATTTCTTGTAAAACCCTAGTTTTTCTTTTTTATTTGTATTCGAAGGTGATTGCGATCCTGTTTTACATCAGTTTGATAATGAATCCATTGATGGTATGCCCACCCATTTTACTACAGTTAATAATGCCCTAATTTTTTTAGGTAAGCCTATCAACAATGATCAAAAATTGAGAAAAATCATTAGAGTACTTCCTAAAGTAGGGAAAGTCAAAGCTCCCATCTTAAAAGAGCTCAACGATAAAGAGAAAATAGACTTCACCGCTTTCATGGGGAACTTGAAGACCCATGAAATGGAGATGAATGCAAGAAAAGATCGTAAGCCACAAAAAGAGTTTGGTGTTGCACTCAAAGCGTCCCCAAGAGAACTCAAGAAGAAAAGTGTTGTAACTTCAACCACCTTGGAATATAATGAAGAACTCACTCTCCTAGTGAGGAACATAAATAATATGTACCACAAGAATGAAAGGAGAAGTGACCTAAGAAGGAAAGACAAGAAGAAAGCAATAAGAACTACCACTTGGAATTCAGATAGTGAATTTGAGGATATTTCCGAGCATATGTGTTTTATGGTCCTAGGGGATGACCCCCTTGAGGTAAACTCGAAATCTGACTTTGATAAATGAAAATTTATCATATGATTATCTTGCTTTATGTTGTGAAGAACTATTTGAAAAATATGATTTGATGAAAAAGAAAATTTTGAAATTGAAGAAAGAAAATGATGTTTTATCTTCAAAACTTGACAATGTTTTAAAAGAAAAAGAAATAATTTTAAAAGAAAATGATTCTTTGAAAAAACAATTGAGTTGATTTTCAAAGAAAAATATTTTGTTTGTTATACTAATATTGCTTTTTCAACTATTGATAAAATGAGATTTAAGTTTTGAAGAACAAAATTGATTGGTTGGGCTTAATGTTGAGCCAATGTGACTTTTGACCATATGACATTAGAATCCTTATTTCGAAAGAAACAAGTTCCACCTATTCATGCACATACTCTACGACATATACATACACATCATTCTCATAAGTATTTCAATGTGTATCATTGCTCACATTCTGACCGCAAAGGTCATCTAACCAATTTTTGATTTGATAGAGTAAAAGTTTCAAATGCCAATATTTGGGTTCTTAGAGTATTTGATGTAGGTGTGGGCTCTCAAAACGTGAGAGGGTGTGGTGCCTTAGTGGTGGATGCAATCAAAACTTGATGGACAAATAGATGGATGCATCGCTATCAAAGAGTTTAGGTGGGTGGACCACATTATTTTTGGAGAAATGGATATTAGTTCCATCGGTGTTGGTAACTATCTCTATCCTCTATTTTATATTTATATATGCTTTAATTGGATACTTTTTAGCATATCATGCTTTATATATTTTGATTACATGTTTAAATGCAAATGTTATTAGAACTTGTGTTTTACTTATGTAACTTTTAAGATACACTCTTGATTGTGCCAAATTAGATTTATATCTTTTGTGTACTCAATTCTTGTTTAGTTATATGTGTATATCCTCTTTTTGATGATTCTCGCATTTATACTGTGTTCTCTTTTAAATGCATTTTCATTGATATAGTTTTTGAATCAATTTTAAAATCATTCTTTATGATTGGTATTTTTAAACTATCTTCAAATATTTTCAATTATCTAATTTTTAAAATGCTTACCCTTAGTAGGAGGTTAGTTGGGTGATCATGCCTTATATAATCTCAATTGACTATTATTTTTAATGTGCATGTAGATTGGTGATAAAATGAGTTATACACATGATTTACATGATATTTGACTCTTTGTATACTCATTTATATTTATCTATATATGTATGCTTAAAATCTCAAGTGATATTAATTATAAATGGCATCATACATATATATGACTGATTGTAATTGTTTAACTATGTTCATACATGTTTTTATATCATAATTAGTTTCATGATAAGCTTGATTTTATTTTAAATAAATTAGTATTTTTTCAAACTTATGTGTTGGTTCTATGGTTGTTTCAAAAAAGAGGAGAAATCTTTCGACTTTATTGGTATCTTAATTTTATTCCCATCCTTTTTGACAAAAAGAGAGAAAGTTTTAAGAATTTTGCTAAAAGAAAATTGCCTTGTAATCTATATTTTAAAATTGTTCATATTTTTAATTGGTATCAATTATTACAATTGGTATCTACATTTCAAATTATTTTTCCAATTGGTATCTATATTTATTTCAATTGATTTTAATTTAAATTGGTATCATGTTACAATTGATTTACAATGTGTTTATTTACAATTTGTGTTTACATGAAATTTGATTTATGCATGTATTACCTATTTATGGGGGAGTTAACTTAACATCTCTTCTATATGTAGATTTATGATGAGCGTATTATATAACAAAGAGATTGATCTCTCTTCTCTATATCGTACACGTGTGTAAGGATAACTTAATATCTCTGTTTATACATCGTATATTTTGCTTATGTGATTTAGAGCTTAGTCATCCCTTTCTTCATGTAATGCATGTATGCAGGGGGAGTTAATTTAACGTTTCTCCTCATCATTAAATTATATCGCTTATACCTTTATTTTATTTTTTATACCCCTTTGTTGATGAATTGATAAAAAAGAGAAAGAGAAATTTAGTGTTTTATATACGCATGTGTTATATTTTGAATATATGATGCTTGCTTACTTGTTTTAAGTGGAGAGAAATTATTGAATATATTTATGTGTTTATGTTTATGCATGAACTTAGGGGGGAGCTTTTTGAGCACTTCTTTAATCCATGCATATATAACTCCATGAGTTTTGTCATCATCAAAAAGGGAGAGATTGTTGCCTGAAAGCCCATCACTCTAGTTTTGATGATGATTAACTCATGTAGTTATAATACAAATGATTTGTATTGTTTAAATTTCAGATATTAATCTAAATCTTAGTTGATATTTAACTTCTTCAAAAGACTCAAAGTCTAGTTTGAAGCTAACACATGTTGATTCAAGAGCTCAAGTATAAAGAACACATCAAGAACTCAAGGAGGAGTCTACCTCAAAGGAATCAAGTTTTTGATTGAGTGGAGTGAAGAAGATCATATCAAAAAGATTCTAGTTTGTAAGAATGTCTAGATCTTGTGTAAAGTATAGATTAGACTTGATTTCTCAAGTTTACACATACAGACACAAAAGTTTGATATTGGTTTTCGGTTTAACCTGTTTTGATTCAACTGCAATACGTTTTGGTTTTATGAGTAGATATTATCAAAAACAAGTTCATATCGATTAATATTGTATTGGACTTTATCCATACACATTGTTGTTTCAAAAGAATTTGAGAAACTTGTTTTTGTATTTATACGAGTTTTGAAAAAACTTATTTTTCAATTTAAAGTTAGTTTTAGATTTTCCATAGAGTTTTTTGTTTTCAAATTTGCATTTAGCATCTCAAAAATAAGTTCACATGCTTGTAACATGTGTTAATTTTTTATCACACATATTTGTGCTCATATGTATTTATAAAAACTTATTTTTGTAAATTTAATAGAAATTTATTGGGATTTAAAAAGATTTTTAAATATACAAAAATTGGGTTTTGAGGGCTTTGTCAGTTGACCGGACGTGCTTAGGTTGTGCACATTGCCTTGGGCCAGTGGCCAATCGATCAAGCAGTCGACTGACTGTCTGAGTCTATTTTCTGGCCTCTGGCCAGTCGACCACTTGACTGAGCCTATTTTCAGGGCTCTCTGTTTGGAGGCAACAGTCGACCACTAGCAACGACTATTTTTCAAATAGTCATGGCCGGTCAACTGCCAGTGTACCCAGATTGGGTACCGGTCATTTTTCAAATATTTGACTATTTTATCTTTTCACAAAAAGTGTATATTTCTCTTTATTAGTGTTTTATCAATTGTTTGAAGCCCAGATTAAATCCCTATTCATCTCTACTCTATTCCTATAAATAGGAATCATTGTAGAGAGTTTTAACAAGATTTTTGAACAGATTCTTTATTAGGGTTTTATCAAGTGTTTTAAGCCCAGATTAAATCCCTAATCATCTCTACTCTATTCCTATATATAGGGTCATTGTGGAGAGTTTTAGCAAGATTTTTGAATAGATTTTTGAAAGATCTTTGATTGAGAAAATTTGTGTTTAAACTTTTGAAAAAAAAATCAAGAAAATAAGCTTTTTGAAAATACAAGTTTTGAACTTCTAATTTGTATATCTTCAAGGATATTTTCTCAAGTGTTTTCTTAAGAGTTTCATTTCAAAAATCCTAGTTTCTCATAAACTTGAGCTATCATCTCTATCTATTCTTTTAAGATCCTTGTTTTTTTTTTGAGATTTCTAGTTTGTGGTCTTTGTGATCACCAAGTGGTTTAATCTTCATTTTACTTTATGCATCCCTCTTGCGTAGAGGTGAAATTATTGTGTGCATTTCTCTTGTGTAGAGGACCATTGGGTAAGTGCCTCCTCTTGTATAGAGGTTTGAAAATTGTATCCTCTGTGGAGTTTCTTTTGTGGAGATAGTGGAAATCTTTCACGTGGTGAAGGCGGAGATGTAAAGCAAGTGGA
>JAVJIF010031880.1:0-329852 GCA_038442645.1 Agave tequilana | reverse complement strand
TTTCAAGCGAAGATTGTTCAAGAAAATCCAATTGAATTGGAGAAAACGATGACTTAAAGTAGAAGAAATAAATCAAGGTAGGCCAGTTTTCTTTTTAGGCGCTTAAGAGTTTCTTTTTCTGGAAGAGTACAAATAAAATTAAGATTGTATTTAATAAAAGTTTGTTTCTAAAGATTGAAGGATTTAGAATTCTTTTAGACTTTGGAGATCAACTCCAAATATGATTGATGAAGATTCTTCAAGAATCCAATGACGCAGATCATCTCATAATCCCAATAAGAGTTGTATTGTAAAATCCCATAAATAAAGGTTATAACCTAGTATTGTAAGGTGTAGATAAAAAAGTGAAAAATACCAATGAAGTCAAGAAAGAGAAAAACAAGATGAAGGTGCGCAACCTAGTATTGTAAGGTGTAGATAAAAAGCGAAAAATACCAATGAAGTCAAGAAAGAGAAGAGCAAGATGAAGGTGTGGAGAGAGAAAGTAATACTCTTGTTCTAGGTTTATATTCAAGGAAAATGTG
This sequence comes from Agave tequilana, assembly GCA_038442645.1. Classification (NCBI taxonomy): domain Eukaryota; kingdom Viridiplantae; phylum Streptophyta; class Magnoliopsida; order Asparagales; family Asparagaceae; genus Agave; species Agave tequilana. The sequence continues at coordinate 329,328 of JAVJIF010031880.1, read as the reverse complement.
AATACTCTTCTTGCATCAAGAAGAAAGTTAAATCTCTTTGTATTAGATTTATTAATAAAACTCTCTCAAGTTCTCTCCTCGTGGATGTGGGTGAAGTTTGGGTCGAACTATATTAAGTCCTCATGTATTTCTTATTACTCTTTTATCTAGATATTGTTAGTTTGTTTTACAATAGTTTTCTTTTTGCAACTATCATTATATTATCAAGTTTCACAAACGTCGATCTTAAGAGTAACAATTGGTATTAAAGTGTCGATTTATTACAACACCTATAACCATAAACTTTGTTATATATTTCAAAAATGATGAACCTTGTGATGATGTTTTGTTAAGATCCAAGAGGAGTTTTGTAGTATGTATTGATGTTGTGGTAAGGGCAATTGTGAGTTTGCATATCTATGCAACGAGTAGAGTCCCACGTGTCCAGATGCGAACAAGTACGGGTTTTGGGATTCAGTCCACCCCAAAGAGAATGGGTACAACATAATGGCCGCCCTTGCACTCAAACACAAGGTTGGCTGAATTTATGTGAGAGCCCATTCTCCTGTTAATGTGTATCGTCAGTTTGTTGTATTTATTGCCAAGCTTTGTTGACCTAAAGATGTTGCATGAAAACTATGAAATCAAACCAGACATAATCATAATTCTAATGAATTCAATGTCAAAAATTGGGTTTTCAAAATGCATAATAACCCCCAAGTACGATCCACACAAAAAACTGGGCTTCTTCCAGGTAATCAAAGTTATCCTGCCAGAATCTCTGTTCTCGATCACGAACCATCGTCAACTCCCACTTGTCGGAATGACTTCTTGAGAAAGAGCAACATCTGACATCGGCGTTTCCTTTGTAGCTCCTTCAGGAGTTCTATAGCCCTGCGAGGCTATCTTTGTATGCTTGTATTTCATTTTATGTAGCTGTACTTTGTTTTAGGGAAATTCTACTCACACTAATCCTATTTTTTTTATTATCTACACTCATCCCTCTCTTTTCACCTACTTATCAATTTCAAGTTATCATAATTTGTTCTATACACTCTTAAAACTTTTCATAATATCATTTTCTATCTTATCATAAGTTAAGTTTAAAATTACTCATTGAACTCCACTAAAAAAAAAAAATCACATCTTGATTTCCTGTATTCTTGGGACATTTATTTAGTGGTTCTTTTCTTCCACAGAATCAAATTTTCTACATTCTCGTCAAAACAACTGGAATTTAAAGTGATTTTTGCTCCCTGGCTTCCACGACCAGACCGGTAAGCTCACACTACAAATAATGTCTATTGCATTTGGTGTTGTCCTACTAAAACTCTTGACTCGCCGTCATAACACCGGAGTTGAACACACCTCCGATTCCAGGGATGATTTAATAATTCCTGAGGTTGATATGTAGTGCTTATCAAAGTTTCATCTTTAATTTAGGTTTGAAATATCTTAAATGACCAGAAAAAGTTGCGAAAGTTGGTTGATGCTGAAATGGCCAAAAGTTCCTATACCGTGGAGTCGATCACCATGCTTGCAAATCTTGCCTCACATTGTGTTTGCATAGAAAGCAGTTCGCGGCCATCAATGGCAGAGTGTGTGAAGGAACTCCAACTAATTTTGTACTCCAATATGAAAACTTATAGACTTGATCATGAATCACATCTTCAACCTCCATTGGTCGAATTAAACTCTTGGGAAAGAAGAAGAGTTTTAAGGTTTAGAGAGAATTTTAACAAGAGGTGTAGAAAGAAAAATGTTGAAAACCTTTGGAGAGAAAATGAGAAAAAAATAGAGGGTATTATTGACTTTTCATTTATGGGTAAAATTGTAATTCAAAAAATCATTTAAAGGGATGGTTGTACGCAATAAAGATGGCGAGTGTGAGTAGAATTTTCTTTTGTTTTATTAGAACCTTATTAATAAAGCGTGGGGACATAGTGTCACCGTTTAACTCTAAAACAAAATGATCCATACAAAAACACATAGAGGGCAATAGTCTTTGTGATAGGCAATACTCCCTAAGAATGAAACTCCTCGTGATCGCCCTATTCTTCTTTCTGGTAATATAAAGTTGTAAGTGTGAAAGTGTATTGTATTTTACGGTATTTGGTTATCGTAATGTATAAGTCGTAAGTGAAAAAGTTGACCACAAAATTAACTATTTGCTGGTTTAAAAAGTTTTAATATTGTAAATAAATACTAAACATGCTAAATATTATAAAAAATTAATATTAACATAAAAATAATACATATTTGCGTGACCACAAAATTAACTGTAAGTGAATTGCAAGTGAGTGATAATTGAATTGTAAGTGAGTGGTAGTTGAGTTGCGTAAATGTTTTACGAATTATGATTTAAACAAATGCCGTAGTTGTAATTGGGTTGTAAGTCATTTAAAATTAAAGACGTTTACGAATTTTATAACGAAACAAACAACCTCAAAGTCGACAAAATGTTATTAGAGGAGAGTGCTATTTTTCTACAATCCTTGAAGACTCCTTCACATCAGCGAAGTATTAGGATCAGTGCACACGCATAATCACAATATTGTCTAACATTATATTCTTTGATGAAATTTGATATTAATTGGTGCCATATCACAAATATCTTGGTTGAAGGTTTCCTTGAACCCTTATCCTCTTCCTAAACTTCCTGTTATTTAGTGTCAAAGGTAGGGAGAGAAAGATATGAGTGCTAGGACTCATACTCTGATCCATAAGTAATAATCAGTAAATAGTACATTTAATCTTACAGGCAATGTAAAACTAAACAAATATATAGCCAATACACAGAGTCTCTCTCAATACTCCCTCTCAAGCTGGAGTATATAAATCATACATGCCCAGCTTGTCAAAAATAAAATCTACCCTTATTTTACCAAGTGGTTTGGTAAGAAGATCTGATAGCTGGTGCCCAGATGATTCATGCTTCGCCACAATGAACTTTTCCTCAAGCTTCTTATGAACAATTTGACAATCAACCTCAATGTGCTTGGTTCTTTCGTGGAATACGACATTCTTAGCAATATGTATTGTTGTCTTGTTGTCACCATATAAGTCTCATGGGATCTCTTCGACTCTGCACTAGACTGAGAGACCACACTCTACTTCTTATTTTTTCATGACACAAGATTTCTTTCAAGAAAGACACAATATTATGTGATCGACCTCCTATCAAACTAGCACCATGTCCAATCTGCATCTAAGAAGTCTGCTATTCGAGTGTGTTCATAATCTCAATAGAGAAGTTTCCTCCCTGGAGCTGTCTTCCAATTCCTCAAAATCCTCATTACCACCTCCAATTGGAAGTCCTCGGTGTTGACAAAAACTGACTCACTACGCTGACTGCGAATGTGATATCTGATCTGGTCACCATCAGGTAGTTCAATTTCTCCACAAATTTTCTATACCTTCTGTTGGCCCGAAGGCCCATCACTCTAGTTTTAATGATGATTAACTCATTTAGTTATTGTACTAATGATCTTGTGTTGTTTAAGCTTCAAATATTAATTGAGATCTTAGTTGGTGTTTAGCTTTTTCAAAAGACTCAAAATCAAGTTCAAAACTAACATGTGTTTATTCAACAGCTCAAACATAAAAAACACATCAAGAACTCAAGGAGGAGTCTAGCTTAAAGGAATCAAGTTTTTGATCGAGTCGAGTGAAGAAGAAGATCATATCAAGAAAACTCTAGTTTGTAAGAATGTCTAAATCTTGTGTAAAGTATAGATTAGACTTAATTGATCAAGCTTACACACACACAAAGTTTGAAATAGGTTTGTGATTTAACCCATTTCGATTCAACTAGAATATGTTTTGGTTTTATTAGTAGATATTACCAAAATAAGTTCATATCATTTTATATGTGTATTGGACTTTATCCATACACATTGGTGCTTCAAACAAATATGAGATTATTGTATTTATATGAGTTTCTAAAAAACTTTTTTTTCAATTTAAAGTTTAGTTTTGAAAAAAAAATTTTCGATATAGTCTTTGTTTTCAAAATTGTATTTACATCTCAAAAACAAGTTCACATGTTTGTAATATGTGTTGATTATTTATCACACATATTTGTGCTCATATGTATTTATAAGAACTTATTTTTTGTAGATTTTATAGAAATTTATTGGATTTAAAAAGAATTTTAAATATACAAAAATTGGGTTTTTAGGGCTTGGTCGGTCAATCGCCCGGTTGACCGGACGCGCATAAGGTATGCACGTTGTCTTGGGCCGTGGTCGGTCGACCAAGTGGTCGACCGACTGTCTAAACCAGTTTTCTGGCCTTCTGGCCGGTCAACCGCGCAATCGACCATTATACTGAGCCCATTTTTAGGGCTCTATTTAAGGCAACGGACGATCGCCTGGTCGATCACTGTCAACGGCTATTTTTCCAATAGTCATGGTTGATCGACCCCCCGATCGATTGCCAGTATAGCCAGATTGGATAACGGCCATTTTTCAAATATTGATTGTTTAGTTTTTTCTCAAACGGGTATATTTCTCTTTATTGTGTTTTATCAATTGTTTAAGCCCAGATTAAATATCTAATCATCTCTACCATTTTCCTATAAATAAGGGTCACTGTAGAGAGTTTTTAACAAGATTTTTGATTGAGAAATTTGTGTTTAACTTTTTGAAAAAAAATCAAGAAAATAAGTTTTGAGAAATACAAGTTTTGAGGTTCTAATTTCTATATCTTCAAGGATATTTCCCAAAGTGTTTTCTAAAGAGCTTCATTTCAAATATCTTAGTTTTCTCACAAACTTGAGCTATAATTTCTATTTATCCTTTTAGTATTCTTGTTTTTGTGAGATTTTTATTTGTGATATTTGTGATCACTAAGTAATGTAATCTTCATTTTACTTTGTGCATACCTCTTGTGTAGAGGTAAAATTATTGTGTGCATTCCTCCTGTGTAGAGGACAATTGGCTAAGTGCCTCCTTTTGTGTAGAGGATTGAAAATTGTATCCGTGTGGAGTTTCTTTATAGAGATAGTGAAAATCTTTCACGCGCTGAAGGTGGAACGTGGAGCAAGTGGCTTGAACCTCGAAACAAGCCGCTCGCATTTGTGTTTGCCTATATCTAAACTCAACTCTACTTTTGTTTATATCTTTCATTGTTATTATTGCTTATTTATATATGCTTGATATTGTTCATGTGTCTACACTTGTTTTGATCCAAAAGAGCTATTAAAGGACGTAAACCTTGAGGAGAAGTTTTAGTGCCTTTCATCGGGAATTATGCTTCACTCTTTAGCATCTATTTGTATGTTAGTTTTTGTTAACCTAAGTATTTAAATTCCACATTTGATTAGCACATTACCTATTCACCTCCCCTCTATGTGATTTTCAATTGGTACCAGAGTTTGGTACTCTTGATATTCGGTTTAACCACCGTAGAGAGATCCTTTTTTTTTTTCTAATCATCATAGTTGTTTTGCACACTCATGGCATATAGTGGTAAATCTAACATTTATTATCCACCCAAGTTTGATGGACTTAACTTTCCTATATGAAAAGTTAAGATGACCATTTTCTTAAATTTCTTGGGTAGTCAAGTAGCCAAAGCTATATCTAGACCCTTTGTTTGTCCCAAAGGTGATGAGGACTCATGGTTCAAATTTACCGTTAAGAAATATAATATTAAATCTAAAGCCCATTATGCATTATTAAAAGCTTTGAATGATGATGATATTTTTAGAATCATAAATTGCATATGTGCATATCATATTTGGTAAGTTTTGATCACCCTCATGAAAGCACTACACAAGTTAAAAAACTAAGATTGATTTGCTTAACTCTCAATATGATAGTTTTTATATGTTTGTGATGGGGACATCACACCAGTACTAATTATCTTTTATGCCTTAGTCTATTTTTAGTTTAGCCTTTTCTTTATTATAAAACTTAGTCCCACATCGGTTGTGATGGGAAAGTTCACTTTGTAAGAGCCTATATAAAGAGGCTTTAACTCAATGAATAAACAGACAATGATTAAATAAAACTTTTCCAGTTAAAATTTCAGAGTTCTTAGGTTCTTGAGATTGAGGTGTGAAGCCCGTGGTGTAAGGGGTGTGAAGCCCGCGTAAGGGGTGCGAAGCCCAAAGTTATCTGGTTCTTTCTCCAACCCTAATCTCTCTTTTTCATTTGATTTCTTGTAAAACCCTAGTTTTTCTTTTTTTTATTTGTATTCGAAGGTGATTGCGATCCTGTATTACATCAATTTGGTATCAGAGCTTTGGTCCCAATCCCCTTCGAATTTCTTCTCTTCCCCAAATCCTAAATTTAGATCTGGATCTCTAGATCTAGATCTACTTTGCAAAAAAAAATCGATTATTTTTAGATCTAGATCTAAATCTATATTTAGATCTATTTAGATCTACTTTGTAAAAAAAAATCAATTACTGTTACATTTTGATCTTGATTTACTTTGAAAAAAAAAAGAAAAGAAAAACAGAAAAAATAGAAAAACAAAAAGAAAAAAAACAGAAAAGAAAAAGAGAGGAAAAAAAACAAAAAAAGAGGAATTTTTTAAAAAAAAAGTTACTGTTCACCGTGAACAGTAATTACTGTTCATCCGGTTACTGTTCACAGTGAACAGTAACCGCCCATCTCCCACCCAAACCAGTCCGGAGTCTGTTTCTCGCCCGTTCGGAATCCGTTTTGAGCTCTGTTCGAAGCGTTAGGTTCGTGACTGAGCCCCAAAGCCATTACAAAGATTTCATAGCACTTGAGCAACAGATCTGACCTCCACGAGCTCGTATTTGGCACCAGTACTGTCCCAGCAGCAGAGAATCAGTATTCTGACACATCTTTAGCCCAATTTGAGTCCAATTCGTGCTACCGATTTATTGGGTAACCTCTGATCTTTATGCATTGAGTTTTATTTATGGTATTTTACTTTTGTGACAAATACATTTATACTGATGGGGATGAAAAGGAGGTTGAAAGGGACATGTATGCAGCTCTCCCGTATTTTCGGGGTTTTTATGATCAAGATGGATATGAAAAGTGGGAAAACCATCTTGAGAATTTCTTCAGGTATTTCTCCTTGACACCTGCGCAAGAAGTGTCATTATGCCCAAATGAAGTTAGCTGGAGAAGCTTATTGGTGGTGGGAAGACAATCATATCGACTGTCGAGATTGGCTTATCCTACAAGAACTTCTTCATGCCCGGTATGCTCCACACCTCGAGGGGCCACAATTCAGTGATTTGGTTGCTGAATGTAAGGAGATCCTCGCTAGCATGGTTAAGTGGCTAGAAAGCAAGGCGATAAAGGCTGTTGACAATCCAGAATCAGAGCCAGAAATTGATGACGGTCTAGAGCCAAAGGCAGAAGTTTATGATAAGCCAGAGCCAAGACCAGAAGTTTTTGCTGAGTCAGTGTCACAGCAAGAAGAGGTTTCCCCACAGCCTATGGAAGTTGAAAGTCTCCCTGTTGAGACCCTTATAAATCTTCTAGCGGAGCCTACTTTGAAGCTAGTACCACCGGCAGCTATGAGTGTCATTTTTTTTTTGAGATCACCTGAGGTGTACGACCAATTGCAGATATGTCTACAGGAGCCAGGCTCATAAGTGATCAGGGTACTTATGGTGCAAAGTGCAATCTGTTCAGTTTTCATCATGGATGACGTGCCTCAGTCTGCTATTGGTGTCTTGATCAAGCTGTTATCTTTTATCGCTCCGACACGGAGACCAGTTCCACCTCCACCACCTTGGTCTCGATGTGATGCATTAGTACCACTATCACGGCCACCACCATGGCCCAATTGAGATGCTTCATGAGAGGTGTCCTCACTCGACAGGGTCGACTCTCTCCCACCCCGGGGGAAATGATGGAGACATCACACCAGTACTAATTATCTTTTTATGCCTTAGTCTATTTTTTAGTTTAGCCTTTTCTTTTATTATAAAACTTAGTCCCACATCGGTTGTGATGGGGAAGTTCACTTTGTAAGAGCCTATATAAAGAGGCTTTAACTCAATGAATAAACAGACAATGATTAAATAAAACTTTTTCAGTTAAAATTTCAGAGCTCTTGGGTTCTTGAGATTGGGGTGTGAAGTCCGTGGTATAAGGGGTGTGAAGCCCGCGTAAGGGGTGCGAAGCCCAAAGTTATATGGTTCTTTCTCCAACCCTAATCTCTCTTTTTTCATTTAATTCTTGTAAAACCCTAGTTTTTCTTTTTTATTTGTATTCGAAGGTGATTGCGATCCTGTTTTACATCAGTTTGATAATGAATCCATTGATGGTATGCCCACCCATTTTACTACAGTTAATAATGCCCTAATTTTTTTAGGTAAGCCTATCAACAATGATCAAAAATTGAGAAAAATCATTAGAGTACTTCCTAAAGCAGGGAAAGTCAAAGCTCCCATCTTAAAAGAGCTCAACGATAAAGAGAAAATAGACTTCACCGCTTTCATGGGGAACTTGAAGACCCATGAAATGGAGATGAATGCAAGAAAAGATCGTAAGCCACAAAAAGAGTTTGGTGTTGCACTCAAAGCGTCCCCAAGAGAACTCAAGAAGAAAAGTGTTGTAACTTCAACCACCTTGGAATATAATGAAGAACTCACTCTCCTAGTGAGGAACATAAATAATATGTACCACAAGAATGAAAGGAGAAGTGACCTAAGAAGGAAAGACAAGAAGAAAGCAATAAGAACTACCACTTGGAATTCAGATAGTGAATTTGAGGATATTTCCGAGCATATGTGTTTTATGGTCCTAGGGGATGACCCCCTTGAGGTAAACTCGAAATCTGACTTTGATAAATGAAAATTTATCATATGATTATCTTGCTTTATGTTGTGAAGAACTATTTGAAAAATATGATTTGATGAAAAAGAAAATTTTGAAATTGAAGAAAGAAAATGATGTTTTATCTTCAAAACTTGACAATGTTTTAAAAGAAAAAGAAATAATTTTAAAAGAAAATGATTCTTTGAAAAAACAATTGAGTTGATTTTCAAAGAAAAATATTTTGTTTGTTATACTAATATTGCTTTTTCAACTATTGATAAAAATGAGATTTAAGTTTTGAAGAACAAAATTGATTGGTTGGGCTTAATGTTGAGCCAATGTGACTTTTGACCATATGACATTAGAATCCTTATTTCGAAAGAAACAAGTTCCACCTATTCATGCACATACTCTACGACATATACATACACATCATTCTCATAAGTATTTCAATGTGTATCATTGCTCACATTCTGACCGCAAAGGTCATCTAACCAATTTTTGATTTGATAGAGTAAAAGTTTCAAATGCCAATATTTGGGTTCTTAGAGTATTTGATGTAGGTGTGGGCTCTCAAAACGTGAGAGGGTGTGGTGCCTTAGTGGTGGATGCAATCAAAACTTGATGGACAAATAGATGGATGCATCGCTATCAAAGAGTTTAGGTGGGTGGACCACATTATTTTTGGAGAAATGGATATTAGTTCCATCGGTGTTGGTAACTATCTCTATCCTCTATTTTATATTTATATATGCTTTAATTGGATACTTTTTAGCATATCATGCTTTATATATTTTGATTACATGTTTAAATGCAAATGTTATTAGAACTTGTGTTTTACTTATGTAACTTTTAAGATACACTCTTGATTGTGCCAAATTAGATTTATATCTTTTGTGTACTCAATTCTTGTTTAGTTATATGTGTATATCCTCTTTTTGATGATTCTCGCATTTATACTGTGTTCTCTTTTAAAATGCATTTTCATTGATATAGTTTTTGAATCAATTTTAAAATCATTCTTTATGGTGGTATTTTTAAACTATCTTCAAATATTTTCAATTATCTAATTTTTAAAATGCTTACCCTTAGTAGGAGGTTAGTTGGGTGATCATGCCTTATATAATCTCAATTGACTATTATTTTTAATGTGCATGTAGATTGGTGATAAAATGAGTTATACACATGATTTACATGATATTTGACTCTTTGTATACTCATTTATATTTATCTATATATGTATGCTTAAAATCTCAAGTGATATTAAATTATAAATGGCATCATACATATATATGACTGATTGTAATTGTTTAACTATGTTCATACATGTTTTTATATCATAATTAGTTTCATGATAAGCTAGATTTTATTTTAAATAAATTAGTATTTTTTCAAACTTATGTGTTGGTTCTATGGTTGTTTCAAAAAAGAGGAGAAATCTTTCGACTTTATTGGTATCTTAATTTTATTCCCATCCTTTTTGACAAAAAGAGAGAAAGTTTTAAGAATTTTGCTAAAAGAAAATTGCCTTGTAATCTATATTTTAAAATTGTTCATATTTTTAATTGGTATCAATTATTACAATTGGTATCTACATTTCAAATTATTTTTCCAATTGGTATCTATATTTATTTCAATTGATTTTAATTTAAATTGGTATCATGTTACAATTGATTTACAATGTGTTTATTTACAATTTGTGTTTACATGAAAATTTGATTTATGCATGTATTACCTATTTATGGGGGAGTTAACTTAACATCTCTTCTATATGTAGATTTATGATGAGCGTATTATATAACAAAGAGATTGATCTCTCTTCTCTATATCGTACACGTGTGTAAGGATAACTTAATATCTCTGTTTATACATCGTATATTTTGCTTATGTGATTTAGAGCTTAGTCATCCCTTTCTTCATGTAATGCATGTATGCAGGGGGAGTTAATTTAACGTTTCTCCTCATCATTAAATTATATCGCTTATACCTTTATTTTATTTTTATACCCCTTTGTTGATGAATTGATAAAAAAGAGAAAGAGAAATTTAGTGTTTATATACGCATGTGTTATATTTTGAATATATGATGCTTGCTTACTTGTTTTAAGTGGAGAGAAATTATTGAATATATTTATGTGTTTATGTTTATGCATGAACTTAGGGGGGAGCTTTTTGAGCACTTCTTTAATCCATGCATATATAACTCCATGAGTTTTGTCATCATCAAAAAGGGAGAGATTGTTGCCTGAAAGCCCATCACTCTAGTTTTGATGATGATTAACTCATGTAGTTATAATACAAATGATTTGTATTGTTTAAATTTCAGATATTAATCTAAATCTTAGTTGATATTTAGCTTCTTCAAAAGACTCAAAGTCTAGTTTGAAGCTAACACATGTTGATTCAAGAGCTCAAGTATAAAGAACACATCAAGAACTCAAGGAGGAGTCTACCTCAAAGGAATCAAGTTTTTGATTGAGTGGAGTGAAGAAGATCATATCAAAAAGATTCTAGTTTGTAAGAATGTCTAGATCTTGTGTAAAGTATAGATTAGACTTGATTCTCAAGTTTACACATACAGACACAAAAGTTTGATATTGGTTTTCGGTTTAACCTGTTTTGATTCAACTGCAATACGTTTTGGTTTTATGAGTAGATATTATCAAAAACAAGTTCATATCGATTAATATTGTATTGGACTTTATCCATACACATTGTGTTTCAAAAGAATTTGAGAAACTTGTTTTTGTATTTATACGAGTTTTGAAAAAACTTATTTTTCAATTTAAAGTTAGTTTTAGATTTTCCATAGAGTTTTTGTTTTCAAATTTGCATTTAGCATCTCAAAAATAAGTTCACATGCTTGTAACATGTGTTAATTTTTTATCACACATATTTGTGCTCATATGTATTTATAAAAACTTATTTTTGTAAATTTAATAGAAATTTATTGGGATTTAAAAAGATTTTTAAATATACAAAAATTGGGTTTTGAGGGCTTTGTCAGTTGACCGGACGTGCTTAGGTTGTGCACATTGCCTTGGGCCAGTGGCCAATCGATCAAGCAGTCGACTGACTGTCTGAGTCTATTTTCTGGCCTCTGGCCAGTCGACCACTTGACTGAGCCTATTTTCAGGGCTCTCTGTTTGGAGGCAACAGTCGACCACTAGCAACGACTATTTTTCAAATAGTCATGGCCGGTCAACTGCCAGTGTACCCAGATTGGGTACCGGTCATTTTTCAAATATTTGACTATTTTATCTTTTCACAAAAGTGTATATTTCTCTTTATTAGTGTTTTATCAATTGTTTGAAGCCCAGATTAAATCCCTATTCATCTCTACTCTATTCCTATAAATAGGAATCATTGTAGAGAGTTTTAACAAGATTTTTGAACAGATTCTTTATTAGGGTTTTATCAAGTGTTTTAAGCCCAGATTAAATCCCTAATCATCTCTACTCTATTCCTATATATAGGGGTCATTGTGGAGAGTTTAGCAAGATTTTTGAATAGATTTTTGAAAGATCTTTGATTGAGAAAATTTGTGTTTAAACTTTTGAAAAAAAAATCAAGAAAATAAGCTTTTTGAAAATACAAGTTTTGAACTTCTAATTTGTATATCTTCAAGGATATTTTCTCAAGTGTTTTCTTAAGAGTTTCATTTCAAAAATCCTAGTTTCTCATAAACTTGAGCTATCATCTATCTATTCTTTTAAGATCCTTGTTTTTTTTTTGAGATTTCTAGTTTGTGGTCTTTGTGATCACCAAGTGGTTTAATCTTCATTTTACTTTATGCATCCCTCTTGCGTAGAGGTGAAATTATTGTGTGCATTTCTCTTGTGTAGAGGACCATTGGGTAAGTGCCTCCTCTTGTATAGAGGTTTGAAAATTCTATCCTCTGTGGAGTTCTTTTGTGGAGATAGTGGAAATCTTCACGTGGTGAAGGCGGAGATGTAAAGCAAGTGGATTGAATCTCAAAACAAATCTCTCGTGTTTGCGTTTGCCTTTCTCAACTCAACTCTACTCTTGTTTATATTTTGCATTGTTATTATTGCTTATTTATATATGCTTGATATTGTTCATGTGTCAATATTTATTTTGATTCAAGAGTGCTATTAAAGCTCCTTAACTCTTATAAAAGAAGAATCTTTAGGAGAAGTTCTAGAGCCTTTCATCGAGAATTCGGCTTCACTCTTTGGCATCTATTTGTGTATTAATCTTTTTAGCCTACGTTTTTAAATTCCATATTTGATTAGCACATCACGGTTCACCTGCTCTAGGTGATTTTCACCTCCCAGCATCCTCAAGAAGCTTTTCCTGATCTCGTAATAGCTTCATTTCAATTCCATTGGAGAATCAATACTCCTGTATCCTTGCATCCCAGCCTTTGAAAACAAGTATATACTTTCACTGTACAGAAGAATGCTCTTCTTGGACCTGCCCACCTCATTGCCTAAGAATTACTTCAGGGATCTAAGATTCTTAGTCTGAAAGTGCTTCTGCAAGTACTTCTTTAGGCTATCAATCCACATCGTGTCATCTCCTGTGATCACAATATCATCCACATATACAACTAACATGATCCTCTTCCCATGTTGTATTCATCAAAAAAGTGAGTGGTCTTTCTCTGCACAACAGAGACCAAATCCTAAATCACTGTGCAAAGTGCCCAAACCATGCTCTCAGAGACTACTTCAGATCATATAGTGACTTTTTTCAACCTACAAATTTTCGCACACTTCCCCTAAGCAAAAAACTGGTGGTTCCTCCATGTAAACCTCCTCATCAAGAATACCATTGAGAAAGGTACTCTTGGTGTCCAATTGATGAAGCGATCAGTGGTATATCGCTGTAATGACAGAAAGATTCGGATAAATATCATTTGCAATCGGCGAGAAGATATCCATGTAATCTAATTCATACACCTATTAGTAATCTTTAGCAACCAATCTTGCTTTTAAGTGAGCCAGAGCTAATCTGGGTTTTTAACTTGACAGTGTAAACCCAGGTGTACCCAACAGCTTTCTTTTCTGGTGAAAGTGTGACCAATTCCCAAGTCTCATTCTACTCTAAGATCGTTATCTCCTCCTACATCACCTGAGTCCAATATGGATTAGACAGTGCTTCTGATACATTCTTGGGAGCCGAATATAAGTCTAAAGAAAAAATAAATGAACGAAAAGAAGATGAAAAATGAGAATAAGAAACAAAATTGGAAAGAGAATGTTGAGTACAAGTATGTTTGCCTTTTCGAAGTGTAATGAAAAAATCATCAAAAGTAAAAGTACCCGATAATTAAACAGTGACAGACTCACGTGATGTTGCACAGGACTTGATAATGAGGCTGTCAATGGTACAAGAGCAGACTTGTTCATCGTGTACATACCTGAATTAGATCCAAAATCGACGTGTATCATTACCAATCACATTTTCTGATGTTAACTCACCACTATTAATTAATGTCTCTTGATAGACCAAGTAATCATATCCTCTGACATCAAAGAAGAGGAAGATGCGAAAATCTCAGGTTTAGACTCGAAAAAGGTTACATCTGGAGACAAAATATATCGCTCTATAGATAGATAAAAATATTAGTGACTTTCTTATTTCTAGAGTAGCCAAGAAAATTCCCTTTAAAAGACCTAAAATCAAGTTTTGTATTATAAGAACTATGATTATGGACAAAATAGAGAGACCCAAATATCTTTGGAGGCAAAGAGAATAAGCCCAGCTTGGGGTACAGGATGGAATATTGGATTTTATTTTGTAATACAGATCATGATATTCGATTTATCAAGTAATAAGTTGTCAAAATGATCTCACCCCAAAATTATTATGGTACCTGTCTATGAAATAGAAGAGTCCTAGCTGAAGGTGTCTATTCTTACATTCAGCTATAACATTCTACTGAGGACTGTAAACACAAGAGGATTAATGCAGGATTTCATTTTGTTTCAGAAACTTACTAAAGGTATTGTCCAAATATTCTTTACAGTTATCTGATCTCAAAATTTTAATGCTAGAACTAAATTGATTCTTTATCTCTGCATGAAAAACTTTAAATGTGAAAGTTACCTCGGAATGAAATTTTAACAAATATATCCATATGGCTCGAGAATACTTATCCACAAAGCTAACAAAATACTTAAAACCCAATTTTGAAAGTAGTGGACATGGACTCCACACATCGGAATGAATTAAATCAAATGGCTTATTAGCCCTCTTGTTGACCCGACCAGGATAAGATACATGATGGTACTTCTCTAACAGATAAGACTTATACTCTAAGAATGAAATTTTATCTAAAGAGGGAATAAGAAGTTTTTGTATAGGTAAAGCGAGGTGACCTAACCGACAGTGGTAGTCAAATGCTAATGAAATGCTAATGTAGGCAACCAGATTTACTGTCAACTCTAACTCATAAAGTCCATTCCGCTCACGTCATGTGCCAATCATCTTCCTCGTGCCTAGCTCTGAAATACACAATGCTTTGGAAAAAATATCACTGTACAATTTAAAACTTTAATAATCTTGCTTACTGATAATAAGTTAAAAGAAAAATATAGTAAATAGAAAACAGATGATAAAAAAAGAGCATTGGTGGTAACGACAGTACCAATACCCTGGAAGGGTGTGTGGAAGTCATCTACTAATTCTATAGAGTTAGATTATGATGTAGGAGTAAAAAAGGATATACTATCTCAGTTTCAGTCATGTGATAAGTATCTCTTGAATCAATAATCCAAGTATGTGACATAGACGATGTAAGATAAGATATATGAGTACCTATTTATGTTGGCCCAAGGGTACAATTACCGTTTTATTTTGATGATTCCAACGCTCATGTGTTATGAGATACTAATCAAGTTCAAGCATTTTGAGTTTACAAGTTTCAAGAGTTATGGTTTTTGCTTCGCTTTTCCTCTGAAAGAAGGTATTGAAGTACTCAAGTTGATTCTAGCATGGGACTCGAGCTCGAAAGGTCAAAACTTGGATTTTGGAGAAGCCCACTTGATGAAGACTTGAAGATAGTTTAAACTCTTGTAAGAAGTTAGTGTTTAAGCTTAGAGTATTAGATTGGAAGCTCAAGAAGTTCACACACACAATAAGATTTTTCAAAAATCACTTTTCTTAAATTATTTTTTGATAGACAAAATTTCTTCAATCAATTTCTATCTATATATGTTTAAATATTTTTCATCGTGTAATCTTACTCAAATTATATATGATTTTATAAGAATATCAAAGTTTTAGAAAGTATTTTGAAAAACATAAAATCATGAGTTTTTGGGGCTTGGCTGGTCAAGCGCCCAGCCGATCGACCTCTATGCAAAGCAAGTTTTGTGTTCTGCACGGTCGATCGCTCGGTCGATCGAGCATGCATAGAACAATTAGAAGCCTTGAGTTCAGTGGTTGGTCGACCGCCCAGTCGACCGACACACTGGCTCAGTTTGGGGTCATTTTGGCCGATCAACCATGTGGTCGACCATCAGACAGAACGCAGAAACTGAGCTTTATTACCCCTTAACCGGTCGATCGGAGCCAACAACTCTTTCAAAATAGCCTTGTTTGGTCGACCGTAAGGTCGACTGCCATGCTGTCCAGAAAAGACAAATGCTTTTTAAACATGTATTTTTGAATTTAAATCAACTTGTCTCATTCTCAAACGGGTATATTTCACTTTATTAGCGTTTTATCAACTACTTAATAAGTGTTTAGCTCTCTAATGATATTTTCCCTCTACCCATAAATAGAGGTCATTTGAGAGAGTTTACAACTAAGAAAAATCGACAAAAATCCCTGAAAATTATTTGAAAAATTCAAGAAAAGTTTCTGGTTTTCAAAGAGCTTTCATTTCCAACCTTTTTCTGCAAGTTTTAGGCTTTTAATGATTCAATCTCTTACTGATTTTTCCTCTTATAAACTTATTGAGCCTCCAAATCCACACTTTATACTATAGAAGTTGTATTGATAGAGTTTGTGATCTTTGAGGTCTCCAAGTGATTGTAATCTTCATCTTCTTTGTGCTCTCCTCGTGTTGAGGATTGAGGTTGGAGTTAAGGCTCCGGATCTTGAGGGATCCAAGTTGTTGAGTTCTAAGTGAAGCTAGTGGAAATCTTTCATTGCGGTTAAGGCGGGGATGTAGAGCAAGTTGCTTGAACCTCAAAACAAATTACTTGTGTTTGCAATTGCAATTCTCTTTTACTCTATTCACTCTAGCTTATTCTCTACTTTATATTATTCATACTTAGTATTTTGTGCTTGCTTTTTATTCATTACTCTATTATTATTGTTCCTTGTTTATCGGTTTCACTCTTTCAAGTAAGAAGGCAATTGTGCATTTCAACTCTTATTCAAGAGGAATTGTTGGGAGAATTTATAGAGCCCTTCATGAGAAATTCGGCCTCACTTCTTGTTTTTGAGTTGACCATGTAGTTGCAATTTTTAGTTGTATTTTTCACATTCGATTAGCATATCACCTATTCACCCCCTCTAGGTGATTTCAATTGGTTTTAGAGTTTGGTACTCTAGTTTTTGAGGTCTAATCTCTTAAAGATATCCTTATTTTCTAATCACATTATTTGCTTCACTCACTTGCACTTATGGCCGATAGTATTAAAGCCCACCCAAGTTTGATGGACCTAACTTTTCAGTATGGAAGGTTAAGATGACCGTTTTCTTTCAATCCTTAGGTAGCCATGTAGCCAATACCGTAACAAAGCCTTTTCATTTTTCCCGAAGGTGATAAGGACACTTGGTCCGACATTGTCGTTAAGAAGTTTGATGCTAATGCCAAAACCCACTATGCATTTTTACAAGCACTTAATGATGATGATATTTCTAAAATCATTAATTATAGAACCACTTATGATATTTGGAGTCATCCTGTTATTACTCATGAGGGAACCTCTCAAGTGAAGAGGACTAAAATAGACCTTTTGCGTTCTCAATATGAAATTTTTTGTATGAATGAAAATGAATCCATTCATGATATGATTACACGATTTACTAAAATTACAAATAGTTTATATTCTTTAGGTGACACTATTGATAATGACAAAAGAGTAAGGAAGGTCATTCGATCTCTTCCTCCTTAATGGAAAGTCAAGTCAACTACCTTGAAGGAACTTAATGATAGGGAGGAAATGGAGTTTATTGGTCTTATTGGCAACTTGAAGACACATGAGATGGAGAACAAAGTAAGAGAAGAAAAATTCCCACAAAAAAAAGAAAACAATTACTTTTAAAGCTACTCCTGCCATCTCCGACGATGATGAAGAAGATGATGAAGAACTCTCTCTCATCATAAAGAATGTGAGGAGGATGTACCACAAGAGAAGGTTCAATAATAGAAGAGGAAGATGGGAAGGAAGAGAGGAAAGAAGAGGAAATGATATAGGGGCCTTGCTACAAGAAACCGAGCCATCTCATTATCGATTGCCTGAAAATGAAGAACAAGGCATTTACCTCAAAGAAGCCTTGCAAGAAGAAGACATTGAAGGCAACATGGGATTCCGAAAGTGAATCCGAGGAGGATGTTGATGAAAGTACACCTAGAGGGGGTGAATAAGTGTACAAGCTAATCTAAGGTAAATGATGCGGAATTAAAAACTAATTTGCTAACACACTATGTGTAACCAAGAGTGGACCCGAATTCCCCGTGAAGGGCTCTGGAACTACTCCTCTAGATTCTTCTAGATTAAGAGTTGATGTGCTTTAAAAGTTCTCTTGATTAAACACAAGTATAGGCACACAAACAATACCAAGCATGTATATGATATGAAGAATATAAGACAATGCAAGATATAAAAGAGAGAAAGAAAATAGATCAAAGCAATCGCAGTGATATGTTTCAAAATTCCAGTCACTGCTCTACTTCCTTACTTTCACACAAAAGGATTTTCACTATGTTCACACAGGACCTTTTACAAAGGGACCTTCACTGAGGAATTATAACTCAACACTAGGAGTACACAACTCCTCTCTCAAACACAAACCTCTACACAAGAGGTGGGCAGTCAGCCAATGCAAAGAAATAAAACTTAGTGATCTAATGATCACAAACTCTCTCTTGGTGATCTCAAAGGATCACAAACAATTTTCTCATAAAAATAGGTTCCTATAGATGGATATAGAATTGATAACTCAAGTGTGAGAAAAACAAAGTGTTTGAAAAATAAAACACAAAGAAACACTTGGGAAAAAACTCTAGATATCTATGAAAAATAAAGCTCAAAACAAATCTCCCAAAGACTTCTTTTTCTTTGATTTTTCCAACACTTTGAAAATAAATAAAGATTGAGAATTGAAGCTCAAAAACTTATTTTAAAACACTTTAGAAAATGGTCAAGAAGGCACTAGAAAACTGGTATAAACTCTCTTAAAAATCTAATGAGAAACAACCCCCAAAACCCCTTTATATAGGGCTAGGGAAAAACTAGCCATTGGGGTCAAAAACGGCCCAGAATGGGCTGTTGGTCGACCGCCCAGTCGATTGATCAAAGTTTTGACCATTTGGCATCGCCCGGTCGACCGGCCCCATTGAATTGCCTGTCGGTTGACTGCCCAGTCTGTCGGGCTTATCTGAAACTTAGGTAGTGCTAGTTAGTCGACCGCACGGTCGATCGGCCACATAGGCCAAATCCTTGTGCGTTTGTGCACATCGGTCGGCCGACCGGTCAACAAAGCTTTGGTCTGATCGACCGGTCGGTCGACCGCCAGAAGGCTCGGACCAGGGTTATAGGGTTGAAATAGTTGGCTTTTAATTTCCTATAAAATCCCATAAAATTACATAGAATCCACAAAAATAATTTCTTATAAATATTTGAAGCACAAATATGTATGACAAAGAATCAACACATATTACGAACTATTTGAATTATTTATGAAATTTAGCTTTAAAGCAAAAACAGTATTTTCCAAAACTTAAATTTTGAAATAAAAATCCGTTTTCTTCAAAACTTATATAGATACAAAAAATAAGATATTTGAAACACATATGAAGCATATTGTGTATTGATGGAATCCAATACACATATAAATGGAATATCAATATTTTTGACATTAAATCTAAAACTAAGTTTTGTTAAAAATAAAACTTGAAATACATGAACTAGAACTCATCAAAATAAGCTTTTAGACAATAAGAACTATCAATGTATATGGATGATATTCAATATACTTATAAACATTTAAAACTTATTTTGATTCTATCTATTCATGAAAACTAAAGATATATTCTTTAAAATCTAAAATGGTTAAAATGAAACCAATAAACTTTTGAACGAGCGTGTGCATACTTGAGCATATCAAAGCTAAACTATCCTTACACAAGATCTAAACATAAACTAAAATAAACCTAACCGATGTCTTCTTATTGATCTACATCCCCAAGACGACTCGATCTAAGCACGATCTAAAGAGGTTGACTCCATCCGAGTGCTAGATGCGATCTTGGCACGTGAGCTCTTGAATCTACACGTGTTAGCTCTAAAATTGATTTTGAATCTTTTGTTGAAGCTAAACTCCTACTAAGATCTTGATCAATATCTGAAACTTATTAGACACAAGATCATTAGCAAACTAACTTTCATAAGTTAGTCATCATCAAAACTAAGGTGAAGGGCGCCTCTGGGCCAACAATCTCCCCCTTTTTGATGATGACAAAACTTATGAGACTATATATGCATTCATTAAGGATAGTCTTCATAGAAGCTTCCTCTTAACTTATGCATACCAATAAAACAAGTAGATATTCAATGTAAACTCAAGATACTAATAAAAACATATATATAGATGTGTGTGTGTGTGTGTGTGTGTATAAAATATATATGTGTGTGTGTGTGTATGTATAAATAATTAATAAAGCATGCATATATAAACACAAATCTTTCTCCCCCTTTTTTTCACTCATCAACAAAGGGGTGGAGACAAACAAACAATACCAATAAACATAACATATTTTAAATCAAAATTTTTATACCAATAAAAACTATCAATTGAAAGAAAAATAATTTTTTATCAATTGAAAGTGAAGCAATCTTTTTACCTATTGATACCAATAGAAAGATATGATACCAATTGAAAGTAAAAATCAAATTTTTTTAGGTAAACACTAAAACCATTTTGCAATATAGATACCGAAATGAGAATAATACCAATTTAAGATTATTTATACTAACATTGAAAATATTATCATATACCAAAACAAAATATTTTTCATCATAAAGAGTGGGAGTAAGATACCAATTGAAAATAAAACCAATTAAAAGATATAACAAGAATTTTTCTCCCCTTTATGAAATACCAATAAAAATAATGCATAAGTTTGTAAGGATATCAATTATCATTAAGGACATAAATCAAGCTTAGCATGAAATCAATTTTGTGCTTTAAACATGTATGGACATTGTATAATAAGCACAAGAAAATATCTATATGTACAATTGGAGTAATATAATATTAATTGAGATATGATTCATACATATATAGAAAATATGAGTATACAAAAATGGATTTTCATTAAAATCACGTACAACTCATACCTACCTCCCTTTTAGCATATGTTTGAAAGATATTCATTAAAAACATACAAGGTATGGTCGCCCATCCAACTGCTTTTAGAAGGTAGAGGTTTTCAAAAATATAATTTGAAAATATTTTAGCATAGATTGAAAACTCTATCAATTGAAGAATAATGAACTAATTTAAGGTAATTTTCAAAATTAGTTCGAAATCCTTCAAGCAAGAAATATAAACAATATGTATCCCTTGAAAATATGCTAAATACATAATATTTGACACTTAAAATACATAAGGCACATAAATGCTCATGAGATTAACATCATGAGTAAACAAGATATGTAGTGTGCACAAAAGTCATGTTATCAACAAAATTATGGTGATAAAACAATGAAGCTCAATCAAAATTCCGTACTCAAAAACATGAAAATCCCTTTTTTTTATAAATATGAAAAATCATCAAAACTAAAATTTTCATCAAAACTAAACAAGCTTCAAGGTATATGTATGTTTTGTCGAAACTAAAGTATACATACATATCCCAAATATAAATGAGTCCATAAAAGAATATTGCATGAAGACAAGTGACTCTAAGATAGACTTGTATAGTTATAGTTTTGGACAAGATTAATATATACATGAAGCAAAACACAAAAACATGTCCAAAATTGGGTAAGCAAGTAAAGATACAAGAATCATTAGAATAAGGTTAAACAAGTACATTTAATGAGTACAAATAAGCAATTGAAGTACAAACACATGATAATCAAGTGTACCTCACTAATTTGTATAAGTATAAACACAAGTTTTAATGAACACTACATCTAAACAAGTAATCAAAATATGAAGCATAAAATATAAACAATAATTATTAGGGTAAATGCACGTGACATTAGTACAAGGATATACATAATATCTAAACTAAAGTGAGAATACAAAAAGATGAATTCATATAAATATGGATGTATCTCAAAGACTATCTATGTATATCACATGTCTAATTAACATTACATTTAACATAATGAGCATTAAAATCACGACATGCTAAAAATCATCACTATAAAAGCATGTAAACTAAATAGGAGTAAGAGATAGTTACAAAACCGAGTGAACTAATCTTTATGTCTCCAAACCATGGTGGATCTTTCACCAAACATCCTTGAAAGTGATGCATCCATAGATATGATCTTTGAGTTCGAAACGCATTCACAATCAAGGCACCACCACTCTCACATCTTGTGAGAGCCCACACCTACAACAAATGAAATAGAGCTGAATTTTGGTACCTAAACTTTATGGGTCCATGGGGGTTAACACTTTTCCTAACCCAAACAAATTTATTTGCAAAGTTTAAATCATTTATTCTATCATAGCAAATTTTGTAAGATGGCCTTTGCGACCACAATGTGTACAAGTGTACGCTCTAGCATATAAGGTATCATGTGTGTGAACATGATAAACATGCATATGTCGTGATTTGTGTGCATGAATATGTGGAGCATGTTTCTTATGAAACATGGATTCTAATCGTGTGTGGCTCATGGCACATTGGCTCAAAGTGGAGCCCAAACAATCAACACTCTTCTTCTAAACACAAATATCATTTTCAGTAATTGAAGAAGAAGTGGAGCTAGCAATATAAATAAAATTCTTTTCACTTTGAAAATAGGAATAGAAATCTTTTCTTTTTGAACTAAAGTGTTTTTTAAAGAATCTTTTTCTTTTGAAATACATTCTAATTCCTTGGTAATCAAAAAAATTTTATTTTTCAAGAAATCATTCTCTACTAATACAAAATCAAGTTTTGAAGGCAAAACATCATTTTTCTTAAAAACATCATCAAAATCAGTTCTATTTTTTAAAATCTCATTTTTTTAGGACAAGATCAAGTTGAGATTTCAATGAGTCCATTTCATTTGAAACCTCAACCTTCTCTTGCAAAACCATGTCAAGTTTTGAAAATAAATTTAATTTTCTTCTTTTAATTCAAAACTTTTCTTTTTAAAAAATTTATATTTGGAAAACAAATCTTCACAGAACAATAAACGTTCTTCATTCAATACATGTGCATCTATACTATCATGATCATTTGAAGAACTAGTACAATCATCAAGGTGGATATCCGAATTTACCTCAAGGGAATCATTCCCTTGGACCATGTAGCATGTTTGCTCGGATTCATCCCTTCTTGATTCTCTCTCCAAAACATATTGCACTTGTTTCTTAGGAGAGGTTAGTGTGTCCACACTGCAAAAGCGGAATCACAAGAAGAAATTAAAGAAAGATAATCTTTGCTTAATATGTGATTAAGTGCCTCCATGACTTGTGTATTAGCCTCAATGTACTTATCATTATCAAGATAGGATTTCTTGGAAGTGGCAAGATAAACATGCAATCCTTGGGCTTTGAGGTATGAACTCATTTTAAATTTTCACATATCAATGCTAGAAACATCATATATGGGAGGGCAAGATAGCACATGAGTGCAAACTATATGTGTGCAATGCAATCTTGATTAGCAAATGAAGGATCTCACTCCTAAGTGGTTAAACCGAATATCAGGAGAGCTAGCTCTGATACCAATTGAAAGGACACCTAGAGAGGGGTGAATGGGAGTACAAGCTAATCTAGGATAAATGATGCAGAATTAAAAATTAATTTGCTAAAATATTATGTGTAACCAAGAGTGAGCCCTAATTTCCCATGAAGGGCTCTGAAACTACTCCTCTAGGTTCCTCTAGATTAAGAGTTGAGGTGCTTTAAAAACTCTCTTGATTAAATACAAGTGTGAGCACACAAACAATATCAAGCATGTATATGATATGAACAATGTAAGGCAATGCAAGATATAAGAGAGAGAGAATAGATCAAATGCAAATACAGTGATATGTTTCGAGGTTCGAGCCACTGCCCCTACGTCCCCGCCTTCATACAGAAGGATTACCACTATGTCTACACAAGACTTTTCACAGAGGGACCTCTATTGAGAAATTACAACTCAACACTGGGAGTACACAACTCCTCTCTCAAACACAAACCTCTACACAAGAGGTGGGCATTAAGCCAAAGCCAAGAAGAAATAAAGCTTAGTGATCTAATGATCACAAACTCTCTCTTGGTGATCTCAAAGGATCACAAACAATTTTTCTCATAAAAACAAGATCCTACAGATAGATATAGAATTGATAGGTCAAGTGTGAGAAAAACAGAGTGTTTGAAAAATAAACTACAAAGAAAACACTTGAGAAAAGACTCTAGATAAATATGAAAAATAAAGCACAAAATGAATTTCCTAAAGACTTCTTTTTCTTTGATTTTTCTAAAACTTTGAAAAAAAATAAAGATTGAGAATTGAAGCTCAAAAGCTTGTTTTAAAACACTTTAGAAAATGGACAAGAAAGCACTAGAAAACTAGTATAAACTCTCATGAAAAATCCTTTGAAAAGTAGCCCCCAAAATCTCTTTATATAGGGCTAGAGAAAAATTAGCCGTTGGGATAAAAAACTGCCCAGAATGGGCTGTCGGTCCATCGCCCGGTCAACTGACCAACGATCAAATTTTTGACCATCTAGCACTGATGGTCGACCACACGGTCGACCGGCCCCATGGCAAATTGCCTTGTCGGTCAACCGCCTGGCCGATCGGGCCTACCCGAGACTTGGGTAGTGCTAGTAGGTTGATCGGGGCGGAACCAACACTTGAAAACGTGTTTTTTTATAAAATTAATGAAAAGTGTATATGTGTGCTAATGTTCCCTTGATACTTCATAGGGACGAGAAGCGATAAAAGCATTAACAGTTTATGTTCACATCGGTTGTTAATAAGTTCTTCTTTAAGGAATGAGAAAAAGTAAAAAGAGAAGAAATCCAGAAGTAATAGATGGAGAAAGTGTAAAACGACGAAGAGAAAACAAATGAGAAGTGGTTGTAAATCGGTAAAACAAAACAAGAAAATGGAAATGAAGTGAAAAGTGTAGTGATGTAGGAAGTGATTTGGAAAACAAAAATAGAAAAGAACTTGCGACGAGAAGATGAAAACAATGATGAACTAAGAAGATGGTGAAGACATCGATAGAAAAATTGATAAAATGGTTTTGAGAATGATTTTTAAAACAAAGTAAAAAGAATGAGGAAAACTATGAAAGAAAACTCATAGCGACTAACTACCAATTGCTCCACTAATCATGCTAATCTCTTGGTGATAGTTGCCTCACATAGATCCTTTGCCATCACTAGTCCGTGGCTTCAAGAGACGATACAAAAACATGGCTCATAAGAAGGTTTTTCTACATCCAAACACATCCATTCCACAAAACAAGTTCCAAGCTAATATTATTTTATCAAAATCGGTTAGATGTGAGCATGAAATAAAGAAGACACTGCAAGTTAGATGTTAGAATGTTAGAATGTTAGAATCCATCATCATGAGCCATCAATGACTCTTGCAAGAGCAAGGCCTTGTAGCGGCTATTAGATTCATGTAGATTATCAAGTAAGAGGTTAGATGATTAGTGGTTAGTAGTTAGATTGCCATGAGAAGAAAAACTAGCTAAGCATCATGTAGAGGATGTAGAAGATTACAATGAGAAAATAGGAGACACCTTTACATAGATTGTTATCATCTATTATATCGATATCTCTCTATCTTTCTCTGAATAATCTCAGCCCTGCTACAAGATCTAAAATAAAATAAAAATACAAAAGAAAAAAAAGAAAAGAAGAATACTTACACTACACTACACAAAAGAGAGAAAACCTAGCCTACTCACTGATCTGCTTGCGTTTCATGTCTCTGCAGGGCTATTTATAGGCATTAGGAGCTTCTAGAAGATGAGACGAGGCCGCGCGTTGAAAATCAACGCGTGGCTTGCCAAGATGGCTGCAGAAATGCTGTCATAGCCGCGTTTCCGTGGCCATACTAGGGACTTAGGTCTTTGGTTTTTGCGAGCGATTTCGCCCCGCTTCGGGGACCTTCAAGATATTCTTCAGTTCGAGTATTTGTATCCGAATTTTCGTCAGATACGCGCCAACGACTAGATTCAATGTATCTTTTAGAAACTCTCTAACTTGGCTTCCAAGAAATCTGGATGTAATTACCTAAAAATGGGTTTAATTAAGCTCCTATTATCTTTTTGCCCTTCTAGTCTTGATTATCTGTAAAAGAGACCAAAACATGAGTGAGAAGCGTTATTTTAATCATAAAACGGTAGGAAAATGCGATATAAAAATGCAGAATTATAGACTAAACATACCCCCACACTTATCTTTTGCTCGTCCTGAGCAAAAAGAGAAAAAGAAAAAACTAAACTACAATTGTTATTACACTACTTTCGCACGTGACGTGATTGCACTGAGCGTGTGCAACAGGTCATTAAATCTCTAGGTTTCCCCTAGAGGAGCAGTTTTGTCTCCTGAGAATTTTCAGCGAATTGCACCCACAAAATCCATAAAGAAAGAAGTTAATCGTTAGTGTTTTGAAAATGCATTTTGAAAGAGAGACAAGTTTTTAAAATATTTTTGCAAAAATATAAGCGATCTAAGATCATAAGTCCACCAAAAATTATTCTTCTTTAAACTTAGTCTATATACAAGATCTTGTCTTCAATTAAGGTAAGAATTCAAAATTAGATTGAATATTTTATCCTTCATAAAACCTAGATAATATGCACTTTGTGACAATGAAGATTTATGGGATTTCAACTCTAACCATCAAGCCATTTATTTATATATATATATACATATATATTTTTCTTTTTTCTTCCTTTAGTTTTCTTAGGCTTTCTATTTTACTGATTGTTATACATATTTGCATATTTTACCGCTTCCATACCATGCATATTGTATATAAAAATGTGATTTTTAATCCTTTTCTCTCTATTTTTGCAGGTCCACAACTTAAAAGAGAAAAAGCCCAAAATCTCTTTAATTAGCAATAATTAAAAAGATTTAATCCAAAGCCCAAAAGAGCCCAAGTTTGAATTCAGAATCAAAGGAGATCCACGCGCCAACTCAACGTTCTAGAAAGCCACGTGGCTAACAAACTTGTAACAACTTCACAACAGAAAGTTGTTAGCCAACCGTTTCCAAACGGCCGCGCCTTGCCCCGCGCGCGCGGCAGGATCTGGGCCGTTGAGCCCCGGATTTTTCTCCAACGATCTGGGCTCTAGAGGCTTCTCACTGAGGGCTATAAATAGAGGACCAGAGTCTGCGTGAGAAGAACAGAGAAGAGAGAGAAGAAAATAGGGGAAATTCTTGTATTTTGTTATTCTCCTAGGTTTTTAGTCTTCATCTTCTTCCTCCTAGAGATTTTGACAAAGTGAGAGAGAGAGTGATGTTTGAAAGCTTGTATCAAGAAAGTGACATTCTTGTAGGCAAGGATTTATCAAAAGAGCTCCATTCATCTCTTTGCAATCTCTAGTATGCTTTACTTTACTTTGCTTTAATTTCTTGTTTTAATTCTAGTGTTATTTCATTTGCTTTAGTTCTATTGCTTTACATCATGAATAGTTGCTTTGTTTCTAGTGTAATGGATAGCTAAATCTCTATTGCATGGCTAGCTAAGAACTTACCTAGCTAACTTCTATCTCTTTGGATGATGCTTATCTTTATACTTGCATTGTGATATTTCTTTTACTTACCAAGGAAGTAGAGTTGATTTCCCTTGGCAATTGCTTGTTCATACTCCATATGACTCATGTGTGCCTCATTTAGAGCCTTGTCTAGAACAAGTGCCTTTGATGGAACATGGAGATGGATCACCTACATATGCTACTTGTAAGAACAACTTCTCTACTTCAAGCTAATTTGTTGTTATGTCTTGAATGTTTGAATGAATGTTGATTCTTCGAACTTAGCATCTTTGAGTACCTATCCTAGAGTTCATCATTGAACATCTATCTAGAGAGCCAATGAATTCATATGAGGCTTCAAGCTAAGAACAAGAGAACACTCATCTCCATAACGGTAAAACATTTGAACAAACAAGCAAGATATCCCTATTGCCAATGAATCAACATGAGGCAATCAAGCATCACCATTGAGTTTAGCAAGTTAGCAATGAGGTAAAGTTAGCTAGCCATGTACCTTCTCATCTAAAGTTTTCTAACACTTTCTTTACTAGCTTTTCTTTCTTTGCAACACACTTCATCCAAGTTCTTTTGATTTCTTTTTCCATAATGCACAAATCCATCACTTCTTTTCATGTTGCTTCTTGCATTTGTGTAAATACATAGAAGACATTTCGTTTTTCATTTCTTCACTCCATACCGTAACGCTTCCATCGCTAGCTCTCCCAGAGAATCGACCCGTTCTTTTGATTTCTTTTTCCATAATGCACAAATCCATCACTTCTTTTCATGTTGCTTCTTGCATTTGTGTAAATACATAGAAGACATTTTGTTTTTCATTTCTTCACTCCATACCGTAACGCTTCCATCGCTAGCTCTCCCGGAGAATCGACCCGATATAGCCATTGCTATAGCGGAGATTGGAAAGGGTATATTGATCTTTGAATACATTTGTGGAGTAAACAAGCACCAAGGTTAACTCTAAACCTTTCTTCTTTAATTGAATACTTGTGTAATAACTCTACATTACTCTTTACCAATCATTTACCCAGGTAGTGAGCCTTTAACCGATGACTCTCAAACCAGATGGTCTTAGGGCACCAGATGAGAAAACATCCCTCGGGTTTAAGGACTTGAGTAAACAAGGCCACAAATTAAGAGAGATTATTTATTTCATATGACCACTGTTAGGCCTGAATAATTATACTTCTTGAGGTATAGTTATTCAACTTATTAAGTGGTTTTTTCCTTCATATATACCGTATACATTTTTCTTTTTATTTATTTTTGCTTTATGACATTTTAGGCCTTTGTCTTCATCTTAAAAAATGTGTAAGTGTGAAGTGCATACTCTCTAAGGCAAAAAATCAAGATAAAATTATCTCTCCAATCCTCTTACTTAACCTATAATCTTAAACAACATCTATTATTTGGACTAGAAGATGTCATAATTTTAGGCTTCCTTAGTTTCTATGATCATCTTAATTTTCTTAAAAATAGATCAAAAACTTTGTCTCTTGTTTCAAAAAATTTTTAAAGAAAGGAAAAATCCTATACAAAAGAAAAAATTTCTAAGAATATCCTAAAAGAAGTGAAAAAGAAAGAAAATTTAAAAACTCTATGTTAGTAAACCCTCCCCCACACTTATCTCATGCATTGTCCTCAATATATCATGAATATATGTATGCATGAAACAAATAGAGAGGGAAGGAAAAATCACCTCAAGGTGGTGGTTCCAGTGGTAGTCTGATTGGTCCACAAAATGTGGCCCAATCTAATTTGCGTGGTGTTCTTAGAAACCCACCAGTGACCTCTATAATACAACACACTAAAATGATGTATATATGAATGATTTTACCCCATCTAATTTCCAAATTTTAAAAATAATTTCAGAGTCAATTTTATCAACAACCTTATCCCAAAATGGACTGTGAAAAGATGGAATGATTGATTTGGACTCAGAAAGTATAGGAACTACTACTGACTCAAAAATTTGACTTAAGTCAAGTAAACTGACTTAGGAATTTGACTTAAATCAAGTAAAGGTTTAGGAGTCAAAATTGGTTCAGGAATCAGGTCCAAATCAAGAAGTTGAAATTCTAGTCCATATTCATTTTCGCACAACGGAATGTGACTTTCTAGATAGGTGATTCAAGTTCAAGAATGACAGGTATGAGAATCAAAGCTGACTCTAAAATGTTGCTCAAATCGGGTATCAAAATAGGAGTCAATATTAATTCAGAAATTTGAACTGGATCACAAATTTGAGAATCTAAGTCACATTCCTTATTGAGTTCAATATCATAAAAATGAGAACTCGCCAAATTTGTCAATGAGACTTTCAAAAGTATGAAATTTATCAAGTTCAATATGATGATCATAAAAGATTGGTGATTCAATTTCATGATAGATTGACACAGGATCCAATGTTGACTCGGCAAAGGGATTGAAGTGAGGTAAAGATACCGGAGTTAACATTGAATCAGAAAGTAGAATTGAACTGCCAAGTTGAGGTTTAGGATCACATTCATGCTCAAGTTCAATCTCAGAAAAGGGATAACTTGCCAAAATGTCAATATGGTTCTCAAAATTCTGATTTTGGTCAAGTTCAAATGGGTGTGCTGAAATTGAATCTTAGTTTTCAAAATGATATGAGTCCTGGGTCAAACCAATAGAGTTAGAGATATCTGAATTGGTCAAAGGTTGATAAGATAGAGTTTCCTCATTCGTATAAATGCTAGCCAATTGACTCAATTATGTTTCCAACCTATTGATAGACTGGGTAGAAGATTTTTGAAATTATAGTGCGGACTTCTACATGATTTCTATACTCTTTTCTAAATTTGATTTTTCTTCAAGTGGATGTTCTAGAAAAGGAGTGTAGGAATCTTTGGTTTTGGACAATTTGTGAAGAGTGTGAGTCTAACATGTTTTGAGATTGTCACTCAGACTCACGCAAAAGTTCCTTAGTCAATTCTAAAATGGATGTTTGATCATTTTGAAGAGGTGAAACTGAGTAAGTCTCCTGAAATATTATAGAAATGGGGAGGCCAACGTTTTCTGAAATTATCGCTCGCCCTCTTGCATGTTGGCTTCTATACTCTTTTCTAACTCAGATTTTTCTTCAATTGGTGGTTCTAAAAAAGGAGTATATAAAGCAAAAGTGGGAAATGAATATTGTGGGAATTGTGGAAATTGTAGACAAGGAGGTTAAAAAATTGACTCAGGGGAGGTGAATCCTCATTGACTCTATGAAGAGTTGAAATTATTTTGAAAATTATGGTTATAAGATTGGGGTATGGGTCATATTGAGTCGGATAAATCTAATCCAGCCTATTTGATTGGTTCATGTTATAAAAAACCGGGTTGGAATTATCCGAGTCAATTGAGGTCAGTGTGAAATATGGATTCATATTAGGATTGAAAGAATTGTTGTTGTTGAATTTCATTTCACAATCAATCATAAACAAAAAAGAA
The DNA here is from genome assembly GCA_038442645.1 of Agave tequilana. NCBI lineage: Eukaryota > Viridiplantae > Streptophyta > Magnoliopsida > Asparagales > Asparagaceae > Agave > Agave tequilana. The sequence continues at coordinate 298,027 of JAVJIF010031880.1, read as the reverse complement.
AAAGCAAACAACAAACAAAAAAAAAGAAAATCAAAACCAAGCCTATACTAGGGTTGACCTAGACCTAGACGACTCCTAACTGGTCGATTATCCTGGGGAGGTTGTTGTATGAATCCGACCATAAGCTAATCGGCGAGATAGGGGCAAAATACTGTGGGAGGTATCCGTTCATAAGCAACAGGCCTTAATTATGTCAAATCACGGTATCTTCGAGGCGTAACCTCTTAATCCCCAGCCTTAGACACCGATTTCAAAGAGTAAGTTCAAAATAAGTTCCACCCTCGGTCAATCTCTTAATGAACCTAAGATGTCCCTAAGGGCTAAACATCTATCAATTTTTATTAGAGCTTAGGTTGTGTGAGTGGGGAGGTGGATTTTAAGCTAAGGAAGGTAATGACTTCCCTACCTTATCTTGTATAGGTTTTGCTCTTAATTTCAATTCATGCAAGTGTGCAATATAGATAAGAATATAACACAAAGCGAGTAAATCACCCACGTGTCTGTCATATGCTATATGCAATGTCATATGTACACCTTAGTAAAGATTACAACAACAGAATAAAATACAGTACATTAAAATTGAATTGACACGTACCTAAATGCAAATGACTAAACCGTTTTAAAAGCGTTCAAATATCGTATTTTAGTTCTTTAATTTATTACATTGTGTAGGTAATTAAAAAAGAAAACAGACATCAGAAATCACAGATATATGCAATTTAATGTGTCTCGTTTCTGCGGGTTTTAATGAGTTTTCGTGGAAATGTTTAAGCAACAGCTCCTTGCTTTCTTGAGCAGAGAGATACAAGCAAGCTTGACTTCTGTAATGTTCAGCTTCTACAATTATTACCTTGCACACTAAAATAGAGAAAAAAATGTTAACAAATACATGAAATCAAAACCATTCACGTCCCTAGCAACGGCGCAAAAAATTTTGATCGGAGCGGAACCAACACTTGAAAATGTGTGTTTTTATAAATCAGTGAAAAGTGTGTGTGTGCTAATGTACTCTTGATACTTCTGTTATAACATTGGCTTAACGAGTCGAATACACATAGACGAGAGGCGATAGAAGTATTAACAGTTTATGTTCACGTTGTTGTTAACAAGTTCTTCTTTGTTAAGGAATGAGAAAAGGTAAAAGAAAAGAGAAGAAATCCAAAAGTGATAGGTAGAGAAAGCGATAAAAATTGCGAAGAGAAAACAAATGATAAGTGGATGTGAATCGGTAAAACAAAACAAAAAAATGGAAATGAAGTGAAAAGTACAGTGATGTAGGAAATGATTTGAAAAACAAAAAAGAAAAGAACTTGCGGTGAGAAGATGAAAACAATGATGAACTAATAAGATGGTGAAGACATCGATAGGAGAATTGATAAAATGATTTTGAGAATGATTTTTAAAACAAAGTAAAAAGAATGAGAAAAACTATGAAAAAAACTCATGGCTACTCACTACTAATTGATCCATTACTATGCTAACCTCTTAGCGATAATTGCCTCACATGGATCCTTGGCCATCACTTGTCCATGGCTACAAGAGATGTTACAAAGCATGGCTCATAAGAAGGTTCTTCTACATTCAAACACATCCATTCCACAAAACAAGTTGCAAGCTACCATTATATCATCAAAACCGATTAGAGGTGAGCATGAAATAAAGAAGACAATGCAAGTTAGCTTTTTAGTGGGTTAGATGTTAGAATGTTAGAATGTTAGAATCCATCATCATGAGCTATCAATGGCTCTAGCAAGAGCAAAGCCTTGTAGAGGCTATTAGATTCATGTGGATTATCAAGTAAGAGGTTAGATGATTAGTGGTTAGTAGTTAGATTACCATGAGAAGAAAAACCAGTTAAGCATCATGTAGAAGATGTAGAAGATTACAATGGAGAAGAAAGGAGACACATTTACATAGATTGTCACCATCTATTACATCAATATCTCTCTATCTCTCTCTGAATAATCTCAGCCCTGCTACAAGATCTAAAATAGAATAAAAATACAAAAGAAAAAAGAAAATAAGAACACTTATACTACGCTATACTAAAAGAGAGAACCTAGCCTACTCACTGATCTGCTTACGTTTCTGGTCTCTGCAGGGCTATTCATAGGCATTAGGAGCTTCTAGAAGACGAGACGAGGCCACGCATCAAAAAACGACGCTTGGCTCGTCATAGCCACGTTTCCGCGGCCATACCAGGGACTTAGGTCCCTGGTTTTGGTAAGCGATTTCGCCTCGCTTTGGAGACCTTCCAGATATTCTTGGATTCAGGTATTTGTATCCGGATTTTCGTCAGATACGCGCTAACGTCTAAATTCAATGTATCTTCTAGAAACTCTCTAACTGGGCCTCCAAGAAATCTGGATTTAATTACCCAAAAATGGATTTAATTAAGCTCTTATTCTTCTTTTGCCTTTCTATTCTTGATTATCTGCAAAAGAGACCAAAACATGGGTGAAAAGCGTTATTTTAATCATAAATCGGTAGGAAAATGCGATATAAAAATGCAGAATTGTAGACTAATCATCGGTCGACCGCACGGTCGACCGGCCATATAAGCCTAAAGCCTTGTGCAAGTTTGTGCATATCGATCGACTGAGCTCTGGTCCGATCGACCGGTTGGTCAACCGCCTGAAGGCTCAGACCAGGGTTATATGGTTGAAAAAGTTGGCTTTTAATTTTCTATAAAATCCTATTAAATCACATAAAATTCACAAAAATAAGTTCTTATAAATATTTGAACACAAATTTGTGTGACCAAAAATCAACACATATTACGAACTATTTGAACTATTTTGGAGGTATGAAAATTTAGCTTTAAACTAACAACGGTATTTTCCAAAACTTAGATTTTGAAATTAAAATCCGTTTTCTCCAAAACTTGTATAGATACAAAAATAAGATATTTGAAACACGTATGAAGCATATTGTGTATGGATGGAATCCAATACACATATAAATGGAATATCTATATTTTTGACACTAAATCCAAAACTAAGTTTTGTTAAAAACAAAACTTGAAATACACGAACTAGAATCATCAAAATAAGTTTTTAGACAATATGAACTATCAATGTATATGGATGAAATCCAATATATATATAAACGTGTAAAACTTATTTTGATTCTATCTATTCATGAAAACTAAAGATACATATTCAAAACGGTTAAATCGAAACTAATAAACTTTTGAACTTTTGTGTGTGTGTATACTTGAGCATATCAAAACTAAATTATTCTTACACAAGATCTAACATAAACTAAAACAAACCTAACCGGTGTCTTCTTGTTGATATACATCCCCAAGACGACTCGATCCAAATACGATCCAAAGAGTTTGACTCCATCTGAGTGCTAGATGCGATCTTAACGCGCCACCTCTTGAATTTACACGTGTTAGCTCTAAAACTGATTTTGAATCTTTTATTGAATCTAAACTCCTACTAAGATCTTGATCAATATCTGAAACTTATTAAATACAAGAACATTAGCAAACTAACCTTCATAAGTTAGTCATCATCAAATTAAGGTGAAGCACCTCTGGGCCAACAGTTGACATGGCGAATGTGGTTCATGGAAAATCACAACGCACTTAAGGTATTTTCAAAAACTACTCTAGATGATTCCGATTTATCTATGGATGAATTAGGAGAAGCTTTTGAAGAACTTTCAAATAACTATGATTTTCTTAAAAAAATTATTTAAAAACAAAGAAAGAAAATGAGATTTTACAAAAACAATTAAGTATGATTTCAAAAGAAAAGAAAAATTATCTATTTCTCTTCAAAATACTAAAAAGAATTTTGATGCTTATAAAATTTCTTATAAAACTAAGTTTCCTATTATTGATGAAAATGAGGTTTCTTTGATGAAAAGTAAAATTAATACTTTGAATAATGTTTTGAAAAAGTGTGAGTTTGATAAGGCTAGATTATAATCGATGTTTCCAAAGAGACATATTCAAAGGAAACCTCTACCACATGTTTCATATACACATTATGCTCACACACACAACATGCTCATCATGCTCACACACACCATGCTTTCTTGTATGACAAGGTGTAATCATGTACATATTGTGGTCAAAGAGGTCACTTTGCCAAATTTTGTTATGATAAATTAAACATTGCAAATAATCATATCTGGGTTCATAAAACTAACATTATAGAACCAAAAAAGATTTGGATAATAAAATCAACTCCTATTTTACATGATATAGGTATGCACCAAGCTCTCAAGATGTAGAGAGCAGTGATACCTTGATAGTGGTTGCTCACGACATATGACATGGGATATCAACAACTTTATAATCCTATTAAGGTCTAGTGAAGTTGGCGCCATCACCTTCAGAGATGATTTCAAGGGTAAGATCATTGGTATAGGTAATATCAAAATTGACACATCTCTTTTAATAGAAAATGTTACTTTGGTAGAAGGTCTCAAACATAATCTCTTAAGTATTAGTCAATTATGTGACAAAGGTTTAAGAGGTATTTTTGATGATTCTACTTGAGATATAGTTGATGAGAAAAATAATTCTTATATGCTTTCAGGTTTTCGTGAAAATAATATTTACATTATTGATATGATGAATTTAGATTGTAATGTTACTTGTTTATTCGCTATTAATGAAGATTCTTAGTTATGACATAAACTGTTGGGTGATGTTTCTTTTGACAACCTATCCCGTAATGATTATAAGAAAGCGGTGAAGGATATTCTAAAATTGAGATTTGAAAAGAACCGTATTTGTGATGTGTGTAACCTTGGAAAACAAATCAAGTCCTCTGTTATATCCATTAAGGATGTCATTACATTACGTTTATTAGAACTAATACAAATGAATTTGTTTGGTCCCACAAAAACTAAAAGTTGGAGTGGTAATCATTTTGTTTTCGTTCTTGTTGATGATTTTTCAAGATTTACTTGGGTTTTCTTTTTGGAACATAAAGATGAAGCTTTCTCGCATTTTAATATGCTTAGAAAAAGAGTTAAAAAAGAAAAAAAATTTTGATTTTACGTATTAGAAGTGATAGAGGTGGTGAGTTTGCCAACCACTCGTTTATTACCTATTGTGAAGAAAATAGAATTAAACATGAGCTTTCATGTCTTAGAACTCTACAACAAAATGGAGTCGTCGAAAGGAAGAATAGAAATGTTCAAGAGATGGTTAGGACTATGATTAGTGAATACAGAATCTCTCAATATTTATGGGCCGAGACTGTAAACACATCATGTTACATAATAAATAGAGTTTATTTTTGCAAAAATTCAAACAAAACTCTATTTGAGATTTATTATTTGAGAAAAACAAATATTTTTTATTTTAAAGTTTTTGGACGTAAATGTTTTATTTTGAATACCAAGGATAATTTAAGAAAGTTTGATGCAAAAACTTATGAAGCTATTTTGGTTGGTTATTCAAATTCTAGCAAAGTTTATAAAGTATTCAATAGGTCAACTTTGATTATTGAGGAATCCATGTATGTCAAGTTTAGGGAATCTAAAACTCTTGTGAAGAATATTGTAAATTATAAAATTAATTCTTTAGGTAAAGGCATGAAAAAGATGTCAATGAAAAACTCACAAAACAAGAAAAAAGCCAAGAAAAGATCCAAATTGTGAAGTTCAAGAAGCATAATTAGAAGTTCAACCAATTTAATCACTTTCGAAGGATTAGAGATACACTACAAGTCATCACAAAGATCTCATCTTAGATGATGTATCAAAAAGAGTAACCATTAGAATCAAATTTTATAATATTTGTGGTCATTATGCATTCATTTCTCACATTGAGCCTAAGAATATTCTCAAGGCTGCGGGCGACTTATAATGGTTAGTTGCCATGCAAGATGAGCTCAATCAATTTGAGCATAACCAAGTTTAGAAACTTGTGCTTAGGCCCCGTTATAGACCAACTATTGGTATTAAATGGGTCTTTAGAAACAAGTTGAATGAGTCGTGTAATGTAGTTAGAAATAAGGCTAGACTAGCGGCCCAATGTTACAATCAAATTGAGAGATACGATTTTGAGGAGACCATTGCACACCTTTGCACACATGGCATAGCTCGAAGCCATTCATATAACCTTTGCTTTTGTATCATTTAAAGATTTTAAGTTATTTCTAATGGATGTTAAAAGTGCTTCTCTTAATGATTTTATTCAGAAGGAGGTCTACATTGAACAACCCCTGGGTTTGTTGATCCTACAAATTCCGATTATGTGTTTAGATTAGAAAATGCTTTATATGATTTGAAATAAGCTCTAATAGCTTGGTATAAAAGGCTTAGTAGTTTTCTTGTAAATAAAGATTTTGTTAAAAGTAAAGTAGATATTACATTATTTACTAAGCATGTTGATAGCGATGTTTTAATTATACAAATTTATGTTGATGACATTATTTTTGGGGCTATTAATGAAAAACTTTTCAAAGAGTTTAAATTGTGTATGAAGAAAAAGTTTGAAATGAGTATGATGGGTGAGATCTGTTAGCCCAAAGGCCCATCACTCTAGTTTTGATGATGATTAACTCATGTAGTTATAGTACTAATGATCTTACATTTAATTAGTTTCAGATTTGTGATCAAGATCTTAGTAGGTGTTTAACTTCAACAAAAGATTTAAAGTCAAGTTTTGGAGCTAGCACATGTTAATTCAAGAACTTGTGCATTAAGACCACATCAATTACTCAAGAGGAGTCTAACTCTTTGGATCAAGGTTTGGACAAAGTCAAGAAGAAGTGAAGATTTTCAAGAGAAGACTTGTGTCTAGGTTTGTTTTATTAAGATTTTATTTTTAGATAAAATATAAATGATAGATTAGTTGGTGGATTGCTCAAGTATCATATACACTCACACACAAGATTTACATGTGTTTTCATAAAAGAGTTTTCATTTTAGAAAATACTGGTTTGGTTTTTGGAATTCAAAATATGCATGTATTTTACCAAAACCATTTTAGTGCTTATTGTCAAAAACATAGATATTTCATCATATATGTGTAGTGGATCATATCCATACACACTAAGCCTTAAAAGTATTTAGAATATCTTGTTTTTATATTTGGAGAAGTTTTAGAAAAATCAATTTGAAAAAATACAGTTTTTATTTTAAACCCAAATTTTCAAGTCACAAAAATAGTTCAAAATGTTTGTAACATATTTTGATTTTACTTAAACATGTTTGTATATCAAAGTATAATACTGAACTTATTTTTGTAGATTTTTAGAGAATCTATGAGATTTTATTAATGTCAAAAAGTCAAGTTTTTAATCCCCATAATTGCCTGGACTGATCTTCTGTCGGTCGACCGGACGGGCTACCGGACAAGAAGTCGGTCGACCGCTCCGGTCGACCGATGTGCACAGACGTGCACAGGTTGGGCCGGTTGACCGCACAGTCGACCGTCAGAGAGTGTATGCTCTCTGGAAATGGCCCAGTCGACCGGGCAGTCGTCCGCTAGGCCATTGCACAGTTGGCGGTCGACCGGCCGGTCGACCGACCTTCCCAACGGTCGAAAATCCGACCGTTGGCAGTCGACCGGGCGATCGACCATCAGCAGCCAGAGCTGCTGGGTTGGCTTCAGACGGGCAGATTTTTTGGAGCCTATAAAATAAGGCTCCCTTGAACTGTTTTAGATAAGATTTGAAGTGGATTTATGAGCTAGATTTTCCTACACTTCTAAGTGTTTATCTCTACTTGTTTTAGAGCCAAAACTTCCATATCAAAAGGAAAGTATAACAAGAGTGTTTTCAAAAGAGTTTTTCTTGAGTTTTTCACCACAATCATTCCTAGCTTTTCTCACACATACTTGAGCTTTCCATTGATAAATCCATCATATAGGAGAGTTGTTGTGAGAGTTATTTTAGGTGATCAAAGTGTTTAGATCACCAAAGTTTTCATCATTGTACTTTGAGGAGGCGGACTTGTGGGTTCGCATTGTTTCGAGTTCTAATGAGAACTCGGTGTAAAGGTGCGGCCTCGGCAAGCTTGCGTGTGTTTGTTCTTGCGGGAACAAGAGAAGGACTAGAGAGTTCAAAGGAGTTCTAGTGTGAACTCGCTTGTAGGTGTTGCGGCACCGAGTGATCCGGTGAGATCGTTTTTAGTAGAAATCCTTCATAGTGTTGAAGGCGGAGATGTAAAGCAAGTATGCTCGAACCTCAAAACAAATCTCCCGTGTTTGCGATTGCTCTCTCTCTCTATCTCTCACTTGTCTTTATATCTTGCTTATGCTTATTGTCATATTCATTACTTGCTTGATATATTTTGTGCTTATATTGTTATATGTTTGGGATTATTTGCTCGCACTTGTATTTAACCAAGAGAGCCAAAGCGGCACCTCAACTCTTATCTCGAGGAATCTTGAGGAGATAGTACAGAGCCCTTCACGGGAAATTCAGTTACACTCTTAGGTTATACTTGTGTGTTTAGCTTAAGAATTTGTAGTTTGCATAAATAGTTTTAATTCCGCATTAATTCTTCATTAGATTAGCTAGTCACCTATTCACCCCCCTTTAGATGATTTCAATTGGTATTAGAGCCAAGTGATCTTGATTTGGGTCAACAACCTTGAGTTAAAGATCCTCATTTATAGCTAATCACAATATTTATTTACACACACATGAATTTCATGTCACCTCCCACTTTTGACATTCTTAACATCCAAACTTGGAAAGTTAAGATGTCCTTGTACCTCGAAGGCCTAGGTATTCATGTTTATCTTACCATTAAGGATTCATACTTTAGTAATAGCAAGTATCTTGAGGCTAACTCAAAAGCCATTCATGCTTTAAAGTCAACCCTAAATGATGAATATTTATCTAGGGCTTCTAATATTGATTCGGCTTTTGCAGTATGGAACACTATTGTCTCCCTTGGCAGACAAGAACAATACTATACGGGAAGCGACTCGGATGTTGGAAGTGAGGCTTCCAACGTATGCTACATGGTCCAAGGGAATAACCCCCTTGAGGTAAACTACGAATCCGAGCTTGATGAGGATGTAAACATGTCTTATAATGAACTTGCTTCTTTTTGTCAACAACTTCTTGAAAAGTATGATATGCTTAAAAAGGAAAATAAGAATTTGAAAAAGAAATATGACTCCATTTTAGAAGAAAATGATTCTTTTAAAAATAAAGTTGCATGCATTGTAAAAGAAAATGAATTTTTGAAAAATGAGAATATTTCCTTATCTTTAAAATTAAATGATCTTTGTGAAGGAAATAATTCTTTGAAATATAAAATTAATTTTGTGGAAAAACAAAAAGAAATTGCTTTACAAGAAAACAACTCTTTGAAAAGAAAAGTTATTTCATAAGAAAAAGAAAATGTTTTTAAAAAGAAAAGGAATAATAATTCTCATTCTCACCATGTTTTACATGCCACTATTGATCAAAATGAGATTAAATTTTTGAAAAATAAAATAGATTGTTTGAGCTCAACTTTGAGCAACTGTGCATTTAATCATAAAAGATTGGAAACCTTGTTTCAAAAGAAACAAGCTCCACATGTTCATGCACATCACCCACAACATACATATGCACATTTTGCACGTCATGATCACACTCATTCACATGTGCATACTAAAGTGTACAAGTGTACGCATTGCGGCCACAAAGGCCATTTAGCAAAATTTTGTTATGATAAGGTAAATTCTTTAAATTTTGCTAATAAAAATGTTTGGATTCCTTACAATACTAACCCCCAAGGATCTAAAAGAAAATGGGTACCAAAATTCTCACCTTTTGTAGTTGTTGTAGGTGCGGCTCTCACAAAACGTGAGAGGCTTGGTGCTTTATAGTGGATGCATGAGCTAAATGGACACTACAAAATCGATGCACCGCTATCAAGAAAGTTTGGTGGGAAGACCATCATGTTTTGGAGACTTAGAGTATAGTTCATGTGATTTGGTAACTATCTCTAAACTCCATTTAGTTTACATGCTTGTATATTTGATGATTGTTAGCATATTTTTAGTTTTATGTTAAAATAATCATGTTTTGTATTTCATGTGGTAAATACTTGTTTAGATGTGGATTTTGTTAAAACTTGTGTATATACTTGTACATGTAGTGAGCAACATTTGATTCTTATATGTTTGCACTTCATTGCTCATTTGTACTCACTACATGCACATGTATGACCTAGTTTTGATGATTCCCTCATTTATACTTGTTTTACCTATCTTTGCGCATATTTTGTTTTATGTATATGTAATCTTTGTCCAAACTAATAAATATACATGTATACCCTTGAGTCTCTTGCCTTCATGCAAATTATATTATAGACTCTTTTTTATGTTTGGGATATGTATGCATATTGTTATTTTTGATAAATCATACATATGTCTTGAAGCTTTTTTTAATGAAAAATAATTTTCATATTTGTTTGATAAAAAGATATTCATGTTTGTTTTTATGCCTTATTGACTATTTTCATGAATATGCTATTCACATGACGATTGTACGCACATTATTTCTTTGTTTATTCATGACTTTGTTTCATGAATATTTTTGAGCTTTATAAATTTCGAGTGTCATCTTTTGTGTATTTAGTATAATTCATGACATACACATGATTTGTTTTCTTGTTTTGAAGGATCTTTAACTAGTTTTTCAAAAATTACTTTAACTAGTTATTTATTCTTCATTTGGTAGTGTTTTCAATTTATAACTATTTTCAAATCTATTTTTGAAAACCCCTACGAACCCCTTTAAAGGGCGGATGGATGGGCGACCATGCCTTGTATGCCTTATTGAAAATCTTTTATCATGTGCATGAATAGGGTGGTTATTTATGAGCTATATACTTGATTCTCATTGTGTTTTCAATTGGTATTACAATTGATATTTATTTTGTATGCTCATATGTTTTCTTATATATGTATGTTTCAAATTTTCAAATAATATCAATTTTTATTGGTATTTTTATTTTCATACATATATATGATTTGATTGTGCTTGATTTACTATAACCTTACTTATTTAAAGCGCAAATTATGTTTATGCTAAGCTTGTCTTGTATCTTAATTTCAATTGGTATCTGAATTGGTATTTTAATAAGCTTATGCATTATTTTCAATTGGTATTTAATTTGGTATCAAAATATACTTCATATTGTACCATTTATTTGATATCAAAATTTACAATATACTTCAATTGGTATCAATATGTTTCAATTTTCAATTAGATTTAAATTTCAATTGGTATCAATGTGTTTTACCTATTTGGTATCAAAATTTACCATATATTTCACTCGATATCAAAATATAAAATATTTTCTTTCATTATATCAAAATGTACAAACGTTTTAATTTCAATTGGTATCACAAATTTCCTATTTCATATGGTATCAAAATCTTGTGATATCTCAAATTGATTTGTTGATTTAAGAAAAATTCAAAATTTGTATTATTTATTTACAATTGGTATCTCAAAATTTTGTTTATGTACAAATTGTATCTTAAAATTTGTTTAAGTTTATAAAAATTTTGTTTAAAATATTTTGATATATATTGTCTATATGCAAGAAGAGCTTAATATCTATTCTATATATAGATTCATGTTGCGTGTATCTTATATTGAAGAGGTTGACATCTCTTCTTTATGTGATACACGTGTACAGGGGGAGCTTAACATCTCCACTTATGCATTGTATATTATGCGTTATGTGAGTTAGGGCTTGTCATCCTTTATTCATATAATGCATGTATGCAGGGAAGCTAACTTAGCATCTTCCTCTTCATGAATGTATATCGCATATACATCCTTATTGTTGGTTTATTTTTTTACCCCTTTGTTGATGATTGACAAAAGGGGGAGAAAGATTTTGAATTTGTATATGCATATTTAAGTTTTTGCATATATTGAGAAAAGATTATGCATCTTATGTTTTCACAAAATGAGGAGAATGACTTTGAAAGTTTAAACAAAAAGGGGGAGAAAGTTTTTGGGAACAGAACTTTTGATTTATGCATGTTTCTCTCACCTTATTGATGCATATATATTTGTTTAGTTTTATTATCTTCATTGCAATATCTATTTGTTTATTGTTATGCATGAGTTAAGGGGGAGCTTTTATGTAGCTTAACTTTAATCCATGCATATATAACTCCATGAGTTTTGTCATCATCAAAAAGGGGGAGATTGTTGGCCCAAAGGCCCATCACTCTAATTTTGATGATGATTAACTCATTTAGTTATAGTACTAACGATCTTGTGTTTAATTGTTTCAGATTTGTGATCAAGATCTTAGTAGGTGTTTAGCTTCAACAAAGTATTTAAAGTCAAGTTTTGGAGCTAGCACATGTTGATTCAAGAGCTTGCGCATCAAGACCGCATCAAGTACTCAAGAGGAGTCTACCTCTTTTGATCAAGGTTTGGACCAAATCAAGAAGAAGTGAAGATTTTCAAAAGAAGACTTGTGTCTATGTTTGTTTTGTTAAGATTTTGTTTTTAGATAAAATGTAAAGGATAGATTAGTTGGTGGATTGCTCAAGTATCACATACACTCACGCACAAGATTTACATGTGTTTTCATAAAAGAGTTTTCATTTTAGAAAATACCGGTTTGGTTTTCTGAATTCAAAATATACATATATTTTACCAAAATCATTTTAGTACTTATTGTCAAAAACATAGATATTTCATCATATATGTGTAGTGGATCATATCCATACACATTAAGCCTTAAAAGTATTTAGAATATTTTGTTTCTATATTTGGAGAAGTTTTGAAAAAATCAATTTGGAAAAATACGGTTTTTGTTTTAAGCCAAAATTTTCAAGTCACAAAAATAGTTTAAAATGTTTATAACATATTTTAATTTTACTCAAACATGTTTGTATATCAAAGTATAATACTAAACTTATTTTTGTAGATTTTTAGAGAATTTAGGGGATTTTATTAAAGTCAAAAAGTCAAGTTTGTAATCCCCATAATTGCCTGGACTGACCTTCTGTCGGTCGACCGGACGGTCGACCGGACAAGAAGTCGGTCGACCGTTCTGGTCGACCGATGTGCACAGATGTGCACAGGTTGGGCCGGTCGACCGCCAGAGAGTGTCTGCTCTTTGAAAATGGCCCGGTCGACTGGGCGGTCGACCGCTAGGCCATTGCCCAGTTGGCGGTCGACCGGCCGGTCGACCATCAGCAGTCAGAGCTACTGAGTTGGCTTTCAACGGGCAGATTTTTTGGAGCCTATAAAATGGGGCTCCCTTGAACTGTTTTAGACAAGATTTGAAGTGGGTCTATGAGCTAGTTTTTCCTACACTTCTAAGTGTTTTTCTCTACTTATTTTAGAGCCAAAATTTCCATATTAAAAGGAAAATATAACAAGAGTGTTTTCAAAAGAGTTTTTATTGAGTTTTTCACCACAATCATTCCTTGCTTTTCTCACACATACTTGAGCTTTCCATTGATAAATCCATCCTATAGGAGAGTTGCTGTGAGAGTTGTTTTAGGTGATCAAAGTGTTTAGATCACCAAAGTTTTCATCATTGTACTTTGAGGAGGCGGACTTGTGGGTTCGCATTGTTTCGGGTTCTAATGAGAACTCGGTGTAGAGGTGCGGCCTCGGCAAGCTTGCGTGCTTGCGTATGTTTATTCTTACGGGAACAAGAGAGGGACTATAGAGTCCAAAGGAGTTCTAGTGTGAACTCGCTTGTAGGTATTGTGGCACCGAGTGATCCGGTGGGATCGTTTTTAGTGAAAATCCTTCATAGTGTTGAAGGCGGGGACGTAGAGCAAGTGTGCTCGAACCTCGAAACAAATCTCCCGTGTTTGCGATTGCTCTCTCTATCTCTCACTTGTCTTTATATCTTACTTATGCTTATTGTCATATTCATTACTTGCTTGATATATTCTTGTGCTTATATTGTTATATGCGTGGCATTGTTTGCTCGCACTTGTATTAAATCAAGAGAGCCAAAGCGGCACCTCAACTCTTATCTCGAGGAATCTTAAGAAGATAGTTCAGAGCCCTTCACGGGGAATTCGGCTACACTCTTAGGTTATACTTTGTTTATTTAGCTTAAGAATTTGTAGTTTGTATAAATAGTTTTAATTCTGCATTAATTCTCCATTAGATTAGCTAGTCACCTATTCACCCCTCCTCTAGGTGATTTCAAGATCAACTACTTTCTTAGACTCTAAATCAAATAAAAGAGAGATGGAATCTTCATGAATCAAGTCAAGTACACCAAAGAGTTAATCAAGAAGTTTGTGATAGAGAATGCGAAGGTTAGTAATACTCTGATGGATACTATAACCAAGCTTGAAAAGAATGGACAAGATAAAAGTGTTGACATTAAATTATATCATAGCATGATTGACAGTTTGCTTTATTTGATGATAAGTAGGGTGGATATTATATTTAATGTTTGTGTTTGTGCTAGATTGCAATCATGTCCTAAATAATCTTATTTGATTGCAGTAAAATGTATTATCACATATCTTAAGGCACTATTGGTATGGGTTATGATAACTGAAGACCTGATAATTTAACAAGACGAGTTATTTGGATGCTGACTATACTGGTTGTTGAGTGGATAGGAAGAGCACTAGTGAACTTATTAAGTTTAAGGAAATTATCTTGTTTCGTGGTCTTCCAAGATGCAAAATTTCATGACCTTCTAAGAAGCAAAATTCCATGGCCCTCTCAACCGCCAATGTAACGGTCCCATATTTATAACCATGTTTTTTTTAAATCCTCATTTAATCATTTTGAAAATCACTAAAATTTTCGGCAGCATCTCTTCTGTTTAATAATGGTTGTCCAAATACAATATGTACCCAATTTGGCTCTCATGACACAACATTCATTCCTACACACACACACACACACACACACACACACACACACACACACACACATATATATATATATCCACAAAAGTAATGTCATAATACTCAAAAGTACTCAACTTTAATATTATGAACCCAAATCCAAAAACTTATTTCAAAGAACATCCAAGAAAAACTCCAACAAGTTATATGACAGTCAACAGATCTATTCCAACATCTAAACAAGGTCCAACATATTATATTACATAGCAAGCACTAAGTCTATTCCAAATGGCATTATTGCATACTTCCTTCTCATATCAAAAGAACACCAAACTTTAAAGTTTATATTACATAACAAGCACCAAGTTTATTCCAAATGGAATTATTACATATTTTCTTCTTATACCAAAACAACACCAAACTTTATAAACATGATTTTCGACTTAGATCTTCATACTAAGACACAAAAGTGACAAGAACGCTTAATATGCGACGGCTACATTCTATAAACATGTCAGGTCTAAGCATTTCATACAAAATGAGATTTCCAAAATAGATAGGAGTATAGAAGGAGAGATTATAGGAAGATTTTTTATTTCAATAAGCCAAACTCCTCAAGTAGAACCACAAAACGGTCCTACGCTGGTCCTTTTGTTAAGTCATGAAAACATTACAAATGAGTGGTGTGAGCTCAATAGCTCAATGAGGAAACTATTTTTTTTAGCTGATACATATATTAAGTTTGGAATTAGGTAGTTTATAAGGTTACTTCTGTAATTGATTCTCATTAACTTATGCTAAACTGGAATAACTCAATATTTCATCAAGCCTTTCTTGCACTCTTATATTGGTAAGCACTGCCACACATACCGATTATAACTATAGCCAAAGTCTAACCTTCTACACCCCCATATCACAAGTTTTATCCATTGAGATTTATTTTGACAAACAATGTTATACCATTACACCTAATCACAATGGATGCATGAACACCAACTTCCCCATATACTGGATCCTGTCGGCCCTCCTCTTCATTATTTAACTTATTTGAGTTTACTACACCATCTTCCTCCTACCTACTCTCGTCGGCCCCTTCCTTCATCGCATAAGAATTTCTTAACTCGATACACCGACTTCTCCCCCTATCGGCTCCCACCGGCCCCCTTCCTTCAAGTACAAAATTTTATAATACAAGACACTGACTTCTCTCTCCTAACGGCTCCCGCTGGCCCCCTTCCTTCATGCACAAAATTTTACAATACAATACACTGACTACTCTCTCTTACCAGCCCCTTACTTCATGCATAAAATAAAAAAATAATAATATGGGTACATAAAATCAATGATCATGCCACACAAGCAAGACATTCATATTCAATCCTATCATGTAATTTATCATCCACACTTACTTGAGTTCTACTTAAATAAATGTGGGTATTATCCAAAATTCTATAGCAATGATTCTCAATACAAGTGTAAATTCATGAATTTGCTCAATTTGGGTCGATCTCAAATCGTATTAGAATTTGTTATAACCAAGTTCATTATAGTTACCTTGTGAATACTCAATTTTCATTAAGAAGGAAATCATCCTCACACCATTAATAATCCAACCATTACATGGTAATAATATCTCATAAGCATAATGCCTAAAATCATGACATCATATGGTTAATTGTCCAGTAGAACAAACATATTGTACAAACAATAGAGTTTCTTGTATGCTATTTGTACTTTGTATTTCACAATACTCTTTCTTCATTAGGTTACATAAGATAACTATAATAATTTCCTAATCAATTAAATCCAATTCTATTGTTGTATGAAGTTATTAGTCCTTACATCATGAGTTCTATAATTTTGGTATTAGCAATTCAACACTTAATTAAACCCCAATTCCTAAAATATACATACATACATACATATATATATATATATATATATATATATATATATATATATATATATATATATATATATATATATATATATATATATATATATATATATAATGTATGTATATATGTATGTATTGTTGGCCCAGAGGCCTTCCACTCTAGTTTTGATGATGATTAACTAATGTAGTTATGTTTACTAATAATCTTGTGATGTTTAGTTTCAGATACTTAACCAAGATATTAGTAGGTGATTAGCTTCAACAAAAGTGTTTTGGGGCTTTTCATATGGTGATTCAAGAGTCCGAGCGTCAAAGTTCATATTTAGCACTCATTGGAGTCAAGCTCAGTGGATCACGTTTTGATCGAGTCGGCTTGAAGACGGAGTTCGTCAAGTAGACCTCAGTACATAGTTTAGTTTATAGTTTAGATCCATTTGTTAAAGATTAGATAGTGTGATATGCTCAAGTTCACAACACACACACACACTTGTTTAAGTTTCATGTTTTGGTTTTCGGTTTTGGTTTAACCGATCTTGGTTTTCATGAATAAATAGAATCAACAAGTTTACATGGTTTTATGTATATTAGATTGGTTCTATATACATATATGCTTCATCTATTTAAACAAACTTAGTTTGATAGTCTATTTCATGAGTTTGGTATTTTGGTATTCTAACAAAACATATTTTCGGATTTTTAGTCAAAAATATTGATATATATCTTTCATGTATATTAGATTATATTCACATACTATATACTTCAAGTTGTTTAAGTATCATGTTTTTGTATTTGGATGAGTTTTGGACAAAACGATTTTCCATTTCAAAAATCCTAGTTTTTTAAAAATACGGATTTTGGTTTTTGGCAAAATTTTTAAGTCACAAAAATGGTCCAAATTGTTTGAAATATGTGTTGAATTTTTCACACATGTTTGTATATGAAAGTATTATACTGAAATAATTTTTGTGGATTTTTAGAGATTTTATGGGATTTATTTGAGAATTAAAAATCCTAATTTTCAAGTCCTAAATTGTCTGCCAGGCCCTGGCGGTCGACCGACCAGTCGACCGGACCAGGAGCCGGTCGATCGGAACGGTCGACCGGACGTGCACACAAACGTGCACAAGGCCATATCAGTTGGCCGGTCGACCGAACGGTCAACCGACTGAAGGCAACCCACTCTCGGGTTGCCCCGGTCGACCGGCTAGAGAGTTTTTGCTCTCTAGTTCAGGGCCCGGTCGACCGGGCGGTCGACTGGCAGGCTCAATGGTCAAAAATTTGACCGTTGGCTGGTAGGCCGGCCGGTCGACCGGAAGGCCATTCTGGGCCTAGTCAGCTGCCAACGGGCAGATTCCAAGTGGGGGCTATTTAAACCCCATTTGAAGTGGGTTTTGGTTAAGACTTCTAAGAACAAAATTTCTCCTATTCTCTAGTGTTTTAAAAGCAAGTTTTCAAAAGAGTTTATTTGTTTTTAAAGATCATTCTTTACTTGTTTTCAAGAGTTGAAAAAATCAAAGAAAAATATAGATTTGGGATATTTGCCTTGTTCTTCATTTCTATCAAATATTAAGTTGTTTTCCCTAGTATTTTTCTTTGTGATTTATTTTCCAACATCTTTATTTCTCACACTTGAGCCATATCATTCTATCCTATCTATTAGGATCTTTTTATTTTGTGGGAAAAGAAGTTATTTGTGGTTGAGATAGACCACCAAGTTGTAAACCCTCCTTGATTTGTGTTATCCCTCTAGTGAGAGTTGATTGTGGGAATCCCTCTAGTGAGAGGTTGATAGTGGAGGTTGTATTGGTATCCCTCTTAGTGAAGAGGTGGATTGTGTTGTTAGTGGCTTTGTGCCTATCCCTCATTTGTGAGGTTGATTTGTGTGGCTTTGTGCCTAGCCTCTAAGTGTAGAGGTTGTGTTGTAATTGAGAGAGGAGTTGTGTATTCCCGGTTGTATTTGCCCCAAATCCTCAATGGAGGTTCCCTGTGTGGGAGTCCTGTGTGGACAAGTTAGTGGAAATCCTTCTGTGTGAAGGCGGGGACAAATCCTTCTGTGTGAAGGCGGGGACGTAGAGCTGTGTGCTCGAACCTCGGAACAAATCTCGGTGTTTGCGTTTGATCCATTGACTCTAACTCTCTCTCTTTTATATTGTGCCTTGCATTGATTCATATTGTCATATCATATTTATATGCTTGGTTGTGATTGTTTGTGTGCCTCACTTGTGTTTAACATGAGAGCTTCATATAGCACCTCAACTCTTATTCAGAGGAATCAAGAGGAGTTAGTCCAGAGCCCTTCACCGAGAATTCAGCTACTCTCGTTGGTTACACTAAGTGTGTTGCAATTTAGTTTTTAATTTCCACATTTTGTTCATTAGATTAGCCGTACACCTATTCACCCCCCTCTAGGTGAACTTTCAATTGGTATCAGAGCCTACGCTCCTGATATTAGATTTAACCACCTAGGAGTGTGATCTTGATTTTGCTAATCTATCATTTGTATTTGCACACTTATATTGTTTACATACACTCATGGATTGCTTGACACCTCCCATGTTTGATATTTCCAACATTGACATGTGGAAATTTAGGATGTCCATGTACTTGAAAACCCTAGGCTTGCATGTTTTCCTTGCCGCTACCAAGAAATCCTATCTTGGTAATAGTAAGCATATAGAGGCCAATGCACAAGCCCTTGAGGCACTTAGAAGCACGCTAAACAAAGAATATCTTATGTTGGTTTCTAACTGTGATTCTGCCTTTACAGTATGGAACACGTTGACCTCCTCCGAGCTTCAAACGCCCAACATTGTGGAGGATGAATCTAGTGGAGAATCCGAGCAACAATGCTACATGGTCCAAGGGAATGACTCCCTTGAGGTATATTCGGAATCTCAATTAGATGATGATGATGCTAGTTCTTCTAGTAATGAATATATTGATGCCAATGCCTTGAATGAAGAACTATCCATTGTTTGTGAAAAATTGTTAGAAAAATATAATCTTTTGAAAAAGAAGAGTTTAAACTTAACAAAGAAAATAAGGATTTATGTTCAAAACTAGATTTGATTTTGCAAGAGAAAGTGGAGATTTCTAATGAAAGGGATTTATTGAAATTTAAACTTGAACTTGCCCTAAAAGAAAATGATATTTTGAAAAATAGAAATGATTGCAATAATGTTTTGACAAAAAATGAGAGTATAACTTCAAAACTTGATTTTGTATTAAAAGAAAATATTTCTTTGAAAAACAAAATTGATTCTATTTCAAAAGATTTAGAAGTTTGCTTAAATAAAAATAAATCTTTGAAAATTGATATTGACACTCATGTTTGCCATGCTAGTGTAGCTTCACATTCTAGCTCACCTATTACATGCACCTCTTCTTCTAGGATTGATAATGATATTTGTTTGTTAAAGAAGAGTGTGGATTGTTTGGGCTCCACTTTGAGTCATTGTGCTTTGAACCATACACGTTTGGAATCTATGTTTCGAAAGAAACAAGTTTCATCTTTGCATGCACACAAACCATAGACTTGCTTCCCACGTTCATTCCCATAACACGATGTATGCTCATGTGTACACTTGTACACATTGTGGACGTAAGGGCCATCTTGCTAAGTTTTGCTATGATCATATATATGATTCAAATTTAGCAACTAAATTTGTTTGGGTTAGGAAAGGAACTAACCCCCATGGACCCAAAAGAGTTTGGGTACCAAAGACCACCCCTATTGTATTTGATGTAGGTGTGGGCTCTCGCATGACGTGAGAGCGATGGTGCCTTGAGGTGGATGTGTTCCGAGCTTAAAGAGGACTATTTGGATGCATCACTTTCAAGGGGAGTTTGGTGGAAGGACCACCTTATTTTGGAGATACGGAGAGTTGCCCTCATGATTTTGGTAACAATCCTTACTCCTCATTTATTGTTTACATACTTTTCATATCATTGTTTTTAGCATGTCTTGATGTTTCATGATTAATATGTCATATGCCATGATATTTAGATTAGTGATATACATGTTTAGTTATTTGAGACACCCATGTTTAATATGAATTTATATCATTGTGCTCTCACATTTATTTTAACTAATGTGTATGTCCTAGATCTAATGCATGTGCATATACATAATGATCATATGAGTTTTGTTTTAATTTCTATGCTTCATATTTTGATTACTTGTTTGAATGTTAGTTTTCATTAAAACTAGGATATATATATACTTGTACAACTAGTGAGGTACAAATATACAATTATATGTTTGTGCTTAAATGCTCATTTGTACTTATTAGATATGCTAGTATAGCCTAGTTTTGATGATTCATACATTTTGACTTGTATTCCCATTTTGATGTTTTTAAGGAATTTTGTATTTGAATTTGATTGCCTATTTTCATGACTTGTCTTTCAAAAACTTGTACACTCATATTCTTGATGTTTCCTCATGATTTTGTTTTCATGAGTATTATATGTGCTATATAAATTTTGAATGACATTGGTTTAGTGATTTTCATGTTTTATGGAATATAATTTTGTTTTATTCCTTACTTGAAGGATTTCGTACTAGTTTTCAAATTTTTCTTAAAACCAGTTCGTATTCTTCATTATGGTAGAGCTTTTCAAACATCCTATATTTTCAAACCTATTTTTGAAAACCCTACCCATTTAAGGGCAGTTGGTTGGGCGACCATGCCTTATATGCTTCTTATTGAAAATCCTTTTAAACATGTGCATGAAATGGGTGGAAGGTAATATGAGCTATACACTTGATCTTATTATGTTTCAATTGGTATCATTAGATCTTTTCAATTGGTATCACTATTGACATTTTTTTCGAATACTCATATATGTTTCTATTATGTATGATTACACTTCAAATAGTATCAATTTCGATTGGTATTCAATTATTCAAACATTTATATATGATTTATTTGTGCTTACTATATCTCTATATTCTTGAGCACAAATTTTGGTTTTGCTAAGCTTGATTTCAAATGACTATTATATTTCAATTGATTATGTTTCAATTGGTATCTTATACAAGCTTATGCGTCATTTTATTTGGTATTTCATAAAGGGGGAGAAAATTTATATTTCATTCTATCCTATCTATTAGGATCTTTTTGTTTTGTGGGAAAAGAAGTTGTTTGTGGTTGAGATAGACCACCAAGTTGTAAACCCTTCTTGATTTGTGTTATCCCTCTAGTGAGAGGTGATTGTGGGTATCCCTCTAGTGAGAGGTTGATAGTGGAGGTTGTGTTGGTATCCCTCTTAGTGAAGAGGTGGATTGTGTTGTTAGTGGCTTTGTGCCTATCTCTCATTTGTGAGGTTGATTTGTGTGGCTTTGTGCCTAGCCTCTAAGTGTAGAGGTTGTGTTGTAATTGAGAGAGGAGTTGTGTACTCTCGGTTGTATTTGCCCCAAATCCTCAGTGGAGGTTCCCTGTGTGGGAGTCCTGTGTGGACAAGTTAGTGAAAATCTTTCTGTGCGAAGGCGGGGACGTAGAGCTGTGTGCTCGAACCTCGAAACAAATCTCGGTGTTTGCATTTGATTCATTGACTCTAACTCTCTCTCTTTCATATTGTGCCTTGCATTGATTCATATTGTCATATCATATTTATATGCATGGTTGTGATTGTTTATGTCCCTCACTTGTGTTTAACCACGAGAGCTTCATATAGCACCTCAATTCTTATTCAGAGGAATCAAGAGAAGTTAGTCCAGAGCCCTTCACCGGGAATTCGGCTATACTCGTTGGTTACACTAAGTGTGTTGCAATTTAGTTTTTAATTTCCGCATTTTGTTTATTAGATTAGCCGTACACCTATTCACCCCCCCCTCTAGGTGTACTTTCATGTATGTATGTATGTATGTATGTATGTATATATGTACATACATACATACATATATATATATGTACATACATACATAAATATATATACGTATATATGTACATACATACATACATACATACATACATATATATATATATATATATATATATATATATATATATATATATATATATATATATATTAGGAATTGGGTATAAAAGATCCAATCCTCTCACTGTATTTATTTACTTAGCCATAACTCCCTATTTTCCACATCAATCTATCATTAACTTGATCTAATTAGATTCTAGTTCACTCACCTGGATCTCTAATGTTTTTCGGATGCTCGAGTAATTAGATCACAACCTTGCACAAGGAATCCTAACACAAAATTTATAAGAGTCTCTTTAAAATTTAAACATTCAGTGTCAAGTAAGAAATTTTGAATTGCTAAAGGTTAAATCATCTCAATTAGGCTAATATCTGTATACACACACTGTCGCCCTTCCCACATGCTTGGTCGTGAGTTCCCGAGCTGCTCACACTCGCCCCCTCGCTAGTGTGTACACGGCTCAAATTGCCGCCCGGTTCCCTCCCGCACAAGGCGCGCATGCGCGCGTTGAGGACACGAGCACGTTTGTGCTCGTGCTACTCGGGGTCACCCCCGCTCCCCTCTGCCGTGGATCTGGCCTCCGCCTCCTCTAGCAGCCACTGGACACCTTGATTCAGAGAGAAGGGGGGAAAGAGGGAGAGCTAGGGAGTGGAAAAGGTAGAGAGGGTTTGGCTGAATTTTCAAAAAACTAAAGAGGATTGCTTTCCCTTTATTTGCATGCCCAAGATCCTACCTGGATGACAACTCACCTATACAATTTCCTATGTATCCCCTCTTTTTCCCAGGTGCCTCTCCAAGTCCCAAGCCCTTTGACTCTTCCACTAAAAGTTTCTCAGATCAGAAAGTCATTAATCAAGGTTAATGGTAGTGATTAGTTCTATTCAAGGCATGATTATTGATATTACTTATTATTATATACACTCACTTACTTATAAACACCCATACATATATCTATGTACTTTTATATTCAACCAATACACACATATACATAATATTTACTTATACATAAATTAATTTATCATTTTAATTAATCATATGATAAGTTCTTAATTATAGGAATGTATCCATCATGTAAATAATTACCATATAAATTAGTATTAACGTACCCCAGGTGTTATAGTTCTACCCCCCCTTAAAGAGAGTTTCATCCTCGAAACTTAGTATACCTTTAAATAAGTATGGATAAGATTTTCGCATCTCTTCTTCTGGCTCCCACGTAGCTTCTTCGAATTTTTGGCTCCTCCATAATACCTTAATCAAAGGAATTGTTTTGTTCCTCAGCTGCTTCACCTTGTGATCCGGAACTTGCACTAGTTCTTCTGTGTAAGACAAGTCTTCTTGAATTTGTAGTGGTGAATAACTAAAGATATGGCTGGAGTCCAGTACATACTTTTTTAGCTGGGATACATGAAACGCATCATGAATCTTCTCCATCTTTGGAGGCAAGGTCAGTCGATAGGCCAGTGGCCCGATTCTCTCGAATATTTCAAAGGGCCCTACATAACGAGGATCTAATTTGCTTTTTTTGCTGATGCACACTACACCTTTCATTGGATGCACTTTTAGAAATACCTTATCCTTATCTCCTATGGTGAATTCTAGGGACCTGCGACGCTTATCTGCATATGCTTTCTGTCAGCTTTGGGCTGCTTTCATCCTTTTCCTGGTTATCCTGATCTTTTTTGTTGTCTCTTATACCAACTCGGGGCCTAATAATCTTTGAACTCCCACTTCTTCCAAGCAAATGGGGGATCTGCACTTCCTTCCATATAGAGCTTCAAACGTGGCATTCCTATAGCTGACTGGTAGTTGTTGTTGTATGCGAATTCCACTAATAGTACATACTTTTCCCAGTTACCCCCGAGTTTAATACACATGTTCTCAGTATATCCTCTAATATTTGGATAGTCCTTTCTGATTGTCCATCCGTCCGAGGGTGTGCTGCTGTACTTAGATGTAATTTGGTTCCCAACGCCTTGGATAGGCTCACCCAAAATCTTGATAGAAAGTGAGGATCCCTGCATGATATAATTGTTTCAGGTACTCCATGTATCCGAACTATCTCTCGGAGGTAAATCTGCGCCAACTTTTCCATCAAGTAATTCATTCGGATGGGTAGGAAGTGTGCAGACTTTGTGAGTCGATCGACGACTACCCATATTGCATCGCGTCCTTGAGGTGATCGGGGAAATCCTGTAACGAAATCCATAGTAATATGACTCTACTTCCACTCTGGAATTGGTAAGGGCATCAATAATCTTGGGGGTTTCTTGTGTTCAGCCTTAACATGCTGGCATGTTCAGCACTTTAGCACAAAGTTAGCTATGCCCTTTTTCATTCCTTCTCACCAGAAGTTTGTTCGAAGATCTTGATACATCTTTATTGCTCCAGGATCTACCATGTAGGAAATGTGATGAGCTTCTACCATAATTTCCTCCTTAAGCCTTGCATCTTGTGGTACACACACATGGTGTCCAAATTTCAGCATTCCTTTATCGCAGGCGAAACCTTGAATTTTCCCGCCTTGAACTTTTTCCAAAATCCTTCTTATTCCGTCATCCTTTTTTGTGCCTCTTTGATTCGGTCATACATGTCATATTGAATGCTAACCTGATTCACTCAGCTTGTTACAATACCAGGTCTTTTTATTCGGACTTCCAATTACATCCTTTCTAACTCCTTCAGTAGCCTTGATTGTTGAGTTATCAATATGGCTAGTGATCCTTCTAACTTCGACTTAAGCATCGGCTACCACATTGGCTTTCTTGGGTGATAGTGAATGATCAGGTCATAGTCTTTTATCAGTTCCAACCATCTCCGTTGTCGCATGTTCAGCTCCTTTTGAGTGAATATGTATTTCAAACTTTTGTGGTCTATATAAATTACACATGATCCTGTATACAGGTAATGTCTCTATATCTTTAGGGCAAAAACAACTGCAACCAATTCTAGATCATGAGTAGGGTAATTCTTTTCATGATTTCTTAGTTGTCAGAGGCATAGGCTATAAACCTTTCGTGTTGCATTAACATACATCCTAACCCTTGCTTGGATGCATCACTGTATATAACATATCCCTCGGTCCCCGAAGGCATAGCTAGGACCGGGGCCGAAGTTAGCCTATCCTTCAATTCTTAAAAGCTTTTCTTCTTGCTTTCTCCCATGATGAACTTGATACCTTTTCTTGTTAGCACGGTTAGGGGCACCGCTAGTTTGGAAAATCCTTCTACAAATCTTTGATAGTAACCTGCTAAGCCTAAGAAACTTCTGTTCTCCTTAACATTGGTGAGCTGGGGCCAATTTTTAATCGCCTCAATTTTTACAGGGTCTACTGACACTCCTTCTTTAGATATGATGTGCCCGAGGAAGCTCACCTCATCTAACCAAAACTCACACTTCTTAAACTTTGCATACAGTTATTTCTATCTTAGTGTTTGTAGCATTATCCTCAAATGCTCCTTATGATCCTTCTTATTCTTGGAGTAGACTAATATGTCATCAATGAAGACTACCACAAATCGATCAATATATGGTTGAAATATTCTGTTCATCATGTCCATAAACGCTGTCGGAGCATTAGTTAGTACAAATGGCATTATAAGAAATTCAAAATGCCCATATCTGATTCTGAAAGTAGTCTTAGGTATGTCATCTTGTTTAATCTTCAATTGGTGATATCCTGATCTTAGATTAATTTTAGAAAATACGCTGGCATCTTGATGTTGATTAAACAAAACATCAATCCTAGGAAGTGGATATCAGTTCTTGATGGTAACTTTGTTCAACTCTCTGTAATCAATACATAATCTCATACTCCCATCCTTCTTCTTTACAAACAGTACCGGGGCTCCCCAGGGTGACATGCTGGTTTGAATGAACCCTCTATCCAACAACTCTTACAGTTGTTCCTTCAATTCTTTCATTTCTGCTGGAGCCATTCTATAAGGAGCTTTAGAGATAGGGCCTGATCTTGGGAATAAATCAATAGAGAATTTTCCTGGTAACTCTTCTGAAAACACATCGGGATATTCCTTTATCATTGCTAAATTTTCAAATTTTAAATCAGTTTCCTTGTTATCTATCACGGCTGCTAGAAATTCCTGGCACCCTCGTCTCAACAGTTTTGTAGTCTTAATAGCCGATATGATCTGTATTCTCTTCTCATTCTTTACTCCTTCAAAGGTAAATTCTGAGATTCCTTCTATTTTGAAAGTTACATTCTTTTGGTGACAATCTATGTGGGCATGGTGAGTAGATAACCAATCCATTCCTAAAATGGCATCATATTCCATTCTCCCTAGTTTTACTAAGTCGACCCATGTTTTTACTTCTCCTATCATAACTTCACATCCCTTATAGCACATACTAGCAATGATTTCTGCACCTATAGGGGTCGATATATAGTTGAAATTCTAAAGGTTTAGGTTTCTTATTTAATTTGGATGCAAATATTGTAGAAACAAAAGAGTGTGAGGCACCAGGATCAAATAATACTCGGGCAGTATGCCCTATTAGACAAGCAATACCTTCCACCATGACATTTGATGTTCGAGCTTCCTGTTGAGTCAAGGCATTCATCTTTTCCTGAGCCCTAGATTGTTGCACTGAAGATTGAGTCGTTGCCGATCGGGGTTTGTTGAACGGTCGTCTGAAAGTTCCTGAAGGTCTTGAAAATGGGGTAGCACTCATAGCTCGCCTTTCAGTCCCAAATCCCATGCTCGGGTATCCATGTAGGTTTGGACACTCCTTTCTCATGTGACCAATATTGCCACATATAAAACATTGCTCGCCTTGAATGCAGTTGCCCAGATGATTCTGATTACACCTGTGACACCATGGGTTTCTCGTAAGATTTTGACGAGGAGAGGGTATTGATTGGAGCCGGTGCAAGAATCCTCCTCTATGCCATGTACTACCATGATATTTTGAAACTGGCACTGCCGAGAATCCCGTATTTCTATTAGATTTAAAGTTTGATCCTCTAGAATTAGGTGCATCCTGATATCAGGGGCACTTACGCAGAGGTAACTCCTTGTTTTGACTTCTTGGTCTTCCAGTATGTCTCGTTCAACTTCCAGTACCTTCTCTACAGCTTGAATGTAGATTTTGAGTTGAAACAGAATTAGTTTGCTCCTGATCTTAGGCCTTAATCCCCTTACAAATCTTTTTGTTCTATCTGCTTCTTCAGGGACCAGCCTACTGCATACCTTGACAGTTGTATGAATCTAATATCATACTGACTCACTGACATTCGTCCTTACTTTAATTCATGAAACTCCATTGCGAGTTTATCCTTTGCTACCCCTGATATGTATTTTTTGTTGAATTTCTTGATCAGAAATTTCCAAGAGATCTCTTCCCTCGAAGACTTAGCTCCACCCTTTACCATTTCCCACCAATGTTCCGCCTCCCCTTGAAACATAAAAGTGGCAAAAGATACTTTTTGACTCTCAGTGCATTCCATAATATCTAGTATTTTCTCAATATGATAGAGCCACTCTTCTGCTTGCATTGGGTTGGCTTTCCCTTTAAATGCTGACGGGTGCAGCTTCTGAAATTGTTCTAAAGCTTTATGTGGTTTGCTCCTTGTTGTCAACTATGCCAGCCATTCAGGCATTCTGTCAGATATTCTCTAATTTTCATTGAGTTGTTGTACCACGATTTTGTGGTTAGTCAGGGGATGGATACTCCCAACCGTGCTGTGCGGTGGGGTATTGCCTTCAAGATTAGTGTTTGGTGGTGGAGATTCAAGTCCATCTATCCCTTAAAATAAAAAAAAAAAAATAACCAGTTCCTATTATTAACAACATTCATAATATAATACGAGTTTTATATAAAACACTACTTCTAAACTTTAAAAGAAATTCTAGAACAAGATATACATTTTTTTGTGCTTACATTCATACAAAATATACAAAGGATATTCATGATAAGATACATCATTCGCACACATTCCTTTACACATTATACAAAACCCACCTACCCCAAAAAAGCTCAAAAAAAATAAGCAAGCCGAGACATTCTTTCCCAAAATGCTATACATCCCATACTTATTCAAGCATTTACATTAGAACCAGTAGAGCTTCCATTCTTACTGTCATCCTCAGATTCTTTTCCTTCTGAATTTTCTTCCTCAGAATCTTCTTCCTCTGGGTTTTCTTCACTTTTCGTTATGGTGTTGCATCATATCTCCAATAATCATGACCATCATATCGACCCCAGTTTTGGGCCCAGCTAGAGTTCCACCAAATACCTCCAAAGAATATCTTTTCTTGGGACTCTACCTCATCACTGAGTGCGGCATTAAGAGCCTCAGTTATTGGTAGGTCTCCAGTGACACTCTCATTATCAACTACCATATCGATGCTCTCTTCTTCCTTCACGGTCACCTCATCATCAATATCTATGGGACCATGAAAAATCATCTCTGGATCAGTCTCGTCCGACTCATAATCCCAGTCTATAGTATCTGCTTCCCAACTTGATCCATCTGATCCTGAACTATCGGATGAAAAGCCAGACACCTTAGAATCCCCATCTGTAGAAGTAAAGAAGTCTTATCAGGTTCATCCATATATATATAAAATTTCTCAAAATGATAAAGCTATTGGGAGTCACCATATTTGCAATTTCTTATATTTTCTATTTTCTAAAGTCGACTACGCCTAAACGTCCTTATGTTCTGTAATAACTTTGACTTGGCTGATATTTTAGCTGCCCTCTCATTCCAGTGTCCCATACCACTGGGGATCCATACAAAGGGCCCGCACCCTTAGCATGATACATCTGAATCAGAGTATGTGGATACTTATATTCGAATATAAGAGGACCGTCAAATATCCCGCATTTCAGAGTTAGTCATGTTCGTAAGAATCCACCATCCCCCTTAAACTGCCCACATTGATCATACAATCACACGTGCAATTTACAAACAATTACATATTAAAGTTAGCTCACTACACCTATCTAAGTTAGCTTTATATCCAAAATCATGCTCTGATACCAACTGTAACGGTCCCATATTTATCACCATGTTTTTTTCTAAATCCTCATTTAATCGTTTTGAAAATCACTAAAATTTTCGGCAGCATCTTCTCTGTTCAATAATGGTTGTCCAAATACAATATGTACCCAATTTCACTCTCATGACACAACAATCATTCCCACGCACACATATATATATATATATATATATATATATATATATATATATATATATATATATATATATATATATATATATATATATATATATATATATATATATATATATATATATATATATATAGGTCAAGCGCTCCTAGTATTTAAGCCATCTCCTTAGATTGCAATCTAGGGAGACCTACTTGGAGCACTTGACCCATATATACATGTGTGTGTGTGTGCGCGCGCGTGTGTATATATATACACACACAAACACACACACATATGTATATATGAGTCAAGTGCTC
The DNA here is from genome assembly GCA_038442645.1 of Agave tequilana. Taxonomy (NCBI): domain Eukaryota; kingdom Viridiplantae; phylum Streptophyta; class Magnoliopsida; order Asparagales; family Asparagaceae; genus Agave; species Agave tequilana. The sequence goes on along the minus strand of JAVJIF010031880.1, from coordinate 267,947 downwards.
CTAGTAGGTCTCCCCAGATTACAATCTAAGGAGACGGCTTAAAACTCCAACATCCTGATTTTTTTTCATGATCCGACTGCACGTTATCTAATTCATGTTATAAGATCTACGCATATAAAAAATTACGTGATTGAAAATTCATTTACTCATTGATCTAATCATTCCATTTTGTTCTACTGTTTAAAAACCGTTAATGTTTGAACCCAAAGAAAAATAGAGTTAACAAACTTCAAATCATGTGATTTTTTATATGCTTACATATTATAACATGAATATGATAATGTGCGGTCGGATCGTGAAAAAAATCGGGATGTTGGAGTTTTAAGCCGTCTCCTTAGATTACAATCTAAGGAGACTAACTAGGAACACTTTTCCATATATATATATATATATATATATATATATATATATATATATATATATATATATATATATATATATATATATATATATATAAATGTATATATGTGTGTGTGTGTGTGTGTGTGTGTGTGTGTGTGTGTGTGTGTGTGTATATATATATATATAAAGTAATGTCATGATACTCAAAAGTACTCAACTTTAATATTATGAACCCAAATCCAAAAACTTATTCAAATAACATCCAAGCAAAACTCTAACAAGTAATATGACAGCCAACAGATCTATTCCAACATCTAAACAAGGTCCAACAGATTATATTACATAACAAGCACTAAGTCTATTCCAAATGGCATTATAGCATACTTCCTTCTCAACAAAAGAACACCAAAGTTTATAGATTATATTACATAACAAGCACCAAGTCTATTCCAAATGGAATTATTACATATTTCCTTCTTATACCAAAAGAACACCAAACTTTATAAGCATGATTTTCGACTTAGATCTCCATACTAAAACACAAAAGTGACAAGAATGCTTAATATGTGACGGCTACATTCTATAAACATGTGAGGTCTAAGCATTTCATACAAAATGAGATTTCCAAAATAGATAGGAGTATAGAAGGAGATATTATAGCAAGATTTTTTATTTCAATAAGCAAAACTCCTCCAGTAGAACCACAAAACGGTCCTACGCCGGTCCTTTGCCTTTGTTAAGTCCTGAAAACATTACAAATGAGTGGTGTGAGCCCAACAGCTCAATGAGGAAACTATATTTTTTAGGCTGATACATGAATTAAGTTTATAATTAAGTAATTTACAAGGTTACTTCTGTAATTGATTCTCATTAGCTTATACTAAACTTGAATAACTCAATATTTCATCAAGCCTTTCTTGTACTCTTATATTGGTAAGCAAGGTCACACACACCGGTTATAAATATAGCTAAAGTCTAACCTTCTACACCCCCATTTGACAAGTTTTATCCATTGAAATTTCTATTAACTAACAATGTTTTATCATTACAGCTAATCACAATGGATGTATGAACACCAACTTTCCCCTACCCGGATCCCGCCGGCCCTCCTCTTCATTATTTAACTTATTTTAGTTTACTACACAGTCTTCCTCCTCCTTCATCGCATAAAAATTTCTCAACTCGATACATCGACTTCTCCCTCCTACCGGCTCCTATCGGCCCCCTTCCTTCATGTACAAAATTTTACAATACAATACACTGACTTCTCTCTCCTACTGGCTCCTACCGGCTCCCGCCGACCCCCTTCTTTCATCCACAAAATTTTACAATACAATACACCGACTTCTCTCTCCTACCGGCTGCCGCCACCCCTTCCTTCGTGCACAAAATTTTACAATACAATACACCGACTTCTCTCCTCTACCGGCTCCCGCCGGCCCTTTCCTTCATATATAAAATAAAAAACTCAATGATCATGCCACACAAGCAAGACATTCATATTCAATCATGTCATGTGATTTATCATCCACACTTACTTGAGTTCTACTTACATAAATGTGGGTATTATCCAAAATTCTATAGCAATGATTCTCAATACAAGTGTAAATTCGTGAATTTGCTCAATTTGGGTCAATCTCAAATCGTATTAGAATTTGTTATAACCAAGTTCATTATAGTTACCTTGTGAATACTCAATTTTCATTAAGAAGGAAATCATCCTCACACCATTAATAATCCAACCATTACATGGTAATAATATCTCATAAGCATAATGCCTAAAATCATGACATCATATGGTTAATTGTCCAGTAGAACAAACATATTGTACAAACAATAGAGTTTCTTGTATGCTATTTGTACTTTGTATTTCACAATACTCTTTCTTCATTAGGTTACATAAGATAACTATAAGAATTTCGTAATCTATTAAATCCAATTCTATTCTTGTATGAAGTTATTAGTCCTTACATCATGAGTTCTATAATTTTGGTATTAGCAATTCAACACTTAGTTAAATCCTAATTCCTAAAAATATATATATATAAAAATAAAAAAAGATCCATATCCTCTTACTGTATTTATTTACTTAGTCATAACTCCCTATTTTCCACATCAATCTATCATTAACTTGATCTAGTTTGATTCTAGTTCACTCACCTAGATCTCTGATGTTTTTCGGATGCTCGAGTAATTAGATCACAACCTTGCACAAGGATTCCTAACACAAAATTTATAATAATTTCATTAGAATTTAAACATTCAATGGCAAGTAAGAAATTTTAAATTGTTAAAGGTTAAATCATCTCAATTAGGCTAATACCAGTATACACGCACTCGTCGCCCTTCCCACACACTTGGTCGTGAGTTCCTGAGCTGCTCGCACTTACCCCCCGCTGGTGTGTACACGGCTAAGATTGCTGCCCGGTTCCCTCCCGCACAAGGCGCGCATGCGCGCGTTGAGGACGCGAGCACGCTTGTGCTCCGTGCTACGCGGGGTAACCCGCGCTCCCCTTTGCCGTGGATCTAGCCTCTGCCTCCTCTAGCAGCCCTGGACAGCTTGATTCAGAGAGAAGGGAGGAAAGAGGGAGAGCTAGGGCGTGAAAAAGGTAGAGAGGGTTTGGCTGAATTTTCAAAGAGCTAAAGAGGATTTCTCTCCCTTTATTGGCATGCCCTAGATCCTATCTAGATGATAACTCATCTATACAATTTCCTATGTCTCCCCTCTTCTCCCCAGGTGGCTCTCCAAGTCCCAAGCCCTTTGACTCTTCCACTAAAAGTTTCTCAGATCAGAAAGTCATTAATCAAGGTTAATGATAGTGATTAGTTCTATTCAAGGCATGATTATTGATATTACTTATTATTATATACACTCACTTACCTATAAACACCCATACATATATCTATGTACTTTTATATTCAACAAATATGCACATATACATAATATTTACTTATACATAAATTAATTTATCACTTTAATTAATCATATGATAAGTGCTTAATTATGGGAATGTATCCATCAAGTAAATAATTACCATATAAATTAGTATTAACGTACTCCTGGTGTTATCGCCAAAGCGGAGTATGTTATCGTGGGGCCTTGTTATGCAAAATTCTTTGGATGAAACATACTCTCCTTGATTATGATTTACATTATGATCATATTAAAATTTATCGTGATGATACTTGTACTATTCATATGATCAAGAATGCAAATCAACATAGTAATACCAAGCATTTAAAATTTGATATTACTTTCATAGAGACATTATGAGAAAGGTAATATTGAGATTGATTGTGTTTCCATCGATTTACAATTGGCCGATATTTTTACAAAACCTCTTGATTACAATAGATTTTCTTTCATTTGTGGTGAATTAAATGTCTATATGATGGAAACTTGATTTTATTCTCAATTGGTATCTAGAATTTCAAATTGCTATTTAGTAATTCAAATATTTCAATTTTAAATGTTTAGAATTTTAATTGGTATCATGAATTGGTATCACTTTCTATTGGTTTTCAATTGGTATTTGTGTTTGTTAAAAAATATTTCATCTCTTTTTGATGTATGACAAGAAGGGGAGAAGATGTTTTAAGTTTTAAGTTATTTAGATTTATATCCATTCTATTGTTTAATGCATTATTGAGTTAGTAATTTCGATTTTCTATTGCATATGTTGTTGGTGGATGTAGGAATGGGATGGATGGATGGCCATTTATGCATATTGTTTTAAATTATTGATACTATTGATATGCATGTGACTTGCTTGTTATTAATATATCTATGAGTCATGTTGAACTTGATTTATATGAACATAATTTTAGGGAGAGTTTTTCAAAGCTCCTCAATTTTTTATAAAAATAACTCATAAGTTTTGCCACAAACAAAAAGGAAGAGATTGTTGGCCCAAGGGTACAATCACCATTGTATATTGATGATTTTAAGTTCAAGTGTTTTTGAGTTTACATGTTTCAAAAGTTAGGGCTTTTGCTTCACTTTTCCTTTAAAGGGAAGTATTGAAATACTCAAGTTGATTGAAGCATGGTACTCGAGCTTGGAAGGTCAAAACTTGAATTTTGGGGTAGCCCATTTGAAGAAGACTTGAAGATAGTTTAAACTCTCGTAAGAATTTAATATATTTAAGTTTAGAATATTAGATTGAAAGCTTAAGAGGTTCACACACAATAAGATTTTTCAAAAATTATTTTTCTTAAATTTGTTTTTGATAGACAAAATTTCTTAAATCAATTCCTATCTATATATGTTTAAATATGTTTCAACATGTAATCTTACTTAAAATATTTACATATTTATATATGTTTTTATAAAAGTATCAAAGTTTTAGAAAGTATTTTGAAAAACATAAAATTATGAGTTTTTGGGGCTTGGCCGGTCGACGCCTGGTCGACCAACGTCTGTGCAGGGCAACTTTTGTGTTCTGCATGGTCAACCGCTCAATCGATCGAGCACGCCAAGAACATGCACAAGCCCTGAGTTCAGTGCCCGGTCAACCGCCCAGTCGACCGACACATTGCCTCAGTTTGGGGTCGTTCTGGCCGGTCGACCGCCAGACAGAACACAAAAACTGAGCTTTATTACCCCTTGGCCGGTCAACTATCGGTCGACTAGAGCCAACGATATTTCAAAATAGCCTTAATCGTTCGACCGTACGGTCGACCGCCAGTCTATCCAGGAAAGACAAATGCTTTTTAAACGAACATTTTTAAATTTAAATCAATTTATCTCATTTTCAAACAGGTATATTTTACTTTTTTTAGTGTTTTATCTGCTGTTTAATGACTAGCTTAGCTCTCTAATGATATTTTCCCTCTTCCTATAAATAGGGGTCATTTGAGAGAGTTTTCAACTAAGAAAAATCAAGAAAAATCCCTGAAAATTATTTGAAAATTTCAAGAAAAAAAATTCAAGCTTCAAGTTTTCAAAGAGCTTTCATTGTCAACCTTTTTCTGCAAGTTTTAAGTTTTCAAAGATTCAATCTCTTACTGATTTTTCCTCTTACAAACTTCTTGAGTCTCTAAATCTACACTCTATACTATAGGAAGTTGTATTAATAGAGTTTGTGATCTTTGTGGTCTCCAAGTGATTGTAATCTTCTTCTTTGTGCTCTCCTCTTATGTTGAGGATTAAGTTGAGGTTTCGAATCTTGAGGGATCCTAATTGTTGTAACAGAAGCTAGTGGAAATCTTTCATTGTGGTGAAGGTCGGGACATAGAGCAAGCTGCTCGAACCTCAAAACAGATCTCTTGTATTTGCGATTGTAATTTTCTCTTACTCTACTCACTCTGGCTTATTCTCTACTTGCTTTATATTGGTCATACTTATTATCTTGTGCTTGCTTTACATTCATTACTCTATTATTATTGTTCTTTGTTTATCGGTTTCACACTTTCAAGTAAAAAAGGCAACTATACACCTCAATTCTTATTTAAGAGGAATTGTCAGGAGAAGTTATCGAGTCCTTCTTTGAAAATTTGGTTTTACTTCTTATTTTAGAGTTGATCGTGTAGTTGTAAATTTTAGTTGTATTTTTTAATTCAATAAACATATCATCTATTCACTTCCTCTAGGTGATTTCAGTTTGAGCTAGAGTGGCATTGAATTGTGCACCTCTTGATGCTTTCCCTTTTAGAAGGGGGCACTGATACTTCGTTTAGCCTGGCTCTTTACAATAGTAACAATTTCTCACAAAGGCATCTGCTCGTCCTCTTCTAGGACCTCTTCGTCTGCCCATGGTACCACTGCAGCCACAAAAATGTTAACTAGTATAGTATTCTCGTCCCTTCATGTTAGCATGGCCTCTCCTCAGAAAAAAAACTACCATACCTCAAAGAAGGTTCTTCACCAAAACACCCATCAACAATCCTTCCACAAAAATCATCTTCGCCTGCGGTAACAAGCTTCCACAAACACCCACAAACTTCCATAAACTTCCACAAACGCCTACCAATAAACACCCAATAATCTGCGCTGACTCAGGCGGCTCAATCAGCACCAGGTCGGCTTGGGCGGTCAGTCGGTGCCAGGAAGGCGTCGTCAGCTCGAGTTGGCGCTGTCGTCTCGGGTTAGCTTGGTAGGCGCCGGTCAGCTTAGGTCGGCTCTGGTTGGCGTTGGCGGCTCAATCAGCTCAGTTGACTGTTGGAAGGTCAGATTCACTATGGACCGGAATTAACTCTTCTTCTCCTCGATCACAACTGGCCACAAGGATGAGGACGACGATGAAGACGATGTGGCAAAGATGAGGAAGAAGACGAAGATGGAGATAGGGAAAGAAGCACTTGGAAGACGAGGGGCAATCACGCGAAGGCGGAGACAAGATTGGGAAGACTAGGCGAAGGTGAAGACGGTGATGATGCGACAGCATGATGCAGCGGGTGGCTAGAGGGGAGGTGATGGCGAGGAAGGAGCGGTGGGTTTAGGGTTCCGATCGGAGGGTTGGGCGAAGACGAACATGAGTTTTTTTTTTTTTTTTTGAGAGATTGGGATTATTTGAGTAGCTCTGATACCATGCTATTTAGCATCACAGATTGGGAAAGAAAGAGATGAGTGCTAGGACTAATACTGTCATTTATATATAATAATTAGTACAGAGTACATCTAATCTCATAGGTGATGTGAGACTAAACCAATACATAGCCAATGCATCGAGTCTCTCAAACACTTCCTATTTTGATAAACCAGACTGTCTTTTCTAAGCATAAACCAAAATATCATGGTACTTGTTCCTTGGTTATCGTAGACCATGACATTTTAGTACTACTACTCTGAAAAGGTAGACATAATATGTATCACATACAACAAGTACGTATCAGAGACCATGACTCACAGAAATCCAAACAGGTTTTTCTTCACCACAGAATTCGCGACAATTAGACTCATCCTGTCTGTGGGGTGGAAGGCATCCCAAAATACATACTTGCTCGCGTCGCTGCATGTGAACAGATTTCTTTGGTTGCACATATATCCCATCTCAAAAAGTCCAGTCGCGCAGCAACCCACCCCTGCATTCTCAAATCCTGCACATAGACATAGTTCAATGGCTAATGTTAGTTGATCGAATTCATTCAGTATTGTTAACGAGTAGTATTAGGATTAGGATTATATAATAATAATTGTATTTGGAGTAAAAGTTTTCTTATCATATGATTGTAATGTCTACATATTCGGCCATTGCTCTCATCGGTAATATAAACAATTTTATTTTTTTTTATTTTTCTTTTCTTTTATCTTGTAAGCAACGGTAGAATCTAGCTTACCATATTTCGATGGATTATGAACAACTTGAAGCACAATATCGTACACATTTCCGTATGCGATTCTCATGCCAGGAAGAGTTCTGTTGAGTTTGCCTGCCAGTCCTTGCAACTTCGCGTTGAAATCTCTGGCAACCTTGTTGTATTCTTCGTTGCAGAGGCTTCCACTCATTAAATTCCTCGCTCGCTCCAGTGGCAAACAGCCCATGGGAGGAACACCCGTCAGGTCTAGTTTGCGAGCGCCCAACTCGTAAAGACTAGTAATGAAATGTTGGGATATGCCGATGAGGAAACTCTGGTACTCCTCGACAGTGAACTGGGACCGTCTCTGTGGCATTACGTAGTAATTTTCGAGGAAATCGTTGGTCCCCAGGCTCATGACATACAGTGCCTCACTCAGTATCTCGTTGGCCTTGGCCTCTCCTAGAAAGCTTCTCAACCTTGCCCTGTACTCTTTGAAGTACTCGAGTTCCTTCCATAGAGGAATGACAGACTGCAGGAAAAAATTACAAATTTGTTTTGACATTGTATCAGAGCGGAGATCAGAAAGTTGAGTCCAAACCTGGCAGCGTCCATTTGTTGTTTTACAAAAATTGAGTTCAAAAAATTTGAAATATGTTAACTTCCATTTGTGCTGTATGAAATTTCTCTGAAACAGTTTCAATATGAAATTTATTTGTTTTCAGTATATGCAACTTCGAAATTCTAGGTTGTTGTAGCAAATTGAAAGCAACCATGTAAGTTTCCTGTCATGTTTCAGAAAAACTTACTAGCACATCAGAGGTGGCATTATCATAACCACTGCCAGCAGAAGCAAAGCAGACACCAGTGGCAAAGTCCTTGATACCGAAATCAGGATCAAGGTAAGCTGGTATCAGTGGCTTCAGCCCAAAAGCCTCAGAGATAAAATCCGTCGGAATCCGCCCGTTCGAGAACCTCCCCGTCGGCTTCCCGCCCTGGAGATCCCGGCCATAAGGCTCAAAATTGCTCCTCAGAACGGTCGGGATGTAGTCGTTGTTCCCGGCATCGACTGTGGAGTCTCCAAATACAATGACTGCAGGAACTTTTGCAGCAATCTCAACCGAATGCAGGAAAACCTGCACCAACACCAGCCACCCCAAGCTCCTTGATGACATTTTTCCCCCTCTCTTCTTTCAACTTAGTAACAAGAGATGGAACTGTGTTGTTGATATCGGAGTAGTCTCTTAAATATTTGGGTAGTTTATTTCCTTGCTTCACACTGCCACTGTTATAGATTGCAATAGTCCCTAGCCACCAGAAAAGGGTGGCAGAAATAAATAGAACCAGATCTTGATGAGGACTGGCAACGCTCAGAGAGTTAAAAGAGAGACTTGGCAGAGGTCAATTGAATCATTTGCTGCCCTACCAACCAACTAGAAATGAGGCGACTCACTCACTCTCTTATTTTAGAGTAGGTGCAGCATTAATGTGGACACTAATGGGAAATGTTGTGGAAATTTCGAAGGGTCTGTTTTGTTTCTTGCAAGGAAAAAAATTCCGGGATCATATAGTTAGCTTTTTCTAAATTGGGCATGAATGAAATGTGTTCAACTGTTTTATTTCAAGACTTCATGAGCAAACAGTGGAGCAATTTTTTCCAGAACCGTTGATTGTGTGACTTCAATTAAGACAATTTGAATAATGTAACCTGGACATGTAAATGATAACAGTCCATATGCATATAACCTGAATAATCTAAGGGTACCTTGTCATTCATTTGAATAATGTAACCTGAACATTGGGGTACCTTGTCGGAACCTACAAGAACAAACCGGACAACGTGAAGAGCTTATGCAACTTCTTCTTGAAATCTTGTTACATACGAGCCACGACCGAGGCCGCCCCCTGTGGGGAATGGACCCTAAAAGGACTTTTTCAGTGAAGAATGCCTATCTCAAGTTGAACTGACGGAGGAATGCAACACCCTTTCGCGAAAGTGATATGGAACTTAAAGATGCCTCTCAAAGTCAGGACTTTTCTCTGACTGGTTATCAATTGGGCCTTCCTCACATGGAACAATCTCATGAAAAAGAGCTGACAAGGGCTTAATATCTGTGCGATGTGCACCAGAGACGGGGAATCAATTGATCACCTATTTCTTCAATGCTTCTTCAGTCAGAAGGTCAGGTCTGGGAAAAGTTGACAAAATTTATGAAAATTAACATCCCACAACTCCCTCTTAATGTTCGGAAGGATTAATTGTATTGAGAGATGGTTTAGAGTAAACCGTTGATGTCCGTGTACTGATGATCAAAAACTCCGAATGTATATGAAGGTTTACTTTACTCCTTCCGAATCACCGTTCTTAGCACAAGTTATGACGGGTCGTATCCGCAGGGAGGGTTAGCAATAAAAGCATTCAAGGTTTTTATGTTGAGACTTTCGAGAAGAAAAATGAAAGTTCTTCTTTGTTTAAAAAAAAAAACAAAAACAAAAACAAAACTGCGTAAAAAGTGAATGAAAAATTTTTGTGGGTTTTGTAGAGAAAAAGGAAAAACGGAAAGAAAGATGGAATGAAAATAGTGATATTTGAAAAGAGAATGTTTTAAGAAAAGGGTTTTTAAAGTACGATAGAAAGAAAAGCCATGACTAACTAACATTCTACACTACTAACTTACTACTCTCATTGGGTGATGCATGTCTCACGTTGATTCATCGGCAATAGTATATCTTGCTTTGTCAAGTCGATGTGTTATCCCATGTCGAGGATGTGTTCTCATCTAGGCTTGGCTAGTTGCCTCCTTGAATCATCGGCTCCCTAAATAGATTTTCAATAATGGAACAAGGGTAGTTACACTTAGATATGCTAAGTAAGAATGCAAGATTCATTAGTCCATCAAAGCTATAATCAAGCTAGCATGAAATAAGAAACTTGTACAATAGTTGTTAGCATCATGAAGTGATCCATCTTCATGTTCCATCAAGGCACTTGTTCTAATGACAAGGCTCTAAGTGAGGCTCACATGAATCATATGGAGGGGGTACAAAGCATTTGCATAAGAATTGAACATAACTCATCTTCATTTGGGATAAAAGAGACTTATAAATTGCAAGATTAAAAATAAAGCATCCAGTGATTTATATGAGTTAGCAATTACCCAAGAGTTAGTAGTTAGTAGTGTTAGAAATTAGTTAGTCATGTTAATGAGTTAGCTAGACATGGAAAGGAAGAACAAGCAACAATTCATTGTAGAAAAAAATGCATGAAAGTAAAAGCTTGAAGAAAAATGCAATAGAATAAGAAAAGACTTGAGAAATGAAAGATTGATCCTTGTATTAAGTTGTCACCTTCTTCAATTATAAAGATTTCTCACCCTCACTCTCTTTCTTTTCTGGATTCTAGAAGGAGAAAATGAAAATTACACAAGAGACTAAAGAAAACCTAGAGAAACCCTAACAATTTCCCTAAACAAGAATGTTATTCTCTCATCCTTGATTACAGAGGCCTTAGGGGTCTATTTATAGCCTTCAGGAGAATAGGCCATCCCACCACAGCCGTTGGATCAAACACTGGATCAACGGCCAGAGGATTGCCGCGGATCCGCGGCCAGTGCCGCGGATCCGCGACATAATCTTGGCTGTTGCGCCTGCGAATTTTCTGTCATTCTGTTATGCCTCGTGTGCCCAGCTGGATCTTCTAGAAAGTAGAGAATATGCTTTGGATCAGTTCAGATCTGAGCTTTCTTCTTGTGGGCTTCTAAATTACTCTTTAATTCCTTTAAAAATCATAATTGTTGTATTAAATATTGGACCTTAAAAAAGAGAGAAAAAAGCAAAAAAAATCCCATAAGCATAGTATGGTAGTATAAAATGATGCATAAATGAACTCTAATCACTTAACGTGAACATTTTATGGTTCTCTCGGAGACAATTTTTTTTTAATAAGGACATAAAGATAGTTTGGGACTTAGTGACGGTGGTGTTTTTTTTTTTTTTTTTTTTTTTTTTTTTGAGGATATGGAGGGAACGAAATATAGAATTTTTAACAAACAATCCAGATCTTCCAACCAAACTCTCAATTCATGCTTGACCTTCATTCTCACTAGCTGAATCTTCTCTCTGTTAGACTTATTTGGATTAGAGTCAAAACTGATTTGAGCCTATACAAGTCTAATTGGATATTATATACTCGTCACTATAAACCAATATTGTTTGACCCAATTAGGGATTGATCAACTCTAATAGCTTGGGGTGAGACTCGTTTCAATTACACTTAGTCATTGGTGTAAATAAATTTGTAATGTGAATCTCATCTGCACGTGTGGAACATGTGATATTAATTAAGAGCCTGAATCTATGATGAGTTGAATTATGATTGCCTTATGCCTATAAATATCATGGACTAGATTTTCTCTCCACTACTACGACATAATCTCTCTCTTGGAGGCCTCTCTTCTACTTTAAGGATCAAGAAGAGAACTTACTAGTTGAAGAGAAAAATCTCCTTCCTCAACTCTGGCGTCCTCAAGATCGTGCAACCTTCGGCGTCCTCGAGATCATGCAACCTTCAGCATCTTTTTCGTGATGAAATCATTTATGCCTAAACCCTCATTCCCTTTAATCTGATAAAGAAGCTATCGCATATGTGGGATCTTTTTTGGATAATCATTAGATCAATACTTGATATCAGAACCTCCTCTTTATCGGATTATCGGGATATAAAATAAATGTTTTCTTTCGATCTATTAAAATCATGAACTGTTTTCCATTGAAAATGATTCAACAAAGGGAAAACTTAAAAAAAAAAGTAGAGGAGCGAAATTACAGGTATTTCTTTGCAGAAAGAAAATTACAGGTAGATCTTCTCTGAGATTTCTGGGAAAATATGTCAGTAGGAATCTGATCAGCGTGTGATCACTTTATCCCTTTGATGATACGACCGGTCAGATGATCGGACTGCCTCCTAATAAGACTCTCTTCTCGCTTGGTTCGAGAAATCAAAGAACAGGAGATCAGTAGAGCCCTTTTGCTAGGGATTCTGCTCTTTTCGAGTCAATTTTCCTCTCTCTGTCCGTCCTTCTCTTCTTTCTTTTCCTCCGTGGTGAGGGACTATTTATAGCTAAAAGTGGGGTGTAACCGCCCCCTTGATTTCAGCAAGACTGAATAAGCTATTACCTTCGTGTAAGGCTCGCAAATGACCTTACTGCGAAGCTATTTGCGAGCTTCTGGCGAAGCTAGAGTGTTCGTGCGAACGTTTTCCTGTCGTTATCGCTGATTTGTCTCCACTTATTGTGGGACGAAGTGGGCGGGTGTAACCGCCCATTTAAAGTGGCGTTAATCCCATTAAATTAGTGGGGTTCACCCATTAATCCCTCGTGGGATTTTGGAACGGTCAATCTGATGAACTGGTCAAAGTTCAATGCAAAGCTGAGTCATGCGAAGCTAGATCATCCAGAGCTGGATCTTGCGGAACTAGCTTAGGCGAAGCTAGATTGTGCGAAGCTAACTCATGCGAAGCTAGATCTTGCGGAGCTAGCTTAGGCAAAGCTGGATCCTGCGGAGCTAAGACTTAGCTCATAGTCTCAGGCGAAGTTACCTTCAAAGCCTCATACGAAGCTGAGGCTCAGCCCATAGCGGAGCTATGACTCAGCTAGGGATAGAGCTCCTGGTGCGAAGCTCTTAAATCAGCCCTTGGCAGGGCTAAATAGAAAGCTTCAGGTGAAGCTGTTAGTTCCGTGTGGAGCTATGAAGCTTATCTTAGGATTATACCAGGCTAAGTATAGCGTCTTAGGCCTGCTTCGGTCTCTTCAAAGGCAACTTTGGCTTACTATCTACTTTACGGGATAATAATGTCCATGTTGCTGCCTCATTTCTGGTTATCAGCTTGTCTTCGACTTATCTTTTGTAGATGTCGGTAAGTTAGACGTCGTTCAGACCGGTTGAGGATGAATGTAGGAGTTTTGTCTTTTTTGAGTGTCAACATGAACGATCTCTTTATTTGATTCAATTAGATTATTTTTTGTGTCTCAAATAATTGAATTATATTAGAAACGGTTGAATTGAATTTTGTATAAATAATTTTTGAAATTTTATTCTATGTGTTATACTATTTTCTAATTAAAAAAATATTTTGCAGCAAGGGGATGCACACGCCCTCTTGGCATGCATACAGAAGGAAATTCATGCATGTGTGTGCATGCATGCATAAAGGCAATGCATGATGCATGCATAAAGGCAATGCATGTGCAGGAAATGCATGATGCATGCATAAAGGCAATGCAAGTACATGCATGCAGAAAAGGAAATGCATGCGCTTGTGCGCATGCATGCAGACCGCACGGTAGCAAGTCGAGCCTGCATCCAGTGTGAGCCGCCAGCCACTATGGATCGACGACGAACAGCGACAAAACGTATATAAAAAAATGTTAGGGTTTAGGGTTTTTATAATTTGGTATTGTGAGATTGATTAGGATTAGGATTTTTTTATGAATATAAATTTAAATCTAATAAAGAAACCCAAATTAATTTATTCCTAATTGATCTCACACTAAAGTTTATTTGGTTTCATTAGGATTAGAATTAGGACTTTGATCCAATAAGGAACTCTAATAATAATTAACCCCAAATCAATTTTATTGGGTTTCATCTAGTTTACTTAAACATGACACATTAAGAAAACTCATAACTTTAACTTTGCGTGTCGGGTTCAGTATAGACCTGATAAGCACTGTAGACCTATTTTCCTAATAGCAACTTCAATTAGCCGTTACAGGCTCCGATCTCTGTTTTGGGTGTGTAAACATCCGTTTCGAAGCTCTTGAAGAGCACTACAGTATTACATGCACTAAACATGCACTAAACATGACAAATCAATAGTTACTTGATATAAAAAAAGGCATTGAAGTGTTTATTTATCATGATAATATATATCCTTGCATACTTCTGCTTTATCAATATTTATATTATTGCTTGTATTACTCTAGCATGATGAATATTGATGTTTAGTACAGTAGATAACATACAGATAAAGATATATACATGTTTAAGTTAAAGAATTTATAAAAGAGCTTATTTAATTACATATGTAATTCATGCAGATAATAGCCAGCCTAAAAGAAGACTATTGTTTGGCAAAATTGTGTACGTCATTGAATACTTGATGTGGGTAATGCAAGTGAGAGAAACTTAGTGTGTGGTAATCGGCCCAAAGGAAGGTTACCACCATTATAGCTTCATATTGTATTACTCTTATCAACTAGTCTAACGACAAAATAAGAATCAAGATGCGTAGATTTGTGTGGCTCATACGTGTGACAATCTACCCAAAGAAAGGTTGTCATTATGGTCTGGTCATTGCATATATTATATGGTTGATATACATAACTTAAATATATTATATGGTTGATATAGATAACTTAAACTTTGGGAATAATCCTATAAAATGGCAGTTGGCCCAAAAGAAGGTTGTTCTCTTATATAGGATCTAAACTTTAGGGTATCTGTATTGGGCCAATACAATATTGGCATAAGAGACATAAGTTGTTCTGAAAGTTGATTGGAATCTTCTTCAGTTAAACTAGTTACAGTTTCTGAAATTCAATTTTTATGGCTATTATAGCAGGATTTTATTAAATGCAATGTTTATGTTAAATTGATGAGAAATTGTATGATTATGTAATCTAAATTGAATGGTACAAATTTTAAGAAGTGGCAAGACTATTGAAAAGATCATTCTTGGATTTATGGACCTGGACTATCGCATAAGGACTGAGGGACCCCTCTACTGTTACTGACAAAAGTTCAATTGAAGAAAAGTATAGTTTTGATAAATGGGAGAGGTCTAATATGATGTGTCTAATGGTCATAAAGCACATTATTCTTATGACTATTAGGGATTTTATGCCTGATAATGTTAGTGCTAAGAGTTTTCTTACTGAAGTAGTTGATCGATTCACTAAAACGGATAAAGATAAAGCAATCACGCTTCTTAGCAAGCTGGTAAACATGCGCTACAACGACAAATGAAACATAATGGACTATTTTATGAAAATGTCCAGTCTTGTTTCTAAACTAAAGATATTGAAGCTAGAACTCTCTTAAGAGAAGCACTTCATTCTGATCTCATTTCTTACAGAATAACCCTTTTTGAGATTATTTATAATACTCAAAGGGGAAAGGAAGTCTCACTGAACTCATTAGTCACTGCATTCGGAAAGAAGAGAGATTGAAATAAGAAAAGACTGAAAGTGCTCACTTTGCATCCCAAGGTAACACCTCTAATAAGAAAAATAAAAGTGTAACTAAACGAAGGAAGATAAACACCACTACAGTTGTTGATCCTACAGTGATAAAAGTACAGGAGAAGAAGCCTAAGGTCATTGCATCTTCTTCTGTAGACAGTAGACCACCTAAAGCAGGATAGTATAAATATCAGAAATGGCTAATTAAGAAGGGTGTCTCATGTTTATGTTTGTTTTGAAATTAGTTTAGCTTTAGGGTCACCCTATGCATGGTGGAAAGATAATTCACATAAGTAATTCATTGCAAAATTTTTAAACCCAAATGAGGCCCAACCCAGCTGAGCGATGCGTATAGATGGGTGACGGAGATAAGCAGCAGTTGAAGCTATTGGATTTTGTGGGCTTAGGTTACATTCTGATTTTATTGTGAATTTGGATGAGACTTTATATGTACCGTATTTTAGGCAAAATCTTTTTTCTATTTCATTGTTGGACATATCTGGTTTTACTGTCACTATTGTTGATGAAATGGTTAGTCTATTTTCTAAATCTAAAGTTATTAGTACTGGAATCTTGATTGATAACTTATATAAATTGAATTTTCATGCTTCATATTATGATTTTTTCTATGTGAATAATCTAGGTACTAAGCGAACATTAATTAAAGAAAACTTTTACAATTTATGGCATAGATATTTAGGACACATCTCGAAAGACAAAATCCAAAGGCTTGTGTCTAATGGAGCTATAGATCCTTTAGATTACTCCGATCTTGGAGAATGTATGAATTGTATAAAGGGCAAACAAACAAACATTAGGAAGTTGGTGTAAGAGGGAGTTCAAGAGTCTTAGATTTGGTGTATACAGACATTTGTGGACCATTCCTTATAGGTTCTTGGAATAGTCACAGATACTCCATCACTTTCCCGGACAATTACTCTCGTTATGGATACACACACACACACACACACACTTAATCCATGAGAAATTTCAATCACTAGACAAATTTAAAATCTATAAAGCAGAAGTTGAAAATCAACTAAATAGAAAGATTAAAACTGTTAGATCTAACCTTGGTGGTAAGTATTATGGCAAATATGATGGATCAAATAGATGTTCAGGATCTTTTGCCAATTTTCTGAAAGAGTACAGAATTGTAGCTCAGTACACCATATCAGAGACACCTCGTCATAATAATGTCACTGAAAGATGAAAACACACACTAAAAGATATGGTTAGGAGTATGATAGCTTACACAATCCTGTCAGAGTCATTATAGAGTGAAGCTTTAAAGTCAGATGTCTACCTCCTTAATAGAGTACCTAGCAAAATAATAGTTGAAACCCCATATGAGTTATGGACTGAGAAATCTCTTATCATTGGGAATCTTCATGTTTGGGGTTATCCAGATGAAGCTCGGCCTTATATGTCACTTGTGAAGAAGCTGGACTCTAAGATAATTAGTTGCTTATTCATTGGGTATTCTGAGAGGTTTAGAGACTTTAGGTTTTTACTGTCCCTCCACTAAGAACATAATAAAAACAAATAATGCTAAATTTATTGAGGATATTTAGAACAATAGAAGTCAATTGCATAAATATTTCCAATTTGAGAAAGAACATATTGTTATACCCATGACAACTGTTCCAAATGATGAAGTTTCAAATGATGAAGTAATTGTTCCACTTCAGTATGAAAATATAGTTGTGCCTATACAGGTTATAAATGCAGCTCATCATGAAGTAGATCCTCTGATTTGGAAGAGCCTCAAACTCCCCAATCACAAGTGCCTGGAGATTAACTATGGAGAGGTGATCAGTCATATCAAATGACTATATAGTTTATCTCTAAGACCATAAATTTAGCATAAGGGTAGAGGATGACCTCACATCCTTAAATGAGGTCAAATTCAGTGTTTAGTCCTTTAAGTGGTCAAATGCCCTGAAAAATGAGTTAAAATCCATGAAGAACAATGATGGATCTAGCAAAGTTATGTAAAGGGAAAAAAATGGATTGATTGTAAAGGGTGTTCAAAATCAAGCAGGATTTAAAAGACAACGTCAAAAGATATAAATCACATCTTGTCGCAAAGAGATTTACTCAAAAAGAGGGTATTGATTATAAAGAGAGTTTCTCACCAATTTTCATGGATTCTTTTAGAATTATCATGACATTAGTGGCTCATTTCAACCTGGAGTTACACCAAATAAATGTTAAGACTGCATTCCTTAATGGTGAAATTAAGGAAGAAATCTATATGGTGCAACCAAAAGTTTTGAAGTCAAAACTTCTCAACATCTAGTTTGGAAAATAAAAAAAATCTATTTATAGTCTAAATCAAGCATCCCATGAATGGTATTTGAAATTTGATCAAGTAATATCTGGCTTTGATTTCAAAAAAAATATAGCCGACCAATGCATTTACCAAAAATTTGAAAGGAGTATACTTATATTTTTTGTTATATGTGGATGACATTCTACTATCAAGTTACGATATGACTTTTCCACTTGAGGCCAAAGTTCTATCTCAAATAACTTTGAGATGAAAGACCTTAGAGACACTTTTTTGTGATAGGCATTCAGATTCAACATGACAGAATACGTAGAAGATTAGGTTTGTCACAAAAGGCTTATATCGATAAGGTGCTAGATAGATACAGTGTGAAGAATTACTCTCAAGGTGATAACACATGTCGTTAAGGGAGATAAGTTGAGTCTACTCCATTGTCTAAAAAATGATTATCAGAAAGAGCAAATGAAAAACATTTCATATACATCTGCAGTTAAAGTATGATGTATACTCAAGCTTATACCCATCTAGGTATAGAATATGCCATTAGAAAACTTGGCAAATACATGTGCAATCCTAAGATTGATCACTGGCAAGCTGTCAAGAAGTTGATGCGATATTTAACAAAGGACCAAGGACTACGTGCTTACCTATAGGAAATCTGATCAGTTCAGCTGGTTGGATACACAGATTTAGATTCAGATTATGTTGGCTATATCGGCAGTAAGAAGTTCACTTCAGGTTATATTTTTTGATTGCAGTAAGATGATGGGTTTAGTCCAGAGGCCATTACAGCTACACTGTGACAATAGAGCTACAAAACTCTACTGCAATAGTGACAAGAGTTCAGCAAAGTCGAAGCATATTGACATCAAGTTTCTTGTTATCAAGGATAGAGTTCAAAATCATATTATGTCTATTGATAGTGTTGGCATTATTCTTAACATTACAGATCCACTCACTAAAAGACTTTCATTTAAAGTCTTCTTAGAGCATGTTGCTCATATGGGGATGACTAGTCATAATGATATCCTGATTTAGTGAGAGTGAATAATTTTATAAAACAAATATTATTTTTAAGTGCACTTTATGTATATTTATTGATTCCGATAATAAAGTGATAACCATTTTCTTTAAATTTCTTTGAAGTTACTTTGCACATTTGAGTTTGTTGAACAAGCAGTTAGACTCATTAGAGTCATAAAGTTAGACTTATTGGAGTCATAAGATTAGACTCGTTGGGGTCATAAAAAGGAAACCAATTGGAATTGTACATTATTTGATCAGAGAATATTTTCATGCCACACATTCACATTTTATCCATGACGTTAAGGGTTTTGAAACTTGTGATGTGAAATGTTCTATCTCAATTATACAGAAGTTAACGATCATGATATTCAGTGGCAGGGCACTTAATAGACCAGATTATTTTGAAACGTGGTTTATTGACAATTAAAATTTTGGTACCATAAAGTTATGTATGATATCCTTCTTGTATGACTTGCTTAGCCCAAGTAGGGGATTGTTAGACTTATTTAGATTAAAGTCTAAATTGATTTGAGCCCACACAAGTTTAATTAGATATTATACACCCATCACTATAAACCAATATTGTTTGACCCAATTAGAAATTGATCAAATTTAATGGTAGACTCATTTCAATTACACTTAGCCATTGATGTGAATAAATTTGTAATGTGAATCTCATCTTCACGTGTGAAACATGTGATATCAATTAAGGGTTTAGATTTATGATGAGTTGAACTAAGATTGCCTTGAACCTATAAATATCATGGATTGGATTTCCTCTCCACTATTATGACCTAATCTCTCTCTTTCTCTCTCGCTCTCTCTCTCTCTCTTAGAGGCCTCTCATCTTTTAGAAGAGAACTTACTAGCTAGAGAGAATAATCTCCTCCTTCAATTCTGACGTCCTCGAGATCGTGCAACCTTTGGTATCCCTTTCGTGATAGAATTAGGTATGCCTAAATCCTCCTTTCCTTTGATCTAATAAAGAAACTATTACATGTCTGGGATCTTTTTTGGATAATTATTAGATCAACACTCTTAGGTACATCAAGGGAGATGGCGAGATGAGTTCTGGAGCATACACAGGTCATCGATCTCTCTGATAACCAGCCTGAGGACGCGGAGGGTAGGAGAGACGATATTGACTTTGACATCGTGTGTTACAGGAGGGCCATCCTCTTTTGGATCTTTTGTTGTTAACCTGACGTTTGGAGCTAGCTTGTATTTTGTGTTAGGAAGCACCCGGTGTTTCTTGGGGTAGTTTGTTTACCAGAGTTGTTGTACTTTTGGTTTTGTTTCTCCCTCACTAGCATGTGCATAGAAACTGTTTTTTATCAGCAGGTTTTTCTACCTTTTGCAAATCTTTTCAGGGTATATTTTCATTAACACCTTGTTAATAACATGTGGGAGAGCCCATAGGCTTCACAGTAATTCTAAAGAAACAATTCATATGCATATAGGAACTGGGGTTCCAAGAAAAAATTAGCGCTAATATGAGCATAAAGATTAGATCTACCGCTTCTATACATTACCTCCATATGTATGCATTATGAGAACAATTCATATATTATAAGAGATAGACTTGTGCCATTCCGGAAGGATTTGAGGTCGAAACCTTCCCACTCAAATACAACGACATTCGAATATAAGATTCATTCTATTGAAGTTGATCTATATTATTTCAAGTATCTATAAATCAAAAATCAAGTATTTTAAATACTTGATTACCATGTATCAAATAGGAGAAAAACGGATGGTCTAAATAGTGAGTTGGTTAGTTTAACGGTGTAAAACATTTAAAACCTAACAAAAATTGGTTTATAAGGGTTTTATAATGTTTATATCATGATCAAATGGCCCGATTGAGAATTTGTATGTCTAATGACATTGATCTAACCAACTCACTACTTTCAGCCGTCTATTTTGTGCCACTTGATAGACGGGCAGAAAGTATTCAAAATACTTGATTTTTGATTTTTAATTACCTTAAATAATATAAATCAACTTCAACGGAGTTGATCTTGTATTTGAATGTAAGATGTTGGTATTTGAGTTAGAATGATTCAGGCTCGAATCTTTTCAGAATAACACAATTCTATCTTAATATTATAATGTGCTCACCCTGAGAATATTCTAACTTGAAATGGTCAATCTTTCTATTATTTGATGAGAAAGTGCAGTAGAAGAGAGGTTGAGGGTAGAGAACATTTATCTTTATATATCTTTTTATCTCATATTAATGACTATGATTAGTGCTAACCTTGATGATGCTCATTAAAAACTACTAAATGATATTTATATATAATTATGAACAGAAATCATTTCCAATATCTAATTTATTTGCAACGAAAAATCAGATTCAATAGCGTTTCTCAGATTTTTGTTAAGCATGTGTGTGGTCTCTTAAATAAATGTCGTTAGAATTATAGTTGATGTAGGCCACCTGATTGAAAGAGAGCAATTGAAAGAGAACAATTGTGATGATATATATATATATATATATATATATATATATATATATATATATATATATATATATATATATATATATATATATATATATATATATATATATATATAGGGGTTACTGTACCTCAGCCTGCAGGCTGAGAGAATACTCTCAGCCGGCGGACGTGGCAACATCACCGCCCCATATCTGTCATAAATTTTGGCGGACAAAAAACTGAAAAATCTCGCCCAATTTAATGTCAGTCACCTCAACATTCTATATTCCGAAAATACCCTCCCTCACAACTTTTTACCTTATGTAAAATAGTTGCCTTTCAAGAAAATTTTCAGCTCTAAAATTTCAACCGATCATTCTGATCCAATTAGTTCTTTTGTTTCACAAATTTGATCCATTTTTTAAAAATATATTTGCAACTGATGGCGCCTAAGAAATCATCCGTCGAAAAAGGTACTACAAAAAATGATATTTTCAAAAATTTTAGGGTTTGTGTATTTTAATAGTTTTAAATTTTTTTCAGATTTATTTCCATTTAAGTTTTTTTATTTTTTTTAAATATTTGGACCATGGTCGGAATTAAGAAACAGATTTTGAAACTTTAGATGACGAATAAATTTTTTAAATTTATAAATTTTGTAACACGACGATAAAGGTCCTATTTTTTTCAAGTTTTTTTTATTTTCTTCTATTTTTTACTATGTCGAAGTATTTTCGAAAAAGTGATGTGCATACACTGCATGCGACCTCGGTCGCAGTTTATAAATTTATAGTTTCAGATTTGTGCGACTTTGGAAAAAAATTTTTTTTTTGGATCTTTCCTTGTAGACGAATACGACGTTCGTCGCAGTATATGAAACTTTTTTTTCTTACATACTGACGACATGGGGTCGCAGTTGTTTCAATATGAGTTGTAGTCGTCTCTTGCGACCAAGGTCGCAGTGTATTTAACATCATTTGTTTTATCATACTTGGGTTGCAGTTGTTTCTGATTGCACTATAGTCTTATGCAACCTTGGTCGCAGTGTGGACTTGAGTCGCAATTGCTTCTGATTGCAGTGTAGTCCTATGCGACCTTGGTCGCAGTGTGGTCTTGGGTCGCAGTTGCTTCTGATTGCACTGTAGTCTTATGCGACCTTGGTCGCAATGTCGACCCGGGTCGCAGTTGTTTGTGTTTGCACTGTAGTCTTATACGACCTTGGTCGCAGTGTCGACCCGGGTCGCAGTTGCTTCTGATTGCACTGTAGTCTTATGCGACCTTGGTCGCAATGTCGACCGGGTCGCAGTTGTCTGTGTTTGCACTGTAGTCTTATGCGACCTTAGTCGCAGTGTCGACCCGGGACGCAGTTGCTTCTGATTGCACTGTAGTCTTATGCGACCTTGGTCGCAGTGTCGTCCCGGGTCGCAGTTGTTTCTGATTGCACTGTAGTCTTATGCGACCTTGGTCGCAGTGTCGTCCCGGGTGCAAGTTGTTTGTGTTTGCAATGTATGACTGCGACCGAGGTCGCAGTTTATTAAAAACAAATATGCTATTTACTCCCTTATAATTTTTAAATAATCATTGGTCTAAACTGTTTAATTTTTCTTCCTACGTAGGTAAACAATAGATAAAGGTTCGTCCTCTGAGATCAAGCCTAAAACCTATGTGCGAGTTCATGAAGAAATTTAAAAATCTATATTACTTCTTACTAAAGACTGCAACCAAAGTCGCAGTCAATAAAAAAAGATTTCACATACGACATGAAATATATATACCTAAGTCGCAGTTATCTGTATGAGAAGAAATCTATATTACTCCTTACTAAAGACTGCGACCTAAATCGCAGTTATCCGTATGTAAAGAAATCTATATTACTCCTTACTAAAGACTGCGACCTAAGTCGTAGTTATTCGTATGTGAAGAAATCTATATTACTCCTTACTAAAGACTGTGACCGTATGTGAGGAAATCTATATTACTCCTTACTAAAGACTGCGACCTAAGTCGCAGTTATTCGTATGTGAAGAAATCTATATTACTCCTTACTAAAGATGCGACCTAAGACGCATACCCAAAAAAAGATTTCACAGCCGGAGATTATTTTCAAATAAGATTGCGACCGAATATTAAAACGGTCGCATTTCTGAAACTTTAAAACATGTGTTATAGGTCGTAGTATCACATATGTTAAAGGTGAAAAATTCAATATTTAAGAAATTGTTTTTAAAAATTGAAACAATTAAAACCTGTTGATCGGCATGCAAAGATGTCAACCCTTCAAGATTTTCAATATTCTGAGAGAAAGTAGAACCAGATGCAATATCTTCCATATTTAAATCGCCAGTAGACTGCTCAGACGTCGACATTAAATATTTTGGAGAAAAAAATTAATCTGAAAAGATTTTATATTTTCAGGAAAAAGTTTATCGCAGGCTGAAAAGGAGAACCTAGATCTTTCAAAGAGAGGTAATGAAATAGGGGGAAAAGTAATTTATAAACAATAACCTAAATCCTATAAAGAGCGGCAAAAAAAGGGGGAAAAATAATAATAAACAATAGGGAAAGTTACCGAAAGAGTAGCTTTTCATAAGGGGTATTTGGTAATTTAACTTCTTACTATAAGTGGGCCGCAAGTTAGTGGGGTGACAAAATTGTGCCACGTCACCGCAGGCTGAGAGAGTTCTCTCAGCCGCAGGCTGATATACATTTTTCTCATATATATATATATATATTATATATATATATATATATATATATATATATAATATATATATATATATATATATATATATATATATATATATATTATATATATATATATATATATTATTATTTTGTTGTAAATACATATAATAGTGGATGGCCATCATACCTCTTCACCTTCTTCCCTGTAATGCATATTATAAATGCATGAGACAGTGGGTGGTCTCTCCATCTTCCTCTTTGTAACATATGCTTTACATGCCTATAAATACAGGCTACAAAGATGAATGAAATATATACAAATTTGAGAACAATTTCTCTTGGCTTTCTCCTCTCATTTCTCTAAACTTTTCTTAGTTCATAATACGTTATCAGTACGATACTCTAAGCAATGGAGGATTAAGGGAGGATGAAGCTAATATGCTTGCGCCATTATGGGTCTCGATCTTGGTATACCTATTATTCCCCTAATTTCTTATTTTATTTGATCCAATTGTTTTATTTATATTTGGATGTGCAGACATGACTTGAAGTTTGTAATGCTCTAACCGTACTTGTCTCTAACTTGTTTGGATGTGCAGACAGGACTATATCATGATTTTAAATATCATTTGTTTTCAATATATGTTTAATATTTTTCATGAAAGATTAATGTTTCTTTATTCTTATATGAACCTAAAGTTCATAACTTTAAGATTTGAACATGAAGTTCACAACTTAGAGAGTCAAACCTGAAATTCTAAAAGATTTTAGGACCTAAAGTTCTAAATTGAGACATAATTTTAGAGCCTGAAGCCCTAAATTAATAGAACTCGAACCTGTAGTTTCGAGCATATTATTATACATATGTTCTTCTATTTGATTTCTAATTTGATTATCTGAGAACTGATTCTAAATTCAAAATTATTATCACTTTTCATGCATCTAATAGGCTCCTGCGCAGCAATACATGAAAAGAAATTTAAGAAATATTCGCAGCTGATTTCATGCCTTCCAGTTGCTGAAAAAATAATGAGATTTTGATGAAAATCATCAATCTCATCCAACTAGCTCAAACCATTCCTTGAAGTAAATGCGAGTACATCATTTCCTAAAGCAATTATATTATTTTTTGAAGCGAATACAAGCAATTTTGGGTATGGTCGTGGTCCTAATCGATTTACTTCTAAAATCATGGTTCAAACAAGAGAGCCACACTCTACCACCAGAAGTGGATCAACAACGGTGGTGAAACAAAAAAATTATATTTATGGTTTTGTAAATACTGATTCAGTTTTGTCCAAATCAAATGGCATGGTCTAAATAGAATTTCATGAGAAATATCTCATATAAGAGTAAATGTTTAAAGTTGATCTTCATAACTACTAGGCCCTTTGCATAAATCTAAACTAGTGTGTTTTTTTTTCTTGGTATCTGGAAGATACGTGTAATTTATGAGTTATATATCTGGATGGTTCTTTAAGAACCCAAACAATTGTTGGCCCATAGGTGATAGGTAGTAAAAAGTGCATATTTATCATCACATTTACTATCACATTTTCATATTTATTCATATAATCATGCACTATTACTAATATTTTATTATTTATTGTGTGCAGGCCTTGAGTAATAAAAATAAAGGAATAAAGCCTTAAAAGAAACCCAAAAAGCCCATGTGCAAGCCCATGTGCAAAAATTGTAGTAATTTAGAAGTTTCTTATTATCTAACCTAATCTAAACTTAGATTTTTAAATTCTTTATTTAAAATCTAAGGGAGGAAAAGGAAGGATAAGAAAGAACTCCTAATTGCTAAAAGAAGAGGAAAGGGATAAACTTCTACTCAACCCTAATTGCTTGCAGAAAAAGGCTAAAGATAAAAGGAGAAGAGTGTAAAGATAAAAATTCAAAAAATTCGGATTCAGACTGTACACATTTTAGTATTCAGATCATAACGTTTGCTACAGATATGCAAATCTGATGATTCAAGATGCTCCAGAAAGAAGATTTGAAGGCCTACAACTCTTATGTTGATCAAACTTTCCAATTCAGTAAGAAGATAAGCCATATATGGCGATCAACATGATAACAAGTTGCAGGACAGAATTGAACTTCTATGGATAAGTTAAAACAATTTTAGAGATAAAAGAAGAATTCAAATTCAGAGATATTTTGCTCCTCTTATCTTCATACGCTTCTTATCCTCTGGTTTTCTCCTATAAATACCCCTGCATAGCAACAGAGGAAGGGCAGATCTCAAGTACAGAGCCCAGCGAAGTACAGAGCCAAATCTAGGATTTTTCTTAGGCTAACTTGTAGATTGTAGTTTAGGTTTTATTTTCTTTTTGTAATTTTTATTTTTCCTTTATGTAACTGAGAGGAGAGGATGCTTTCATGGAGGAAGGAGATCATGCTTGTACTGAGGTGATATCGGTGTAAGTCAAACTTTTCCTCCATTGTTAATAGAATCAACTCAAGGTTTGTTTTTGTTCTCTTGTTTTATTTTTATTCTTCTATTCTTATTTTATTTTATTGTTTCTCTCTGATGTCTTGCAAACCATGAGATCTGATCGCTTCGAGACTGCTTAGCCGAAGAAGTGCCCTTGATAGCCTATGGTGATGAACAAGCCTTCTCTTGCTAGTATAGTTTGTCTTTTCTTTTCGTAGTGTAGATCGAGAAGGGGAAAGATCCTATACGCCATGCTTGAATGCCTTCAAGGACTAGGTAAGTCATTGCAACGGATCAAAGGTAAACAGGGCAGAAGAGGTAGGTAGGTGTTTTTTTTTAGTTTTCTTTCTTTTATTTCTTTAGTTTAGATAACCAACACAACATCTTTCTAATCTCTTTCACACTTCTTCATTGTAAATACCATTGTAAATAACAAAATAAATAAAAAAGAGATAACTTACTAAACAAGCTTCCATCGTTAGTCCCTCCCTGAGGATCACGACCCGCATAGCCATTGCTACAGCGGATAGAATTGAGCACCTTGCACATCTCTATTTCTAAATCTAAAATTCTGTATTTTGTGTGCAGGAAAAAACTCAATCAAAATTTTGGCGCCGTTGCCGGGGAGGGACGGTAAGTATTCTCTAAAAAAATAAATAAATAAATAAATAACTAATTCTTTTATTCTTTCTGTTTGCAGGTTTGGAGAACAGGAAAACTAACAGCAGTAAGGACATATAGCAACTCTGTGCCTCTGCCCTTGAAGGCAGAGCAGCAGAGCCTACTATAGTGCCGCGCAAACGCGGCAATAGCCGCGTTTCCGCGGCCTTAGTAGTGAACTACTCACTAAGGTTTTTGCAGATTGCTGTAAATTGAAAGATTTGTTTACTGCTCTGTTAAAATTTGCTCTGTGATAAACCTGTATACTGCTAATTAATTAACAGTAACCTATTTGTTGAAAAAATAAAAAAATAAAAATTAGACCCTTGCATCTTAGGCACGTGTCTATTTAATTTTTTTTAATTTTTGTTGAAGAGTGCTGGAGACAAGGTACGTTCGCATTGCATATAGACTAGGAAGCACCCTTGGCTGATTTTCTGCTTTGAGTGAATATTTGTCTACTGCTTTACACGTACACAAAAAAAAAATTTAAGGGCATAACCCATAAATAACATAAGGTGGGGATTTCATCACCCTTCCTTGGCCCACAAATCATCTCCGTCTCCGTTGCACTCACAACCCTAACCCTAAATAAAAATTGACTAGACGTTGGCCCTAGGGACATCTCGGACTCAATTAGGAGATTATCCTAAGGGGGGAACGGTGTTGGAAATTGACTCCTGCCAAATCAGTGTCTAGGAAGGGGATTGAGGGCCGAAAGCCCGAAGATTGGTGGTTATTTAATTAAGGAACGTCTTTGACGGAAAACCTCCCACCAATCTTGCCCTGACCTGGCTGATTAACTTGTGGTCAAAGTCTGCACCCTACCTCCCGTGGACAGTCTAACCAGTTAGGAGTCGTCTAGGTCATAAGTCTACCCTAACTTAGGTTGGAATTTTCTTTTTTGCTTATTTGTTTGTTTTCTTTTTTTTGTTTGTGTTTGTGTGATATGGCATATAACAATTTTTCCAATTTTAATCCATATTACACACCAACGTCTTTTTCGGATATTACCAACCCGGCATATCATAACTTTGACCAACCTAGTGTGCCGGAATGGTCTTATCCGAATGAATATAACCCATGCCCCCCATCTTATGACCATAATTTCCATACCACTTTCGACTCTTCACAGAGTTCATGGGGTTTCGCTTCCCCCGAGTCCAATTTTCAACCAACTTGTCCTCCATATCCACCTTGTCCACAATATTCTCAAGATTCATACTCAGATCCACCCATTCAGAATAGAAAACCATCTATCTTGGAAATGATGAGTATGCATGAGTCCAAGCAACAATTACCATCAATCTTAGACATGATGATGCGTGAGTCCAAGCAACAATCACAGAATCTGACTGACTCACAACTTCATCACGATTGTCCCAACACCACTTCCTCTTTTCAAGTCCAGTCACAAAATGATGCACCAATTGACTATAAAAAGATGCTTGAAGCCATGACTCAGGCTAGATTAGCTCGTGATCATGAAATAGATATGATGGTTCAATCTTTACGTTCTCACCGTTCGGCCAATTCTGATATCGCTAATCATTCTGTTAGAGCCGACGAGCCACGTTGTTTTGGACAATAAGATTCTATTTCAGTACCATCATTTGAACTTGCCGAAACTCCAATTTTTGATAGTTTGGCAAGTTATTCCTTTCCTGAAATAGAACTTGAGCATGAATATGATCCTGATCCGCAACTTGGTGATTCAATTTTACTTCCTGATTCAATAATGACTCCGGTGTCTCCACCTGATTTCACTTTTCCCGAGTCAACATTGGATCCTGTGCCAATTCATCATGAAATTGAATCACCCATTTTTGATGATCATATTGAACTTGACCAATTTTATAATTTTGAAAGTCCCATGGATAAATTGGCAAGTTTTCATTTTTATGATATTGAACTCAATGAGATATGTGACCTAGATTCTCAAATCTGTGATCAAGTTCAAGTTCCCGAATCATTATTGACTCCTGTTTTGTTACCCAACTTAGGTAATCTTTTAGAGTCAGTTTTGATTCCCACACCTATCATTCCTGAACTTGAATCACCAATATTGAGTCACATTCCATTGTGGGAAGATGATTATGGACTTGAGTTTCAACTTATTGATTTGGACCCACTTCTTGAACCTCGCCCGACTCCTGAACCATTACTTGATTTAAGTTTATTTCCTGAGTCGGTATTCGTTCCCGTACTTATGAGTCCAAGTCAATTATTCCACCTTTTCACACTCCATTTTGGGACAAGGCGGTTGACACAATTGACTCTGAAAATAATTATGAAATTTGGAAATTTGATGGGGTGGAATTGTTAAAAAATGATAATACATACATTTTAGTGGGTTATACAAGAGAAATTTCTGGTGGGTTCCTCCGAATACCACATTATCTTGATTGGGTAGCAACACTTGGCCCAATTAGACCACCACCGGAACCACCACCTTGAGGTAACTTCTGCCTTCCCTTTCTTCTTTTTCATGCATACTTGCATTCATTCATACATTGAGGACAATGCATGAGTTAAGTGTGGGGGGAGGCTTTACTAACATACTAACATAGGTAGATACTAATAAAAAAAATTTTAAAAAAACAAAATTTTAAAAAAAAATTGAAAAAGGGACAATATTTTGACTTATCTTTTGAAAGAAATCTAAGTTAGTCTTAAGAATTAGGAGAATCATGATTAGAATTTCTAAAAACTTGGTCTAAATAAATAAATTGTTGAATTTTTAGGTATAGGAGGAAAAATTGAATAATTAATTAGTCTTAATTTTTACCTTAATGAAATGTGCATACCTAATTCACTTACACATCTAGGATTCTAAAACAAAGACTCTTGTGCCTTATAAAAAAAATAATACTAAAAAAACAAAAAACAAAAAAATTCACTGATTAAGCTAGATACATGTGCCTCAAGAAGCATATGTATTCACGCCTAAAGGTGATTTTATAAATAAAGTCCTTAGTATTGTGGCCTAGTTCACTCGAATCCTTAAGTCCGTGGGGTATTTTCTCACCCGGTGCCCTAAAACCGACCGGTTTGGGAGCCACCGACTTTAAGTTCGCTACATGGGTGGATTAGAAAGCCTATGAAAACTAAGAAAAATTACTTATATATGTACTAACACATCTAATAGTCAATTAGTTAGGTATGAGGGCCTCAAGAAGCCTTCATGCTTACACGAAAGAAAATTAGATGAGTTATACATATTAAAAAAAAAAGAAAAAAAAAGAAAAGAAGAGAAAATAATAATAATAAAAAAGAAAGAAAAAAAAAAGGCATGAGAGTCCAAGTTAAGGAATTCCTAGTAAAAATTCACAAGGATGCATATGACTTAGGGTAACGAAAAAGACTATACAAACATTCAATTTTGACCCTTACCTAAAAAGGAAAACAATTTACTATATAAAGACTAAGTTTAAGAATGAATAAAAATGAGGATCCTAAAAACTTATAGATTACTTAGTCTCTTCAAATGTATTTTAAATATTTTCCTTTTTATGGATTTTGTGGGTGTAATCCGCTGAAAACCCTCACGAGACAACACTCGTCCTTTAGGGTAACCTAAGGGTTTAACGGCTTGTTGCACGTGCTAAGTGCAATCGTGATTCCTACGAAAGTGAGTTAGCTAGATTAGTTTTTTCTTTTTCTTTTTGATTTTTACTCGAGGACGAGCAAAAAGATAAGTGTGGGGGTGTGATAGGTAGTAAAAAGTGCATATTTATCATCACATTTACTATCACATTTTCATATTTATTCATATAATCATGCACTATTACTAATATTTTATTATTTATTGTGTGCCGATGATTGAGATTTTCCTGCACACAAAATATAGAATATTAGATTTAGAAGTAAAGATGTGCAAGGTGCTCAATTCTAATCCGCGGTAGCAGTGGCTATGCGGGTCGTGATCCTCAGGGAGGGAACTGCGATGGAAGCGTTTAAGCAAGTTATCTCTTTTTTATTTATTTTTATTATTTACAATGGTATTTACAATGAAGTGGGAGAAATAAATTGGAAAGAAGTCGAGTTTGTCATCTAATCGAAAGAAATAGAAGAAAGGAAGAAGATTATAAACTAGAAAAATATATACCTACCTCTTCAGTTTTACTTACCTTTGAACCTTTTGCTACAACTTACTTTGTCTTCGAAGGCGTACAAGAATGGCGTATAGGATCTTCCACCTTCGCGATCTACACTACAAAAATAAAATACTAGCAAAAGAAGGCTTGTTCATCTCCATAGGCCATCAAGGGCTCTTCTTCGGCTAAGCAGTCTCGAAGCGACCAGTTCTCACGGTTTGCAAGACATTAGAGAGAAACAATACAATTACACAAGAATAAAAGAACAAAAACAATAAAAGAACGAAAATGAACCTTGATTCGATTTAATTAACAATGAAAGAAAAGCAAAACTTACACCGATTGTCACCCTCAGTACAAGTAGATCTCCTTCCTCCATGAAAACATCCTCTCCTCTCAGTTACAAAAATTACAAAAGAAAACGAAAATAAAAACCTAACCTAGATTACAAGTTAGCCTAAGAAACCCTAGAATTTGCTCTATATTTTCTGTGTGCCCTTTCTGTTGCGTCTGCAGGGGTATTTATAGGTGCAGAAGGAAGTAGAGTCCCGGGACGACTCTACCAAAAAATCTTATCGATAGACTCGACATGAATGCCGCGGAAACGCGGCTTGGGCCGCGTTTTCGCGGCCTGGTAGTGGCAGATGGCCACGCGCTTTGGCGCGTGGCTTCCCCTGGTCCGTCCATCTGGGCGTTGTCTTCTGGAAGTTGCATCCTGGCTCTTTATCTTGGGATTTCGAGATAACTTGGGAAGCAAGTTACCAAGATCTCAAATCTCCCAATATCTTTTTAAACGAATTTCCTTATTTTTGCACTCTCTTCTTTGGCTTTTATCCTCATCCTGCAAGTGTTTAGGGTTGAATAGAAGTCTATCCTTCCCTCTTCTTTGTATTTGCAACTATTGCCCTTGTGTAATTGCAATTTTGACATTTAATAATTGCAACTTTTGCATTGGGCTTAAATATGGGCTTTTGGGCTTCTTTTGAGGCTTTATTTCTTTATTTTTATTTCTCAAGGCCTGCACACAATAAATAATAAAATATTAGTAATAGTGCATAATTATGAGAATAAATATGAAAATGTGATGGTAAATGTAATGATAAAAATGCACTTTTCACTACCAATCACACCCCCACACTTATCTTTTTGCTCGTCCTCGAGTAAAAATCAAAAAGAAAAAGAAAAACTAAACTAGCTAACTCACTTTCGTAGGAATCACGATTGCACTTAGCACGTGCAACAAGCCGTTAAACCCCTACGTTACCCTAGAGGACGAGTGTTGTCTCGTGAGGGTTTTCAGCGGATTACACCCACAAAATCCATAAAAAGGAAAATATTTGAAATACGTTTGAAGAGACTAAGTAATCTATAAGTTTTTAGGATCCTTATTTTTATTCATTCTTAAACTTAGTCTTTATATAGTAAATTGTTTTCCATTTTAAGTAAGGATCAAAATTGGATTTGTGTATAGTCTTTTTCGTTACCAAAAATCATATGCATCCTTATGGATTTTTACTAGGAATTCCTTAACTTGGACTCTCATGCCTCTTTATTATTATATATATATATATTTTTCTTTTTTTTTAATATATATAACTCATCTAATTTTCTTTCGTGTAAGCATCAAGGCTTCTTGAGGCCCTCATACCTAACTAATTCACTATTAGATGTGTTAATGCATACATAATTTCTCAGTTTTCTTAGGCTTTCTAATCCACCCATGTAGCGAACTTAAAGTCGGTGCTCCCAAACCGGTCGGCTTTAGGGCACCAGGTTAGAAAACACCTCGCGGACTCAAATTCGAGTGAACTAGGCCACAAAACTAAGGACTTTATTTTATTTAGAACTCACCTTTAGGCATGACTACTTATGCTTCATGAGGCACATGTATCTAGCTTAATTGGTGGATATATATATATATATTTTTAATAAAATTTTTATGAGGCACAAGGGTCTTTGTCTTAGAATCCTAGATATGCATTAGGTATGCATGTTTCAGTAAGGTAAAAATTAAGACTAACTACTTATTCAATTTCTCTTCCTATACCTAAAAATTCAACAATTTATTTATTTTGACCAAGTTTTTAGAAATCCTAATCATGATTTTCCTAATTCTTAAGACTAACTTAGATTTCTTTCAAAAGATAAGTCAAAATATTGTCCTTTTTATAAAAAATTTTTTCATTTTTTTTAATATTAGCAAATTTTTGTTAGTTTCTACCTATGTTAGTATGTTAGTAAAGCCTACCCCCACACTTATCTCATGCATTGTCCTCAATGTATGAATGAATGCATATATGCATGAAAAAGAAGAAGGGAAGGCAGAAGTTACCTTAAGGTGGTGGTTCCGGTGATAGTCTAATTGGGCCAAGCGTTGCTACCCAATCAAGATAAAGTAGTATTTGGAGGAACCTACCAAAAATTTCCCTTGTATAACCCACTAAAATATATGTATGATCATTTTTTAAAAATTCTACCCCATCAAATTTTCAAATTTCATAATTATTTTCAGAATCAATTGTGTCAACCGCCTTGTCCCAAAATGGAGTGTGAAAAGATGGAATGATTGACTTGGACGTCGTAAGTATGGGAACGAATACCGACTCAGGAAAGAAACTTAAATCAAGTAATGGTTCAGGAGTCGGGCTAGCTTCAGGAAGTGGGTCCAAATCAATAAGCTGAAACTCAAATCCACAATCAGTTTCCCACAATGAAATGTGACTCAATGTTGGTGATTCAAGTTCAGGAATGATAGGTGTGGGAATCAAATCTGACTCTAAAAGATTACCAAAGTCGGGTAACAAAACAGGAGTCAATAATGATTCGGGAATTTGAACTTGATCACAGATTTGAGAATCTAGGTCACATATCTCATTGAGCTCAATATCATAAAAATGAGAACTTGCCAATTTATCCATGGGACTTTCAAAATTGCAAAATTGGTCAAGTTCAATATGATCATCAAAAATGGGTGATTCAATTTCATGATGAAATGGTACAGGATCCAATGTTGACTCGGGAAAAGTAAAATCAGGTGGAGACACTGGAGTCATTATTGAATCAGGAAGCAAAATTGAATCATCAAGGTGGGGTTCATGTTCATATTCATGCTCAAGTTCTATTTCAGGAGAGGAATAACTTGCCAAACTATCAGAAATTAGAGTTTCAGCAAGTTCAAATGATGGTACTGAATTAGAATCTTGGTGTCCAAAGCAACGTGACTCGTCGGCTCTAAGAGAGTGGTCAGCGAAAGCAGAATTGGCCGGACGGTGAGAACGCAAGGATTGAACCATCATATCTATTTCATGATCACGAGCTAATCTAGCCTCAGTCATGGCTTCAAGCATCTTTTCATAGTCGATTGGTGCATCATTTTGTGATTGGACTTGAAAAGAGGAAGTGTAATCGTGATGAAGTTGTGAGTCGGTCAGATTTTGTGATTGTTGCTTGGACTCACGCATCATCATGTCAAAGATTGATGGTAATTGTTGCTTGGACTCATGCATACTCATCATTTCCAAGATAGATGGTTTTCTATTCTGAATGGGTGGATCTGAGTATGAATCTTGGGAATATTGTGGACAAGGTGGATACGGAGGA
Source organism: Agave tequilana (assembly GCA_038442645.1). Lineage (NCBI taxonomy): Eukaryota > Viridiplantae > Streptophyta > Magnoliopsida > Asparagales > Asparagaceae > Agave > Agave tequilana. The sequence continues at coordinate 232,881 of JAVJIF010031880.1, read as the reverse complement.
CAAGTTGGTTGAAAATTGGACTCGGGGGAAGCGAAACCCCATGAACTCTGTGAAGAGTTGAAAGTGGTATGAAAATTATGGTCATAAGATGGGGGGCATGGGATATATTCATTCGGATAAGACCATTCCGGCACACTAGGTTGGTCAAAGTTATGATATGCCAGGTTGGTAATATCCGAAAAAGACATTGGTGTGTAACATGGATTAAAATTGGAAAAATTGTTATATGCCATACACACAAACACAAACAAAGAAAAAGAAAACAAACAAATAAGCAAACAAAAAGAAAAAATTCTAACCTAAGTTAGGGTAGACCTATGACCTAGACGACTCCTAACTGGTTAGACTGTCCACGGGAGGTAGGGTGCAGACTTTGACCACAAGTTAATCAGCCAGGTCAGGGCAAGAGTGGTGGGAGGTTGTGGTGGGAGGTTTTCCGTCAAAGACGTTCCTTAATTAAATAACCACCAATCTTCAGGCTTTCGGCCCTCAATCCCCTTCCTAGACACTGATTTGGCAGGAGTCAAATTCCAACACTGTTCCCCCTTAGGATAATCTCCTAATTGAGTCCGAGATGTCCCTAGGGCCAACGTCTACTAATTTTTAGTTAGGCTTGGGTTAGTGAGTGCTTAGAATCTGATTTTTAGGCCAAGAAAGGGTGATGAAATCCTCACCTTATCTTGTTAATGGGTTATGCCCTTAGAATAAATTTGTGCAAGTGTACAAAATAAATAAGATTCACTCAAAGCATGAAAATCAACCAAGAGATGAGTCCTATTCTACATGAAATGCGAACGTACCTTACTCCAGCACTCTTCAACAGTAAAATAAAAGAATTGAAAAGACACGTGCCTAGGATGCAAACGTCTAATCAATTTTTTATCTTTTTCAACAAAATTTTACTATTGATTAATTAGCAGTATACAGGTTTATCACAGAACAAATTTTAACAGAGCAGAAAACAAATCTTGCAATTTGTAGCAACCTGCAGAACGATCTGTCAGTAATGAACTACTAAGGCCGCGGAAATGCGGCTATTGCCACGGATCCGCAGCACTGTAGTAGGCTCTGATGCTCTGCCTTCGAGGGCAGAGGCACAGAGTTGCTATATGTCCACTTCTGCTGTTTCCTGTTCTCCAAACCTGCAAACAGAAAGAATAAAAGAATTAGTTAATAATTAATTTTTTTTTTAGAGATAAACTTACCGTCCCTCCCCGGCAACAGCGCCAAAATTTTGATTGAGATTTTCCTGCACACAAAATATAGAATATTAGATTTAAAAGTAAAGATGTGCAAGGTGCTCAATTCTAATCCGCGGTAGCAGTGGCTATGCGGGTCGTGATCCTCAGGGAGGGAATTGCGATGGAAGCGTTTAAGCAAGTTATCTCTTTTTTATTTATTTTTATTATTTACAATGGTATTTACAATGAAGTGGGAGAAATAAATTGGAAAGAAGTCGAGTTTGTCATCTAATCTAAAGAAATAGAAGAAAGGAAGAAGATTATAAACTAGAAAAATACATACCTACCTCTTCAGTCTTACTTAACTTTGAACCTTTTGCTACAACTTACTTTGTCTTCGAAGGCGTACAAGAATGGCGTATAGGATCTTCCACCTTCGCGATCTACACTACAAAAATAAAAGACTAGCAAAAGAAGGCTTGTTCATCTCCATAGGCCATCAAGGGCTCTTCTTCGGCTAAGCAGTCTCGAAGCGACCAGTTCTCACGGTTTGCAAGACATTAGAGAGAAACAATACAATAACACAAGAATAAAAGAACAAAAACAATAAAAGAAGAAAATGAACCTTGATTCGATTTAATTAACAATGGAAGAAAAGCGAAACTTACACCGATTGTCACCCTCAGTACAAGTAGATCTCCTTCCTCCATGAAAACATCCTCTCCTCTCAGTTACAAAAATTACAAAAGAAAACGAAAATAAAAACCTAACCTAGATTACAAGTTAGCCTAAGAAACCCTAGAATTTGCTCTGTATTTTCTGTGTGCCCTTTCTGTTGCGTCTGCAGAGGTATTTATAGGTGCAGAAGGAAGTAGAGTCCCGGGACGACTCTACCAAAAAATCTTATCGCCAGACTCGACATGAATGTCGCGGACCTGGTAGTGGCAGATGGCCACGCGCTTTGGCGTGTGACTTCCCCTGGTCCGTCCATCTGGGCGTTGTCTTCTGGAAGTTGCATCCTGGCTCTTTATCTTGGGATTCAAGATAACTTGGGAAGCAAGTTACCTAGATCTCAAATATTCCAATATCTTTTTAAACGAATTTCCTTATTTTTGCACTCTCTTCTTTGGCTTTTATCCTCATCCTGCAAGTGTTTAGGGTTGAATAGAAGTCTATCCTTCCCTCTTCTTTGTATTTGCAACTATTGCCCTTGTGTAATTGCAATTTTGACATTTATTAATTGCAACTTTTGCATTGGGCTTAAATATGGGCTTTTGGGCTTCTTTTGAGGCTTTATTTCTTTATTTTTATTTCTCAAGGCCTGCACACAATAAATAATAAAATATTAGTAATAGTGCATAATTATAGGAATAAATATGAAAATGTGATGGTAAATATAATGATAAAAATGCACTTTTCACTACCAATCAGCAGACCTTGAGTAATAAAAATAAAGGAATAAAGCCTTAAAAGAAGCCCAAAAAGCCCATGTGCAAGCCCATGTGCAAAAATTGTAGTAATTTAGAAGTTTCTTATTATCTAACCTAATCTAAACTTAGATTTTTAAATTCTTTATTTAAAATCTAAGGGAGGAAAAGGAAGGATAAGAAAGAACTCCTAATTGCTAAAAGAAAAGGAAAGAGATGGACTTCTACTCAACCCTAATTGCTTGCAGAAAAAGGCTAAAGATAAAAGGAGAAGAGTACAAAGATAAAAATTCAAAAAATTCGGATTCAGACTGTACACATTTTAGTATTCAGATCATAACTTTTGCTACGGATATGCAAATCTGATGATTCAAGATGCTCCAGAAAGACGATTTGAAGGCCTACAACTCTTATGTTGATCAAACTTTCCAATTCAGTAAGAAGATAAGCCATATTTGGTGATCAACATAATAACAAGTTGCAGGACAGAATTGAACTTCTATGGATAAGTCAAAACAATTTTGGAGATAAAAGAAGAATTCAAATTCAGAGATATTTTGCTCCTCTTATCTTCATACGCTTCTTATCCTCTGGTTTTCTCCTATAAATACCCCTGCATAGCAACAGAGGAAGGGCAGATCTCAAGTACAGAGCCCAGCGAAGTACAGAGCCAAATCTAGGATTTTTCTTAGGCTAACTTGTAGATTGTAGTTTAGGTTTTATTTTCTTTTTGTAATTTTTATTTTTCCTTTATGTAACTAAGAGGAGAGGATGCTTTCATGGAGGAAGGAGATCATGCTTGTACTGACAGCGGTGTAAGTCAAACTTTTCCTCCATTGTTAATAGAATTAACTCAAGGTTTGTTTTTGTTCTTCTTGTTTTATTTTTGTTCTTCTATTCTTGTTTTATTTTATTGTTTCTCTCTGATGTCTTGCAAACCATGAGATCTGATCGCTTCGAGACTGCTTAGCCGAAGAAGTGCCCTTGATGGCCTATGGTGATGAACAAGCCTTCTCTTGCTAGTATAGTTTGTCTTTTCTTTTCGTAGTGTAGATCGAGAAGGGGGAAGATACTATACGCCATGCTTGAATGCCTTCAAAGACAAGGTAAGTTGTTGCAACGGATCAAAGGTAAACAGGGCAGAAGAGGTAGGTAGGTGTTTTTTTTAGTTTTCTTTCTTTTATTTCTTTAGTTTAGATAACCAACACAACATCTTTCTAATCTCTTTCACACTTCTTCATTGTAAATACCATTGTAAATAACAAAATAAATAAAAAAGTGATAACTTACTAAACAAGCTTCCATCGCTAGTCCCTCCCTGAGGATCACGACCCGCATAGCCATTGCTATAGCGGATAGAATTGAGCACCTTGCACATCTCTATTTCTAAATCTAAAATTTTGTATTTTGTGTGCAGGAAAAAACTCAATCAATAGGCCCATCACTCTAGTTTTGATTATGATTAACTGATGTAGTTATAGTATTAATGATCTTGTGTTTATTTAGTCTCAGATTAGTGATCAAGATTTTAATAGGTGTTTAGCTTCAACAAAGAATTTAAAGTCAAGTTTTGGAGCTAGCACGTGTTGATTCAAGAGCTTGTACATCAAGACCACATCAATTACTCAAGAGGAGTCTAGCTTATTGGATCGTGGTTTGAACCAAGTCAAGAAGATGAGAAGATTTTCAAGTGAAGACCTTCAAGAGAAGACTTGTGTTTAGGTTTGTTTTTTTAGTAAGATTTTGTTTATAGATAAAATGTAAAGGATAGATTAGTTAGTGGATTGCCCAAGTACATATACATCACACATAAGATTTACATGTGTTTCAATAAAAGAGATTTCGTTTTGGAAAATTCTGGTTTGGTTTTTAAGCTTCAATATATACATATGTTTTTATCAAAACCTTATTTAGAGCTTAATGTCAAGAACATAGATATTCATCATATATATGTAGTGGATCATATCCATACACACTAAGCTTTAAAAGTATTTAGAATATCATGTTTTTATATTTGGAGAAGTTTTCAAAAAATCGGTTTTCAATTTTGAAAAATACGGTTTTTATTTTAAGCCAAAATTTTCATAACACAAAAATAGTTCAAAATGTTTGTTACATATTTTGATTATTACTCAAACATGTTTGTATATCAAAGTATAATACTAAATTATTTTTGTAGATTTTTAGAGAATTTATGGGATTTTATTGAAGAAAAAATAACAAATATTTAATCCCTAAAAAGTTTGTTTTTGGCCTTCTGTCGGTCGACCGAGCCAGGGGTCGGTCGACCGGGCGATCAACCGACGTGCACAAAACGTGCATGGCCAGTGCCAGTCGACCGCACGGTCATCCGCCAGAGAGTGTCTGCTCTCTGGAAATGGCTCGATCGACCGAGCGGTCGACCGCTGGGCCATTGCCCTAAAGACGGTCGACCGGCCGGTCAACCGACCTTCCCAATGGTCGAAAAATCGACCGTTGGCGGTCGACCGGGTGGTCGACTGACAGCAGTGTAGACTGCTGACTAGGCCTCCAACAGCCATATTTTGGAGCCTATTTATATGGGGCTCTCATGGACTATTTTCTAAAAGATTTGAAGTGGGTTTTCAAGCTAGTTTTTGATACATCATTTAGTGTTTATCTCCACTTGTTTAAGAGCCAAAATTGCCATATTAAAAGGAGAGATTTTTAAGAGTGTTTTGTAAAAGGATTTTCTTTGAGTTTTTCACCACATATTCCATCCTAGTTTTTCTCACACATACTTGAGCTTTCCATTGCTATATTCATCCTATAGGAGAGTTGTTGTGAGAGTGATTTTAGGTGATCAAAGTGTTTAGGTCACCAAGAGTTCTATTCTTGTATTTGAGGAGGCGGACTTGCGGGTTCGCAGTGTTCGAATTCTAGTGAGAGCTCATTGTAGAGGTGCGGCCTCGGCAAGCTAGTGTGCTTGCGGTGTGTTATTCTTGCGGGAATAAGAGAGGGACTAGAGAGTCTAAAGGAGTTCTAGTGTGAACTCGCTTGTAGGTGTTGCGGCACCAAGTGATCCGGTGGGATCATTTTTAGTGAAAATCCTTCATAGTGTTGAAAGCGGGGACGTAGAGCAAGTGTGCTCGAACCTCAGAACAAATCTCCCATGTTTGCAATTGCTCTCTCTCTATCTCTCACTTGTCTTTATATTTTGCTTATGCTTATTTCTCATATCTCTTATATGCTTGATATATTGTGTGCTTAATTGTTATATACTTGGGATTGTTTGCTCACACTTGTATTCAATCAAGAGAGTCATAGTGGTACCTCAACTCTTATCTAGAGGAATCTTGAGGAGTTAGTCCAGAGCCCTTCACGGGGAATCTGACTACACTCTTGTGTTATTATACCTTGTGTGTTGTGCTTAAGAATTTTTAGTTCGCATAAATAGTTTTAATTCCGCATTAATTCACCATTAGATTAGCTAGTCACCATTCACCCCCCTCTAGGTGATTTCAACAATGTCTTGACATATGATTCTTGAAAAATCTTATTATATAGATTTTCATGCTATGGTTATGATCATCAACTTGACATTGGATTTTTGAAAAATAATTTTCAAACATGTTTCATTGTTATTTTAAATTTTATTAAATCTAATGTATCACTATGGATATGTTATGGATTGCGTATTTTTTTATTCTTTATTTTAGATATATGCATATCATGTACTTTTTAAGAGGTTATTAGATTTCAATGTAAAATAAAAGATTCATTTATTGAATTAATTATTTATGACCATACTCTAATTATATAGAGCAATTCATTAATATTGAAAGCATGATTCATTTATTAAATTTAAAATACCATATTTTCAAGTCACTTGAATACATCTCTATTCTAATAATATGTGTTATCACTCTTTCTATAATGATTTGAAAACATGTTTCTTTATAATATATTTGGACAGAAGGATATTGTGTATGCTATGATATTTATGATCAAGAATTAATATATTTCATATTAATTCATGATATATATTTGCTTATTATCTTTATATGGAATTCATTTTCGTAGTTTGATATTGATGACTTTAAAGTATGAAACTTATAAATATCTCAATCTCCTAGATAACTTTACATGTACCGAATTTTACTTGTAAATCATAATATGAAACCCCGATTGATCACGAAAATTATTCATATGTAGAAATGCAAATATTTAAAGCATATCTTTTATGAAATATTTCATATATACATTAATTAACTAAGAATCATGTAAACATATATTACACATGATATATTTACGTAAGAGATGAAATTTTATATATATAATTCATTTTATAATTCATGTTTTGCTATTTGATAGTAGTTTATATTCATATCATGTCTAAGAAATATCTTTATTAATTATTTCAGTTACATATGATTGACCAATGATGTCCCAATTGCACCCCTTAATGAATCAAAATGAATATCCAACGAATGATTCGGCTTTTTTTTTTGAAAACCAAAAATTTAATTGAAGGCTCTAGAAGAGCTAACATCATGTTTCCAGAAGGGACAAAATTTCATATTAGTAATGCATTATATTCTAGCAGACCCAGAAGAAATCTGCTCAATTTTAAGGATATACATCTTAATGAGCTTCATATTCAAACTATAAATGAGGGAAAGACATAATATTTTGTATTATTTTGCTTCATGCCAGAAGCATGTAGTAGAAAAACTCTCAGCTTTCTTATTTGGATTATACTCTACAACAATAAAGGCAATAGAATCAAATATTGTGATGAACCAGAAGTTCAATGATCTAAAACTTTTTATGCTTTGGCATAACCACTTAGTCACCCAAAATATTTTTAAGATCCTTATTCCCTCTGATGCATCTAGTAAATTATGATTATCAAACATTGAAATTTACATTGGACTTATTCTTTATCAATGATTAGATTCTTGAACCCCTGACGGGTAATATGTTTAAGGCACAATTTGCAGATTGCCATTTTGATGAAACAATTTTCCCGCCGTTAGGGGGAGAAAAGAGTCGCTTTTCTGAAAAATGATCTGAAATTACATGGAATGCATAATCATTGTCTCATCTTAACCCAAGTACTAATCAAAGTGAAATCGAAGTTCAAAAAACTATTCATTTGTAAAGAATTACAAATCAGTTACCCGATGCATTTACTAACACAAAGAAAATAACAAAATCTCATATACTGACTGAAAATACTTCCGCTCAGATTGATATCCCTAAAGGACAACTTGATAATACTTCAAAAGCATGCCTAAAGCATGGTTGTCATGTTGGTTCAAAAGATAAAAATCTCTTAAAGAAAAGGACACGAGAAGAAAAAATTTCAAAAGGTAATATTTAAGAGAAAAGAACTGATCAATTTATAATTAATTAATGAAGAAATAGCCTCTGAAGAGGCACACACATGAAGAAGCGTATACATCTGAAGAGATCTCTTTTAATTATATGAGTACAAGAGAAAGCTGGGATAGAAAGAAAATTATTGTTGATAATGCCTTTGTATATGCGATCGCATTAGATAATGTAATAGATGATGAGGACCCTTAACCAAAAATAATCGGTGCAAAAGACATGATTCTCAGGAAGAGAAGTCTACAAAAATTGAATAAAAAAAGTTGGTACTTCGGAAGAGTCCTTGAAACAAGAGAAGGTAATAGAAATGGGTACTCCAGAAGAGTCCATACAACAAAAGCAAGCAATAGAATTAATGGATAAAGAACAAAAAGTCCCAGAAGAGACACATGTACCTAAAAATAAGGAGATATCAATAAATTATGTATCAACTGGAGATATATAAAATAGAAATAATATTATGGTTGATGACATATTTGCCTTTATAGTAGCACTTAAAATCACCAGAAGTAATGAGGATCTTGAACCACAAACTATCGAATCTGTCGATGCAGACATGATTAGCCAAAACAGAAAGAAGCAATACATGCAAAATTAGAATCTTTAATAAAATAAAAGTACTTGAGCCTATAGTCTAAATGCTTGAGAATATAAAGCTTGCAGGCGACAAGTGGGCATTTATTCAAAAAACTAATGAAAATAATGAGATTGTATGATACAAGGCACAACTCGTAGCACAAAGTTTCATGTAGAGACCTGAAATTAATTATGGAGAAACATACTCTCCTGTAATGGATGCTACTACTTTTCACTATTTGATCATTTTGGTTGTCTCAGAAAGACTATGCATGCGTCTTATGGATATAATTACAACATATTTGTATGGGTCATTAGATAATGACATATATATAAAGTGAAAAGTCACCTAGAGGGGGGTGAATAGGTGATGTGGCTAATCTATGAACTAAATGCGGAATTTAAAAACTTAATACAAATTACACTCAAGTGTGATCAACAAATGATGCACACACAACCAAGCCAAGCAAGTATGAATGCACAATATAAATAATTGCAAGGCACAAAGTAAAGAGAGAGATAGAGAGAGTCAATGGATCAAGCGCAAATAACAAGATGTGTTTCGAGGTTCGAGCACCCAGCTCTACATCCCCGCCTTCGACACACGAAGGATTTCTAATCCACTAGCAAGTCCACAAAGAACTCTCACAAGGAGTACCCAACTCCTCTCTTTACAAACACAACCTCCTCCTTAAGGCAAGCTCCAATCCAACAAAACAATCACCTCACAACTTGAGGGATTAGCACAAAGCAAACAAGGATCACCTCACAACTTGAGGGATACAACCCAAGGCACAAAGCCAAACAAAGATTGGGTTTTCAACTTGGTGGTTCAAACAAGCAACCACAAACAATCTCTTTTTCCCACACAAAATCCTATAGAAAAGATAGTAGATTTTAGCTCAAGTGTGGAGAAAACCAAGGGATTTGAAACCAGCAACTCAAAGAAAATCTTTGGGAAATAAATGAAACCAAGATAGAGAAGTTCAATTCAAAAGCTTTTCCCAAAATCCTTTTCTTTGATTTTTCAAACCCTAATGAAAACACCAAAAAGATTATTCAATTTGAATCCAAAAACCTATTTTGATTGCAGCAAAAACACCTGAGAGAATGAAAATTTTAGCCCAAAAATTCTTAGAGAAAAATTCTCTCAAATGGGGTATTTATAGGCAAATCTGAAAAATAGCCGTTGGCAGAAAAACTGCCAGAAATACCCTGCCGGTCGACCGCACGGTCGACCGTCCAACGGTCAAAAAACAGCCGTCTGACAGCTGCCGGTCGACCTGGCGGTCGATCCAGACAAACAGAGACCAATCTGCTTACAGTCGGTCGACTGCACGGTCGACCGTCTACAGAAACAGCCGACGTGTACGTTTTTGTGCACGTCCGGTCGACAGGCCGGTCGACCGTCCATATGGCACGGTCGACCGGACCTGTCGACCGGCCCAGCCTGGCTGTCAATAGAATAGGTCATATTGGAGCACATTTTTCAGGCTGAAAACGTTCGAATTCATAAAAAGGTATATAGGAATGATTTGTAGATCTTTAAGTTATCTTTCTAATTCATCTCAAATCAACTCAATATCTGTTATTATACGAAAGTTATCAATAAAACACTGACAGGTGTCAAAACAGAAACTGTAACCTGTTTTCAGAACAAGAACAGATTTCAACCAAATATTTGACAACTTTAAAATTAGAATCTGAAAATGGTTATTAAATAAGAAATATAGATCTAAAAGTTATCTTTGAAATGTAAGTTAAATCATGTTATTTGATTATAAAAATAAAAAGTTATGATAATAACTATAGAAGGGTGTCAGGCAGATCAGTAGAACTAAAACTGGTTCAACTCCAAAACCCGATATATGTTTTGATTAGAAATGCCAAAACATAAAACACATGAAATAGAATATCAAACTAAGTTTCTTTAAATAGTTGAAGCATACATGTATATAGAACAAATCTAATATACATTAAACCATGTAAACTTATTTTGATATAATCCTATTCATGTAAACCAAGATCGGTTAAACCAAAAACCGAAAACCAATATTCAAAAACATGAAACGTGTGTGTTGTGAACTTGAGCTTATCATACTATACTAATCTTTAAAATTTGAGATCTAAACTCAAAACTAAAACTATGGATACCTAAGTCTTCTTGTAAAGCGCAATCTTCAAGTCGACTCGATCCAAAGCAAGATTCACCGAGCTTGACTCCAATGAGTGCTAGATATCATCTTTGATGCTTAGGCTCTTGAATCAATATGTGAAAGATGTGTGGAAGCTTTCACCAACTAATATCTTGTTAAATATCTGAAACTTAAACATTGCAAGATTATTAGTACACATAACTACATGAGTTAATCATCATCAAAACTAGAGTGGAAGGCCTTTGGGCCAACAATCTCCCCCTTTTTGATGATGACAAAACTCATGGAGTTATATATGCATGGATTAAAGTAAAGCTTCAAAGAAGCTCCCCCTTAACTCATGCATAACAATAAAACATATAAGATATGCAATGAATGTTCTTAAACACATATAAACATGTTCTGGATATCAATTAAAATAAAACATAAACAATGAAACATGCTCTTGATACCAATAAAACAATAATATTGAAACCAACATATTATTACTAATGAAAACCAACTAAAACATATGCATAAATCAACCATGCATATAAACTACAAATTCTTCTCCCCTTTTTTGTCATTCATCAACAAAGGGGTAAAAACAAACATAATGAAAATAAATACTTCTCCCCCTAAATGTTCAAAACAAAGAAGCAATAAATTATTCCAAGGGGTAAAACAAAAGTCAATATGATATCAATTGAAAATAACAAACTTTGAGAAATGTTAAATCCTATTTGAAATAAAATAAGGTATTGAAACAAAATAACATTTTATATCAAAATGAAAACATGTAATGTAAACTTGATACCAATAGATAATAAATAGCATCTTGATACCAAAAGAAGATATTTTTCATTATAAGCATATGATACCAATTACTTTGATATCATAAAGTTAGGGAGTGGGAAACAAAAACAATGGTAAACCAAATACCAATTGAAATATAAAATACGAGTTTTCTCCCCCTTTATGAAATACCAAAAGAAAATATGCATAGGCTTGAAATAAGATACCAATTGAAAATTAAATCAATTGAAACATGATATTCATTAAAAATTCAAGCTTAGCAATCTTGAAATTATGATAAAGCTTGTATATGGATACCAATTGAAAAACTCAAGCTTAACATAACCAAAATTTGTGCTTCAAGATATAGGGATATAATAAGCACAAATAAATCATCTATATATGTATGTAAGAAATAGATACCAATAGAAATTGATACTATATGAAGTGTAAGCATACATATATAAAACAAAACATATATGAGTATACAAAAGGATGTCAAGATTGATACCAATTGAAAGAATTCAATGATACCAATTGAAACAACAATAAGATCAAGTGTATGACTCATATCAACTACCACCCATTTCATGATCAAGTCTAAAATGATTTCCATTATAAAGCATACATGAGCATGATCTCCCGTCCAACCATCCATAGAAGGTAGGGATTTTCAAAATTAGGTTTACAAATAATATAGTATGTTTGAAAACTACTACCAAGGAAGAATATCACAACTAGTTATATGAATTAACAAGTACGAGATTCTTCAAATAAGGAATAACAAAAATATTTTTCATGAAGACACATGTAAACCACATGGCACTAAAACACTCAAAATCCATATAGCACAAATTGTACTCATGAAAACTAAGTCATGAGAAAACATTGAATAAGGTGAGTGTACAAGTGTTGTGAGAAACATATCAACATGAAAATGGACAATCAAGCTCAATATTGAAAACATGAAATTCATCTAGGATGTGAAATCATCAATTTGAAATCATTTTAAAAACATGAAATTCATCATAAATGTGAAATCACTTAGCAAACATGAAATTCATCCAATCAATTTAAACTTCAAGGCATATGTATGTCATGTACAAACTAAAGTTTACATACATATCCTAAACACAATGAGTCCACAAAAGTATATGCATGAAGGCACGTGGCTCAAGGATGTATATGTATAAATGATAGTTTGGACAAGATGGACATATACATGAAGTTAAAACAAAATGTGTAAAATGATGAATACAAGTCAAATGTAAGAATCATCAAAACTAGACTATACTAGTACATCAAGTGAATACAAATGAGCGTTCAAGCACAAACATATATAAAGGTCTACTTGTAACTCACTAGATGTACAAGTATAAATCCTAATCTTAATGAAAACTATCATTCAAGCTAGTAGTCAAAATATGAAGCATAAAATGGGTCAACAATCAACATGAACATGAATTATTAAAAACGAAAAGTCATAGTCAACCATATGATTAGCATGACAAAGACATGTGCATTAAATCTATGATTAACATGATAGCTAAAACATAAAGAGAACACAAAATATGGGTCCATACTAAACATGGGTGTCTCAACAACTAATCATGTAAAGCATAAGTCTAATAATCATGGCAAATATCATACTAATAATAAAACATGAGTCATCAAAACAAAACATCATAAACATCCATATGCTCATTATGTATATGCATGTACATTAGATCTAGTGCATACATATTAGTTTAAACAAGGTGAGAACACAAAGATAAGATCCATATAAAGCATGGGTGTCTCAAGAACTAAACATGTATAACACTAATCTACTCAACATGACATAAGCATAATGAACAATAAAACAAGACATGCTATGAATAAATGAACATGAAAAGCATGCAATTAAAAATGGGAGTTAGAGAATGATACCAAAACCGATGAAGGTGCATCTCTAGTTCTCCAAACCCATGGTGGTCCTCCCACCAAATCTCCTTGAGTGTGAAGCATCCAAATGATTCTCTTTTAGGCTTAGAACGCATCCACCTCAAGGCACCCAAAACTCTCACGTGATGCGAGAGCCTCCACCTACATCAAAAATCAAAGAGGTGGATCTTGGTACCCATTTCCTTGTGAGTCCACGGGGGTTAGTATCTCTCCTAACCCAAACAAGATTAGTTGCTAAATTTTCAACATGTAAACGATCATAGCAAAATCTAGCAAGATGGCCTTTTCGACCACAATGTGTACAAGTGTACACATGAGCATACATGTTATGATTGTGTCCGTGATGGGCATGTGTATGCCGTGTTGGGTGTGCATGCATAGTTGGAACTTGTTTCTTGCGAATCAAGGATTCCAAACGAGTGTGGTTCATGGCACAATGGCTCAAAGTGGAGCCCAAACATTCAACACTTTTCTTCAAATTATTAATATCATTTTCAATGCTAGAAGATAAAGTGGAGCATGCAATGGGTGTGCTAGAAGTAGAATCTACACTAGCATGGCAAACATGAATATCAATATCATTTTGTAAAGATTCATTTTTCTTCAAAAGCAAATCCAATTCTTTTGAAATTGAATCAATTTTATTTTTCAAAGTAAGGTTTTCTTTAAAAACACAATCCAACTTTGAAGATAAAATCTCATTGTTTTTCAAAACATCATCACAATCATTTTGGCTTTTTAAAACATTAATTTCATTTAGGGCAAGTTCAAGTTGAGATTTAAGTGAGTCACGTTCACTAGCAATCTCTCCCTTCTCTTACAAAACGGTTTCAAAAGAAGTGCATAAATCATTTAATTCTTCTTTTAAAACAATATTCTTCTTTTTCAAAGATTCATGTTTTTCTAAGAATTTTTCAAGCTTTTGAGCAAGTTCCATATTTAAAGTTTGAACTTCACCACATCCATGACAAAATGAACTAGAGCTATCATCTAGTTGAGAATCCGAATGTACCTCATGGGAGTCATTCCCATGGACCATAAGGCAACGCTCTTCGGAATTGTCTCTCCTAGATCTCCTCATCTTGTTGAGAATCGTTGGAAGCTTGGGAGACGTCAATATGCTCCAAACTGCAAAAGCCGAATCATATCGATCAAAAACATGTACAAGATATTCATTGAGAGATGCTCTAAGTGTTCTAAGTGCAAGTGCATTGGCCTTCTTATGCTTGCTACTATTAGGGAGGGTTTCTATAGTGATGGCTTGATAAACTAGATGACCTAGAGTTTTTAAATGCCTAGTCATGTCCACCTTCCAAGCATCAAGTCTAAAATGGTCAAACATAGGAGGGCTAGCCATGAGTGCAAACTAGTATGAGTGCAAATGATAATGCAAATGAAGATTAGCAAACCAAGATCTTGACTCCTAGGTGGTTAAACCTAAATATCAGGAGCACTAGCTCTGATACCAATTGAAAAGTCACCTAGAGGGGGGGTGAATAGGTGATGTGGCTAATCTATGAACTAAATGCGGAATTTAAAAACTTAATACAAATTACACTCAAGTGTGATCAACAAATGATGCACACACAACCAAGCCAAGCAAGTATGAATGCACAATATAAATAATTGCAAGGCACAAAGTAAAGAGAGAGATAGAGAGAGTCAATGGATCAAGCGCAAACAATAAGATGTGTTTCGAGGTTCGAGCACCCAGCTCTACATCCCCGCCTTCGACACACGAAGGATTTCTAATCCACTAGCAAGTCCACAAAGAACTCTCACAAGGAGTACCCAACTCCTCTCTTTACAAACACAACCTCCTCCTTGAGGCAAGCTCCAATCCAACAAAACAATCACCTCACAACTTGAGAGATTAGCACAAAGCAAACAAGGATCACCTCACAACTTGAGGGATACAACCCAAGGCACAAAGCCAAACAAAGATTGGGTTTTCAACTTGGTGGTTCAAACAAGCAACCACAAACAATCTCTTTTTCCCACACAAAATCCTATAGAAAAGATAGTAGATTTTAGCTCAAGTGTGGAGAAAACCAAGGGATTTGAAACCAGCAACTCAAAGAAAATCTTTGAGAAATAAATGAAACCAAGATAGAGAAGTTCAATTCAAAAGCTTTTCCCAAAACCCTTTTCTTTGATTTTTCAAACCCTAATGAAAACACCAAAAAGATTGTTCAATTTGAATCCAAAAACCTATTTTGATTGCAGCAAAAACACCTGAGGGAATGAAAATTTTAGCCCAAAAATTCTTAGAGAAAAACTCTCTCAAATGGGGTATTTATAGGCAAATCTGAAAAATAGCCGTTGGCAGAAAAACTGCCAGAAATACCCTGCCGGTCGACCGCACGGTCGACCGTCCAACGGTCAAAAAACAGCCGTCGGACAGCTGCCGGTCGACCTGGCGGTCGACCCAGACAAACAGAGACCAATCTGCTTACAGTCGGTCGACCGCACGGTCGACTGTCTACAGAAACAGCCGACGTGCACGTTTTTGTGCACGTCCGGTCGACCGGCCGGTCGACCGTCCATATGGCACGGTCGACCGGACCTGTCGACCGGCCCAGCCTGGCTGTCAACAGAATAGGTCATATTGGAGCACATTTTTCAGGCTGAAAACGTTCGAATTCATAAAACGATATATAGGAATGATTTGTATATCTTTAAGTTATCTTTCTAATGCATCTGAAATAAACTCAATATCAGTTAGTATGCGAAAGTTATCAATAAAACACTGACAGGTGTCAAAACAGAAACTGTAACCTATTTTCAGAACAAGAACAGATTTCAACCAAATATTTGACAAGTTTAAAATTAGAATCTGAAAATAGTTATTAAATAAGAAATATAGATCTAAACGTTATCTTTGAAATGCAAGTTAAATCATGTTATTTGATTATAAAAATAAAAAGTTATGATAATAACTATAGAAGGGTGTCAGGTAGATCAGTAGAACTAAAACTGGTTCAACTCCAAAACCCGATATATGTTTTGATTAAAAATGCCAAAACATAAAACACATGAAATAGAATATCAAACTAAGTTTCTTTAAATAGTTGAAGCATACATGTATATAGAACAAATCTAATATACATTAAACCATGTAAAACCATGTAAACTTATTTTGATATAATCCTATTCATGTAAACCAAGATCGGTTAAACCAAAAACCGAAAACCAATATTCAAAAACATGAAATGTGTGTGTTGTGAACTTGAGCTTATCATACTATACTAATCTTTACAATTTGAGATCTAAACTCAAAACTAAAACTATGGATACCTAAGTCTTCTTGTAGAGCGCAATCTTCAAGTCGACTCGATCCAAAGCAAGATTCACCGAGCTTGACTCCAATGAGTGCTAGATATCATCTTTGATGCTTAGGCTCTTGAATCAATATGTGAAAGATGTGTGGAAGCTTTCACCAACTAATATCTTGTTAAATATCTGAAACTTAAACATTGCAAGATTATTAGTACACATAACTACATGAGTTAATCATCATCAAAACTAGAGTGAAAGGCCTTTGGGCCAACATAAAGATCCATGAAAGTTTAAGGTTCCAGAAGCACATAGTTCAAAATCTTTTAACCTATACTCAATTAAGTCGTAATGATCATTATATGAATTAAAACAATCAGGGCGCATACGATACAATTGTCTTAGTGAATATTTATTAAAAGAGCAATATGTGAATAATCTCATCTGTACATGTATATTCATAAAGAAATCGAAACTTGGTTTTTCCATGCTTGTATTGCACAAATTACAGGAGGCTAAATTAAAAGAAACATGATGAAACACACATCACTGCAGTTCCTCTACACACATGAGCTCCAGAAGACAGGTAATGTCTGCATTCAACAAATACGGTCAAGTGATAATCTGGAACATTTATTCACAAAAACGTTGCCGACATCGACATTCAAGAAGCTGGTATATAAAATTGAAATGTGTCGCCTTAGAGATGTTACATGCTGAAAGTAAAGTTTATCTCATCAGGGAGAGTGTGTCATCAGTAGGTCTACATACTGTACTTTTTTTTCTTTCGTCCAAGTTTTTATCCTACTTGGTTTTTGTAACACTCTGATTCCAATAAACGTACCATTTTACGGTTTCGACGTTGTGGACTAGTACGTATCATTTCATGTATGTATTCTCTTTTATTTGACTTGAAATTTTTAAACGAGACTCTGCACTGGAACTAGATTCGATCCCAGAAATTTCAAAACTTTTCTTTTTAAATTATTATTTAATTAAATATTTTCTCTCTCCTTCTATTTTCCTTTTCTTTCTTTTCTAAATTCATTTCTTTTCCAATTTTCTGCAATTTCATTTTTTATTATTTTCTCAAGGGACATTTACACATAACCCCCTAACAAATTACTATTTACATTTCTATTTCTTCTTCTTCTTCTTTTTCCTTTCTTTTTCTTTTCTTTTCTCCATTTATCTAGAACCTTCCTTTGGCTTCTTCAAGAAGCCAAGGCTTTTGCTTCTCCTACAAGCCTCTTCTTCTCCTTAATCTCCTCACCCTCACCTCCACACCATAGCTGGCCCTCTCCCTCACTCCTCCTATCTTTCTCTCTCTAGAAAAATAACTAAAAACCCTCCAAAAATTATCTAAAAATCATTTTACCCTACCACTACCTTCTACAACCACTCCACCACCACCATAACCTTTCCTCCACCTTCTCTAAGCTAGCCATAATTTTCTCTAAATTTTCCCAACTCATTCTCTCTCTAAAAAAGCCCTAAAAACCATTTTCTCTCTCTAAAAACCCACACTCTCTACGAAAAACCACACCACCTCCCTCCACCTGAAGGCTAGCCACCTCCCTAGCCTCCTCCATGTGCTCCTCCACCCCCATATTTCCCCCCAATTTTTCTCCCTCCAAAAACCCTAAAAAATCACTTTCTTTCTCCTCTTTTCATTTTCTCTCTCAAGATTTCTCACTCTTTCTCTCATTTTGTTCAGGCCGCCAGCCACCTAGGCCATACTCATATTCTTTTCCACCTCTTCCACCATCTCTCACATCAAAATACCCTTTCTCTCTATGCTAAAACAAAATCCCTAATTTATCCCTCTAGATTTATCTCTCTTCTTCACACTTACTCTCTCTAAAATCCCTCACCACACCGTCCTCCTTCCTCTTACAGTCCAGGCTAGCCCCTTGGTTGCCCACGTGAACACACGTGCATACATGTACTTGGTATCAGGTATTTTTTCGATATAGGCGAGTACTCTATCCTTGATGCATATATGCACATACGCACAAATACACGTATATTTGTACACATGCATGCATATTTCATGTTCAGTGAATTTCTAGAAAATATTTTTAGAAATTATCTGGGCATTTTAGGATTTTCCTACATTTTAGAAATTATCTATATATTTTTAGAAATTTTCATGTATTTTCAAAATTTATCAGTATATTTCTAGGAATTTTTTGTGCATTTAAAATTTTTTTTTTGTATTTATATGTATTTTCTGAGTAATTAGAAATTTTCTGTGCATTTTTATGAATTTCCTGTAATTTTTTGAAATTAATATATATTTTCTATAATGATCTATATTTTTGGCATTTGAGACTAACAGTGGTGCAGGTTGCAGATAAAGACCCTCGAGACGAACTTCTCTTCTGGGGATCATAGTCTTGGGAGACCCCTCCTGGTTATCAAGCGCAACAGGCCATCGCCATCGCCCATCACCATTAGAGTTTCAGGTAGTCGAATAGGGGGTTCTATATCTCGGATGCTCTATCTGTTCTGTAATATCATCTGAGAGACCGCTTTGCAGGTCACACATTACCTTTGGGTTTCGTGGTGACTAAGGGCAGAGAGTTCACCCACTCAGCTCAGGAGCACTATGTTGTAACTATGACTGTTATTATTATTATATGATTGATTGCCTGTATGTGGAACTAACATCTTCTGCAGGTACTTATAAAGCCTTCGGGCTTAACTGCTATGCGGTTTGTACTAAAGCCTCTGGGCTTTAACCTCTATGAGATTTATTAGCGGATTAGCTCCGTTCTAGCAACGCCTAATAGGCGTATTTAGCGCTCAGTGCTTTATTCACTAAACTAGTTAAGGTAGAACTCTGTCGGATTTCAGACTCGCAGTCTAAACCGAATCATTCCTGTAGCTCCACCTAGTGCTTTAGTGATTTAACATTGTTCGCTGATTGTGCCCCTAGCACTACGTTACTCGGCTTGTATATGCATAGTTGTAGTGCTTTAATACTATTGACTAGATATTGATACCGCATTACTGTTACTGATACTGACTACTAGTACTGACATTACACCTAACATATGAATACTGACTACAGAATATATACTGATTACTAGACAGTATCATAACTCCTGATCTATAATGCTATATTAGTTTCAAACTAGGTACCGTAATTCCTGACTGAATACAATCATGGTTACCACTTTACGGGGAATTACTCCTGATACTCCTATTACAGATATGATGTGTGAAACTAAGTGCCACGCGGAATAAAGTGCCACATCACATGTCTCTGTGGTGGGGGCCACCTCTTGAATCCTACATCTTCCTGTATTGTACTCCTGATTGATCCCTGTAAATGGTTTATCATGATTATACTGTACACTAGACAAACTGTAATAATAAATTACTCAACATATATTGGGACCGGGGAAACTGATGGTTTTAATATGTACAACTTCATAGTGGTTCGATGTTACAACTCCTGATGTCACAGGGGACCAATTGGGGTGAATAGGCACCTCTGACCTAATCCATTCCTGTTACTTATTCGACTTAGCGGCCGGTTCTAGGAGCCAAAACCAAATGTCTGATTAAGGTTTAACCTGCACACAAAATATAAAATTCAGAAATACAAAATAGAAGTGCAAGTTCTCAATACTACCGCGATAGTAAGTGGCTATGTAGGTCGTGATCCACAAGAAGGGACTAGCGATGAAAACTTTTAAGTAAGTTCGTTTCTTTTTGAGTTTACAAAAACATGTTAGGAATTGATCTGCATGATTTTATCACATTTTCAATCCCATATTTATCTATCATTTTTCTATAAATAATGCTACTCGGGTATTTTTAGTCTATTTTGCAGACAAAGTTATTAGGAGAAGACTGGACCACAAAAGACTCTTTCGAGACTATAAAGCGCGTTAAAAGGAGTTGAAGGCGAGATAGGAGGCTTGACACTGCTGGAATCAACGTCTAAAACTGAGATCAAAGAAATTTACGATAACTCGGAAGAGATCGAGGCCAGTTGGGAAATAACGTAATTTTGCAAAAGTCAGGGGCTTAAACGCAAAATGGATAGAGATGTAAAGTGCAAAATTAATTTAACGATTCTCCTTGTAATTTTGTAACTATTTTAGACTTTTGTGTAAAATAGCAAAACCCTAGCCTATAAATATACATGTAAAGGCTAGGGTTTGGGGAGTTTTTTTTTCCTAGGGTTTTTATTTTTTAGAATTTTTTCTCTCATAATCAAGCCTTGGATTTTGGCCACTTTTTCAAAGTTATTTTCATCTAATGGAGGTCTCTTCTAATTGCAAGCTCAGTTTTAGAGGTAAGAATTTTATTTACAGCATTTTGTTTTTCTTTTTCTGAAATTTCTCTTCCTTTTATTGCTGATTTAATCTTACAATTAAATTTTAAAAGAAAAAAGCAAAAAAAAAATTAAAGAAAAAAAAAGGGCTTACAGAGGCGCCTGTTGGCGCCTCTATGCATCCACAACAGAGGGCGCCATTTGCGCCCTCCATTTGAAAGCAAGGGGCGCCATGCTGGCGGCCCATTTTGAAGAGGCAGGGGGCGGCCCCTGCCGCCCCCTGCATGTAAATATATATATATATATATATATATATATATATATATATATATATATATATATATATATATATATATATATTTAATTAATTCAATTTCATTAGTTTTATTAATTAGGGTTTCAGTTAATTATTTAATTAAAGTTAGATAATTTTAAATTGATTTAATTTGTCTAGTTTATTGTTAATCTTAACATGTGTAGCTAAATTTCCCGCAAGTATTTAGGGGAGATGAACCTAGACTAGATTATCTTGTGATCAACGATAGATCTCCTTACTAGGGTTGTTGCACACACCAATTGACCTATAACTTTTAGGAGATTATTTCTAGAGTCACTAGCTATTTGACAAGGTATGTATCAATAGTCAATGGTCCATGCTTAGGGTTTTTACTGTTTTTTTTCTGCTTTTAATTTATTTAGTCATTATCTTTTCCTTTGATGGACCATGTGATGCAGATAATACCCTGTGCTTAGAACTAGTGTTCAGACTTAGTTTGTCTACTAGAAGTAGAGATTTAGGAAGTGACGAACAAACCGGTTTGGACATCGAAATTGATCACTTGATGCTAGCTTAGAGGATTCAACCCTAGGTACTTGACTTTACCTCAGATTAATACATAGTTCAGAACAAGATCCATAAATCTTTTGATCCATTCGTGTAGAAGTGTCATAACTATAAGAACCACCTGTCCCTGTGGACCGACCCTCAAGTGCTACATCGAACGACCGTGCACTTGCGGTATTTTAAAACGAGGAGACAGAATCTCCTCATCAAGTTTTTGGCGCCGTTGCCGGGGACACGGTGTTCTATCTTTAGTTTTGACACCTATACCGGATTGTTAAAAAAAAATTCAAAAATTCAAAAATTCAAAAAAAAACAAATTTAAAAAAATAATAATAATAATCCTTTCCCTATGGCCTATCCAAATTCATTTGGTTACGATCCATTTTATAGGCCAGACCCTCCTTTCCATACACCAACCTCTCTTCCAGATTTTAATGAATACATCCATCCCACGAACTACTCATTTTCTTCAATCATCCCATGAGTTGTCATCACTGTCAAGATCCAAATCATCCTTCAGAACAATGTCCTTCGGTAGGGTTTTCGCTGGGACCAGGTCAAAATCAATTCCACACATTTCAAGGACCTACGAGCGAACCTTATCCATCAAACTTCAATTCGGAGGGTTGGAATTGTCCTCAATTTTCTTGGGATCAATCATATCAAAATTCTCAATCTAATTGGTCCTACACTGAACCATCACCTCTATCTTAGGGATTTGACAATGATTATGAGAAACCGATGAGCACATTAGAGGAGAGTTTTAAAGCCATGCAGCAAACTATGGCCGAAACCAATCAGCAGTTAATCGAGGCATGTGCTCACATGGATAAGATAATGACTCATCTCAATCAACCTGTTCCAACCACTAGTCCAGATCAAGTTCAAGAGTTCCATCAACTTTCACAAATTGAGCTAAATGGCAATCAGGTGGACAAGGAACCAACACTAGAGGAAGCTTTTGAAACTTTCAGGCAAACTTCAAAGCAAGTGCTCTATGACACTGGAGACTACTTAAACAGGCCAGCCAATGAGTTGGTTAGTGAGCAAGAGAAGGATCCCTTTTCTAGTCAACTAGCTCCTGAGCCACTACCAATTCGACCCATGTCAATTCAAGAGCACATCAACTTTCATAAGATGAATAAAGACCAAACTGTTAGACCCGAAGAGCAAATCGTTGGCCATAGTGACATGTCTAATCATTCCATCGAGATGCCCTTCGAGTCCCAATTATTTCATCTTAATCAATTTGAAGAGCTTGAACATGAGAAGCCTGTTGAGGAAGTTGTGAAGGTCCATGAGGTGTACAAACGTGATAATGATCCTCAGTGTCTGGATGAAGTGATTAGAAATTATTTGGCTACACATACAACTCATGTGGAGCCAGTTGAATCTGATTGTGAAGATGAATGTGACAATAATGAATTTTTGCTTCAAAAGAAATTTGAGGATGAATTTTCTAAGTTCTATGAAAAGACAAATGTTGGAGAGAAGAAAATTGCATCCACTCATATGGAGAAAATGGAGCATACTGATCAAAATTGTGAGAATGCCTACATGGATAATGAGCCTTTGTTTCTTGATGAGATTTTTGTTGAAGAGTATGATCACAATGATGAGAAAACATGTGTTGAGGATCTTGAGTTTAGAGTTCCCTTTGAGAAAACAAAACTCGATTTGAGTATCTTCACTTTCAATGAGCCAACCAATGATCATACTTTTCAAAACTTGATTCAAGAATCTCTAATTAATCAAAGCTTTGAAACCCTATTTGAAGACGAACTCATATATCTGAATGAATCGGTTAGGGATGCTTTGGTTAATTACACACCTCCAAAGAAAATTGTTGATTTAAGTTTTGAGGTGATGTTTGAGGATGAGCTTAAATTCATAGGCAATCATATTATGGACACTCCAATTATATCGTGTAAAAATGATGAATTTGTGAGGAGGTATGGAAAGAAGAGAAGGAAGAGATGGAGGAAAGTGATGAACAAGATGGAGAGGATGAAATTAAAAATAACAAAAAGATTAACCTCTCCACTTTGTCCATTAAAGAGAACCCATTGGAATGATGGGAAACGAGCTCGAGGGAATAGACCTAGAAAGATCTAGGTGTGGGGGAGGTGTGAAATTGTACATATGTAAATATTTGTTTTATTATTTTTTTTTCTTTTAGTTGTTGAGTCTTTTTATTTCTCTTTTAGTTGGTTGAGTCAGTTTTAGTGAGTCTTTTATTTCTCTTTCTCTAACCTATGTGCCGAGTTTATTACAAGTGATACAGGATAAGCAAGGAGGCATCCACCACACACATGGAGAATTTTCGTTGATTCGACAACTTGATTTTCTACTGCACTGTGAGTATTTCTAATTCTAGCATACTATTTATATTTCTATATCTTTTGTATGCTTGGATTGAAAGATCATCATGATTGTGTGCTTGTTTTGGATGTGTAAATTACATGCTACATTATTTTTATCTCTGTATTCATTTGTGTGCATGAGAACATGACACAGTTTAGGTGTGGGGAGGGAGATTCACATTTTTTTTCCTTTTAGGAGTTTTTTTTATTTTGTTTTGCTTTTAGATATTTTTCCCTTTCTTTATCTTTATTTTCTTTTAGGAGTCTTAAGAAAAAAAAGAAAAAAAAAAGAAAGAAAGTTGAAAATTTTCTGCAAATGATTAGCTAGTATGTGAGTGATTTAGTATCCATGAGTGGATTTTAAAGGTAAGATCAAAATGAAAGAATCATAAAATCTTAAAATAAAGATTAGAATCTAAAACGGACATAGCATCTAAACTTAGTTTAGGTGATTATGTACCCAATAGCACTTACACTATTAGTTCATAGGCTTGGGATATTGATTGCAACTATTAAAAAAAAAGAGAAAAAAAAGAAAAAATCTATAATAAAATAAATATTAATAAGTCTTGTCTTGCGGCCTCAGTTGCTTGAGTAATTAAGTCCGTAGGAGTGTTTTTACACTTATTGCCCTAAGACCATCTGGTTTGGGAGCATTGGCCCAAAGCTCGCTACATGGGTAGCTGAGAAAGCCTAATAGGACAAGATACTATAAAAATAATATAATAATTTTGATTATCAATTAGCTAGGTATCTTGGCCTCAGGAAGCCTTGGTATCTACGCGAAAGATAGTTAAAAAAAAATTTAAAAAAAAGAAAAAAAGAAAAAAAAGAAAAAAAAGTATGAGAGTTGTAATTAAATATTCCCAAGCTTAAGAACTATATCACGATCACGGGGTACATAGGATCTGAAACTTAGGACAGGTGGTGTAAAGTTTTGGATTTAAGACTTTATTTTATAGCCAATATGATATCTTGAATTGAGATTTTACTTGAAAATGAAACTCATAGAAATTGATGATCTTGCTAACTAGTTAACTATTAAAAAAAAAAGAAGAAGAAGATTTGTTTTTCTTTTCTTGATTTTCGGTTATCCTTATTTTTCTTTTATTTATTTCTTAATCTCTAACTTTCTTGGATTTTGTGGGTGTAATCTACTGAAAACCCTCACGAGACAAAACTCGTCCTCTAGGGGTGACCTAGGGGTTTAACGGCTTGTTGCACGTGCTAAGTGTAATCGTGATTCCTACGAAAGTGAGTTAGCGTTTTCTTTTTCTTTTTATTAGTTTTGCTCGAGGACTAGCAAAAGATAGGTATGGGGGTGTTTGATCTGCATGATTTTGTCACATTTTCATTCCCATATTTATCTATCATTTTTCTATAAATAATGCTACTCGGGTATTTTTAGTCTATTTTGCAGACAAAGTTATTAAGAGAAGACTGGACCACAAAAGACTCTTTCGAGACTGTAAAGCGCGTTAAAAGGAGTTGAAGGCGAGATAGGAGGCTTGACACTGCTGGAATCAACGTCTAAAACTGAGATCAAAGAAATTTACGATAACTCGGAAGAGATCGAGGCCAGTTGGGAAATAACGTAATTTTGCAAAAGTCAGGGGCTTAAACGCAAAATGGATAGAGATGTAAAGTGCAAAATTAATTTAACGATTCTCCTTGTAATTTTGTAACTATTTTAGACTTTTGTGTAAAATAACAAAACCCTAGCCTATAAATATACATGTAAAGGCTAGGGTTTGGGGAGTTTTTTTTCCTAGGGTTTTTATTTTTTAGAATTTTTTCTCTCATAATCAAGCCTTGGATTTTGGCCACTTTTTCAAAGTTATTTTCATCTAATGGAGGTCTCTTCTAATTGCAAGCTCAGTTTTAGAGGTAAGAATTTTATTTGCAGCATTTTGTTTTTCTTTTTCTGAAATTTCTCTTCTTTTTATTGCTGATTTAATCTTACAATTAAATTTTAAAAGAAAAAAAGCAAAAAAAAAAATTAAAGAAAAAAAAAGGGCTTACAGAGGCGCCTGTTGGCGCCTCTGTGCATCCACAACGGAGGGCGCCATTTGCGCCCTCCATTTGAAAGCAAGGGGCGCCATGCTGGCGCCCCATTTTGAAGAGGCAGGGGGCGGCCCCTGCCGCCCCCTGCATGTAAATATATATATATATATATATATATATATATATATATATATATATATATATATATATATATATATATATATATATATATTTAATTAATTCAATTTCATTAGTTTTATTAATTAGGGTTTCAGTTAATTATTTAATTAAAGTTGGATAATTTTAAATTGATTTAATTTGTCTAGTTTATTGTTAATCTTAACATGTGTAGCTAAATTTCCCGCAAGTATTTAGGGGAGATGAACCTAGACTAGATTATCTTGTGATCAACGGTAGATCTCCTTACTAGGGTTGTTGCACACACCAATTGACCTATAACTTTTAGGAGATTATTTCTAGAGTCACTAGCTATTTGACAAGGTATGTATCAATAGTCAATGGTCCATGCTTAGGGTTTTTACTGTTTTTTTTCTGCTTTTAATTTATTTAGTCATTATCTTTTCCTTTGATGGACCATGTGATGCAGATAATACCCTGTGCTTAGAACTAGTGTTCAGACTTAGTTTGTCTACTAGAAGTAGAGATTTAGGAAGTGACGAACAAACCGGTTTGGACATCGAAATTGATCACTTGATGCTAGCTTAGAGGATTCAACCCTAGGTACTTGACTTTACCTTAGATTAATACATAGTTCAGAACAAGATCCATAAATCTTTTGATCCATTCGTGTAGAAGTGTCATAACCATAAGAACCACCTGTCCCTGTGGACCGACCCTCAAGTGCTACATCGAACGACCGTGCACTTGCGGTATTTTAAAACGAGGAGACAGAATCTCCTCATCAGGAATATCTTCTCAGATTTAGAAAAAAGAAAACAAAGAGGTTAAGTTAGAAGATGTAAAGCAGATGGTAAAAGAAAAGATGATGTTGTTGTTGTTCTATTTACAAAAGAAAAGAAAAACTGTATAAAGAGGAGAATGTTGATTTTGGAGTAGAATTCTAAACTAAGAATTAAAAGAAAACTAAAAATTCTTACTTACCTCTTCCATGCTCATATACCTTGGATCCGTCGCTACGACTTACCTAGTTTTTGAAGATGATCAAGTATTGCGTGTAGGATCTTCCTCATTCTCGATCTATACTATGAATAAAAAGGCAAGTTAAACTAATAAAAGAATGATTGTTCATCACCATAGGCCATCAAGGGCACTTGTAATGGCGAAGTAGTCTCGAGGCTATTGGATTCACTTGGATTACAAACACATCAGGGAAAAGCAAATAAAAACAAGAATAAAAAATGTAACACCCCGCTCCCGGAATACGTACTTAGTTGCGTATTCAAATTTTTTGATCATATTTTTTGATTTACTTTTAATATTGGTTTTGTATTATGAATTATTTATATGATCGTTTTGCCTTGGATCCGGATTCGTGGACTCAAAGTCAGCCCTAACCTGAACTGGGGACCTGATCCTAGGGTATTTCTCGATTTGGTCTCTCTGGTATTTAGATTTGACCGATTTCAGTTTCAAACATCATTTTCTAATATTCTAGAATTTCTATGATTTTTTGAGATTTTTCTGAATTAAATTGAAAATCTTCAAAACTAGTGTCGACCAGTACCGCTGACTAATTCTCGGATTTTTAATTTACAAATGGAGTTAAATTTCAAGAAATGACTTTCACATTATTTCTTTAAATCACATTTTCTATCTAAATACTTTTTCTGAGAATTTTCTGAATTTATCAAAATTCCATCGGATTTGGTAGCGGCCAGTATCGCTGGTTGATTCCAAGATTTTTAATTTACAATTAGAATTGAATTTTTGAATTCTGCTTTCACATTTCTCCTTAGAATCATATTTTCTTCTTTATTATATTTTTTGAAAATTTTCATAATTTATCAAAATCCGGCCAACCTGGTGTAGACCGGTATCGACGGTTGACTTCAGGATTTTTAATTTGGAAATGGGATTTTATTTCTAAAAACCGATTTTGTATTATTTCTCAGGATGATGTTTTCTATCTCTAGGTTTTTTTAGGGGTTTTTCTGGAACAGTCGATATTTCCCGACTTTATTTTAATATTATATTTTTGGATCTTTCCTTTTCTTTCTTTGTTTCTTTATTTCTTTTTCTTTTTCCTTGCCCACCGACTCCACCAATTGCCACTTCACCTCCCCTTCATTAAATCCCTCTCCCATCCCTCCCCTCCCATCAATCTCCTTCCTCCTTTTTCCTTTCCTTTTCTTTTCTTTTTCCTTTTCCTTCTCTTCTTTTTTCCTTCTTCCCTTTTCTTTTCCCTTCTCCTTCCTTCCTCCCCTAGCGCCCGACGACCACCCCCTCCTTCTCCTCTTCTCTCTCTCTCTCTCTCTCTCTCTCTCTCTCTCTCTCTCTCTCTCTCTCTTCACAAATATCTCTCTCTTTCTCTAATTCCTCACTCACTTTCCTAAATCTCCCTTCTCTCTCACTAATTTCACTCTCTCTCACACACACACGTTACCTCTCTCTCTCTCTCTCCCCCTCCTAGATCCGGCACCCCCTGGGGGGACTGAGCATCACCGGCGCGTCGCCGGCGGCTGTGCGCGACCATGGGGCCTCCTGGCCCCCTGTGCGTAGGCGGAGGAGGGGACAGCAACCCCCTCCCTTCTCTCCTTTCTCAGACTCTCTCTTTCCCTCTACTTCCTCTCTCCCTCTCCCTCTCACCTGTTGGCCACGCCGGCGGCCAGGGCCGCTGCCGGCCACCCCTGGTCGGAGAGGGCCGGCGAGCCATCTCCCCCTCTTCTTCCTCATACTCTCTTTCTCTCTCTAACGATCTCTCCCTCTCTCCCTCTTCCTCCAGATTCTCTCTCTTATCTCTTTCTCTCTCCAAATCCCTCGTTCTCTCTCTCCCACTCCCTCTCTTCTCTCTATTAGGATCGCTGGCGGCCAGGGCCACCGCCGACAGCCGCCTGGCCGGCCAACCCCTTCCTCTCCCCCTCTCTCCTTTTCTCTCTCCTTCACTTTCTCTCTCTAACTTTCTCTCTCTATCTCTCTCTCCCTGTTTCTCTCTCCCTCTAGCTATCTCTCTACTCCTCTCTCTCTAAATTCTCTCTAGTTATTCTCTCTAGCTTTCTTTCTCTATCTCAAGATTTCTTTCTCTCTAGCTTCCTTTCTTTCTCTCCCTAGGTTTCTTTCTCTCTCTAAAACTCACTCCTCTCTCTTCTCTCTCTCCTCTTCTCTTTCTCTCTCTAGAAAATTATATATATTTAATTATATTTTATGGCGCGCGCGCAAGTTCCAGGGATTTTGGAGTTTTCAAATTTTTCGAAGATTTAGGCGAGTGTCTTCGCCTTGATTTGGGTTTTTTCGCTTTGTCTGGTTGACGTGTATTTTATTATGTATTTATATGTATTTTGTAATGGGTTGTGCCCCTATATTTGTATGTGGCCGAGTGCCCGTGATTGTGTATGTATATGCCTTTGACGAATACTTGTATTAGGGTAGTTTACTTCTTGTATATATATCATGCCTGTGATGTACTATTTTACTGCTTTATACCATGCGTGGCCGACCCTTCGTGGTCGTTAGGCTCCTGTATTTCTACTTGGCCTCTGGGCCCTTTCACCTTTCGGGCTTCCTACTTGGTCTCCGGGCCCTATCAGTCTCCAGGCTTCTTCACTTCACAGTAGTTTAGATATTATCACGCTTGTATGTATGCTTGTGTGGTACTAACACCTCGTGCAGGTACTCTTGTACCGACTCTGAGTTTCTACCAACTCTCGGGCTAGCTATCCAATGGTCTACGCCTGTACCCTTATGGGTTTCGTGGTAGCTACCGAGAGTGAGCTTAGACCCCCAACGTACTTTAGCCTCCGGGCTCTCTCTCCCACTACCTCAAAAGAGAAGTGCGCTCAGACCGTCAGGTCTTTCAGCTCCGCCTGGTAGGCATGCTTAGCGCTCAGCGCTTTACCACTAGATTCGTCTAGGCGAGATACTGCCGGATTTTCTACTCGCACTTTAAGCCGAGTCGTCCCGGTAACCTCGCCAGGCACTCTAGTGTTAAACACTATTTGTTGTCTGTACCTCCAGCTTGTTCAGCTCCGCTTGATTGTGCTCAGCTATTACTCTATCAGTTGTCATGCACATGCTAGATAGGTTAACACTTGGCATGCTATTACTTGAAACCTGTCATCTACATGCTAATACCTGACACCTGTCTGAATCACTTAACAGCTGATGTGTTATCGTCTGACACCTGACATGCTACTACTTCACACCTGCTCCAGTTATGTTATTTCTTATCACCTGTCCTCTATTATGACATGACTTGTTACCTGCCTTATCTCACCCTCTTATCATGCTATCACTTGACATCCGGCATGACGTACTTGACTCTTATAATTATCACGATAACAAGAATGATGACCTGACATCTTATTTACATCTTGATATATTATAGTACAAACTGTACTCCTGATGCACCTGTACTTCAGATATTCCTGACTTGTTCATGCTCATTCCCGAAATCTGATAATTATCTAATAAACCATAAAACTAGACAACTTACATCGGGTCGGGGGAAACTTGCGGATATCAATATATGCTCGTGTTTACAGTGGTACTAGGTATGTTGTGCAACTAAAACTTTCGGTCTGACCTAAGGGCCTCCAGGCGACCAAGGGGAGTGATGGCTCCCTCCTTTCTAGTACCATCTTGATAAGGGCATCCTATAAGACCCTCCTAATCTCCTTGTAGTAGGTTCCGTTCTCCAGCAATGGAACATCCTAGGCCGTGGTCCCGAGTATGCATGGGACCCACTATAAATATTGTTCGTTGATACCCCTGTTGATTTCCAATAACAACCTTGCTTTACTCAGATGTGGATATATAGGACGCTAGTTGACATATCTAGATATCTGGGTAAGACGAGTAATCATAATAATAAAAGATGTCAACTATATATCCTCTGTATGCTTGCTGAATTTGCTTCCACTAGGTTTTACTTCAGATTTCTGGTTTTATAATCATTATGATATTATAGCTGCTTACATCCTGCTTTATCACTTGTGTTCCATTGCACCAGTCTCCTGCTCTTATCTAATCATATCATGAGTATTCCCTACTTGATATCACTTGCCATATATCTACTTGCTTTTGTATGCTTGTGCACACGACACGGTTTTCAATGCATGTTTATGATTCAAATTTATTGATATACGTGTGTTTATCTCTATGCACGCCATTTGGCATTAGCATCACCACTCGTCGGGGAGCTCTGACTCCCTTGGATCCTTATATCCAGGTCTCAGAGTTGGAGCTTATGGATTCTCCCAGTTACAGACCTGAGAAGTGCAGTGGTAGCGTGGATCTCTAGCAGACCGTCTGAAGCCTTATCCTTCCAGGTCTCCCTGCGCGTCTCTCGAGTTTTCCTTCTGTAAACTCATGAGCGCCTTTTGTACTGTTCATACTTGTACATCCCTTTGTATTCTTGCATTTGCGCCTATCGGTGATGTAATATTCTTGTAATATTGTGTCACCTCTGGTGATAACTTTGTAATTGTACTCATATGTTAGAATGTATAATGCACCACGTGCTTCCGTACTTTTATTCTTGCCTGTACTGATGCTTAGCGTATATACGTGAGGGTATTTCTGACCTGCGTATATACGTCGCAGTAACATCTCCATATCCGCGGGATCTGAGCGTTACAGGATGCTATCAGAGCCTAGGCTCTCACATCCTCAGTACGTCCAGATGATAAATTAATGGTAAAGAAATTTGCAACTGAAATGCATGACTCCTGGTTATACAGCCCAACTACAAGTACAGAGTTATCTATTCTTTTTTTATCATCCTTCCTTTGATTCCTAATCCCTTCCATCTTTCCACTATTTTGATTTTTCAAAGCCTTTTTACCAACTTAAGATATGGGTAGATTAGAGAGGTAGCGGCTGGATCGGAATGAACCTATTTAATAATCTCTTCGGCTAACTCTATGAAGTTCGGGTATTCTCAGAATTGATCCACGATCAGATTATCGTTCAGAAGTTGGTATTCAAATTTTTCTACAGTCATTCTCTTTTTTTGGCTATATTCTTCAGAGTGCTCAATGTCTGGTCTTCGGAATTCTTAAACTATTGGCCTTCTTTATTTATGCTCAGTATTATCAAGATTTTCTTTATCTTCGATATTTTGTCTCATTCTTGGAGTAATTTTAAGTATGCAGTGTTGCGGGAATTCCATTGCAAGGCGGTGGTATCAAGTCAGTATTATTCGACATCGTTCGAAGATTTATACAGCAAGAAGTGCAAAAGATATCTATATTCCGATTATTGTTCAGTCAACTTGAGAGCCCTACCTATAGTGATTCATATCTTAATTGGTATAATTCCCGTCCCTGTCCTCTTTGTGTTCATTTTACCCCTTATCAAAATTGCGAGGACGCAATTTTTGTAAGGTGGATGGAATGCAACACCCCGCTCCCGGAATACATACTTAGTTGCGTATTCAGATTTTTTGATCATATTTTTTGATTTACTTTCTATATGTGTTTTGTATTATAAATTATTTATATGATCGTTTTGCCTTGGATCCGGATTCGTAGACTCGGAGTCAGCCCTAGTCTGAACCAGGGACCCGATCCTAGGGTATTGCTCGATTTGGCCTCTCTGGTATTTAGATTTGACCAATTTTAGTTTCAAACATCATTTTCTAATATTCTAGATTTTCTATGATTTTCTGAGATTTTTCTGAATTAAATTGAAAATCTTCAAAACCAGTGTCGACCAGTACCGCTGACCGATTCTCGAATTTTTAATTTACAAACGGAGTTGAATTTCATGAAATGACTTTCACATTATTTCTTAAAATCACATATTCAATCTAAATGCTTTTTTTGAGAATTTTCTGAATTTATCAAAATTCCACTGGATTTGGTATCGGCCAGTATCGCTGGTTGATTCTAAGATTTTTAGTTTACAATTGAAATTGAATTTTTGAATTTCGCTTTCACATTTATTCTTAGAATCATTTTTTCTTTTTAATACATTTTTTGAAATTTTGCAGAATTTATCAAAATCCGGCCGACCCGGTGTAGACCGGTATCGACGGTTGACTTCAGGATTTTTAATTTGGAAATGGGATTTTATTTCTAAAGCGGATTTTGTATTATTCCTCATGATGACGTTTTCTAGCTCTGAGTATTTTTGAGGATTTTTCTAGAACAGTCGATATTTCCCGACTTTATTTTAATATTATATATTTTGGATCTTTCCTTTTCTTTCTTTCTTTCTTTCTTTCTTTCTTTCTCTTTCTTTTTTCCCAATGACTCCACCAACCGCCACTTCACCCGCCTTCATTAAACCCCTCTCCCATCCATCACCCCCCTCCCGTCAATCTCCTTCCTCCTTTTTCCTTTTCTTTTCTTTTCTTTTTCTTTTTCTTTTTCCTTCTCTTCTTTTCCTTCTTCCCTTTTCTTTTCCCTTCTCCTTCCTTCCTTCCTCCCCTGGTGCCCAACGACTACCCCCTCCTTCTCCTCCTAAATTCTCTCTCTCTCTCTCTAATTCCTCACCCTCTCTTCCAAATCTCCCTATCTCTCTTACTAATTTCACTCTCTCTCACTTTACCTTTCTCTCTCCTCCTACATTCGGCGCCCCCCAGGGGGGCTGAGCGCGGCCGGCGGCTGTGTGCGGCCAGGGGACCTCTTGGTCCCCTATGCGTAGGCGGAAGAGGGGGCGGCATCCCCTCCCTTCTCTCCTTTCTCACTCTCTCTCTTTCCCCCTCTACTTCCTCTTTCTCTCTCCCCCTCTCACCTGTTGGCCACGCCAGCGGCTAGGGCCGCCGCCGCCACCCCTGGCCAGAGAGGGCTGACCAGCCCTCTCCCCCTCTTCTTCCTCATACTCTCTTTCTCTCTCTAAAGATCTCTTCCTCTCTCTCTCCTGATTCTCTCTCTCATCTCTTTCTCTCTCCAAATCCCTCGTTCTCTCTCCCTCTCCCTCTCTTCTCTCTGTTAGGATCGCCGACGACCAGGGCTGCCGCTGGCAACCGCCTGGCCGGCCACCAGAGATCGGCTTGCCCCTTCCTCTGCCCCTCTCTCTTTCTCTCTCCTTCACTTTCTCTCTCTAACTTTCTCTCCCTGTTTCTCTCTCCCTCTAGCTATCTCTCTCTACTGCTCCTCCTCTCTCTCTAAATTCTCTCTCTAGTTCTCTCTGGCTTTCTTTCTTTCTCTCTAGATTTCTTTCTCTGTAGCTTCCTTTCTTTCTCTCCCTTGATTTCTTTCTCTCTCTAACACTCACTCCTCTCTCTTCTTTCTCTCCTCTTCTCTTTCTCTTTATAAAATTATAAATATTTAATTATATTTTATGGCGCGTGCGCAAGTTCCGGGGATTTTGGAGTTTTCAGCTTTTTTGAAGATTTAGGCGAGTGTCTTCGCCTTGATTTGGGTTTTCTCGCTTCGTTGGGTCGACGTGTATTTTATTATGTATTTATATGTATTTTGTAATGGGCTATGCCACTGTATTTGTATGTGGCCGAGTGCTGATGATTGTGCATGTATATGCCTGTGACGAATGGTTATACGAAAGTAGTTTACTTCTTGATTATATGCAATGCCTGTGATGTACTATTTTTACTGCTTTATACCATGTGTGGCCGACCCTTCGTGGTCGTTAGCCTCCGTGCTTTCTACTTGGCCTCCAGGCCCTTTTAGTTTTCAGGCTTCCTAGTTGGCCTCCGGGCCCTACCAGCCTCCAGGCTTTTTCACTTTACGGTAATCTACGAATTATCACGCTTGTATGTTTGTTCGCATGGTGCTAACATCTCGTGCAGGTACTCTTGTACTGACTCTGGGTTTCTGCCTACTCCCGGATGGCTACCAATGATTCTAGGCTTGTACCCTTATAGGTTTCGTGGTAGCTACCGAGAGTGCGCTTAGACCCCGAGCGTACTTTAGCCTCCGGGCTCTCTCGCCCACTACCTCGAAAGAGAAGTGCGCTCAGACCGTCAGGTCTTTCAGCTCCGCCTGGTAGGCATGCTTAGCACTCAGCGCCTTACCACTAGATTCGTCTAGGCGAGATGCTGCCAGATTTTCTACTCACACTTTAAGCCGAGTCATCTTGGTAACCTCGCAAGGCGCTCTAGTGTTAAACACTGTTTGCTATCGGTACTTTCAGCTTACTCAGCTCCGCTTGATTGTGCTCAGCTATTACCCTATCACTTGTCATGTACATGCTTGATAGGTTAACACTTGACATGCTATTACTTGATACATGTCATTTACATGCTAATAGCTGACACCTGTCTGCATCACTTAACAGTTGATGTGTTATCGTCTGACACCTGACATGCTACTACTTCACACCTGCTCCTGTTATGCTATTTCTTATCACCTGTCCTCTATTATGACATGGCTTGTCACCTGCCTAATATCACCCTCTTGTTATGCTATCACTTGACACCCGACATAACATACTTGACTCTTATAATTATCACGATAACAAGAATGATGACCTGACATCTTGTTTACATCTTGATATATTATAGTACAAACTGTACTCATGATGCACTTGTACTTCAGATATTCCTGACTTGTTCTTACTCATTCTTGAAATCTGATAATTATCTAATAAACCATAAAACTGGACAACTTACATCGGGTCAGGGTAAACTTACGGATATCACTATATGTTCGTGTTTACAGTGGTATTGGTATGTTGTGTAACTAAAACTTTTGGTCTAACCTGAGGGCCTCCAGGCGACCGAGGGGAGTGCTGGCTCCCTCCTTCCTAGTACCATCTTGATATGGGCATCCTATAAGACCCTCCAGATCGCCTTGCGGTAGGTTCCGTTCTCCAGCAATGGAACATCCTGAAACGTGGTCCCGGGTATGCACGGGACGCACTGTAAATATTGTTGGTTGATGCCCCTGTTGGTTTCCAATAACAACCTTGCTTTACTCAGATGTGGATATATGTGAGCTGGGGTGCTAGTTCACATATCTATACATCTGGGTAAGACGAGTAATAATAATAATAAAAGATGTAACTATATATCTGTTGTATGCTTGCTGAATTTGCTTCCACCAGGTTTTACTTCAGATTTTCGATTTTATGATCATTATGATATTATAGATGCTTACATCCTGCTTTATCACTTATGTTCCATTCCACCAGTCTCTTGCTCTTATCTAATCATACCATGAGTATTCCCTACTTGATATCACTTGCTATATATCTACTTGCTTTTCTATGCTTATGCTCACGACACGATTTTTAATGCATATTTATGATTCGAATTTTTCGATATACGCGTGTTTATCTGTGCACGCCATTTGGCACTAGCATCACCACTCATCGTGGAGTTCTGACTCCCTGGATCCTCATGTTCAGGTCTCAGAGCTGGAGCTTATGGATTCTTCGTTACAGACCTGAGAAGTGCAGCGTAGCATGGATCTCCAGCAGACCGTCTGAAGCCCTATCCTTCCAGGCCCCCCTACTCGTCTCTCGAGTTTTCCTTCTGTAAACTCGTTAGCGCCTTTTATACTATTCATACTTGTACATCCCTTTGTATTCTCACATTTGCGCCTATCAGTGATGTAATATTTTTGTAATATTGTGTCACCTCTGGTGATAATTTTGTAATTGTACTCATATATTGGAATGTATAATGCACCACGTGCTTCCGTACTCTGATTCATGCCTGTACTGATGCTTAGAGTATATACGTGAGGGTATTTCTGACCTGCGTATATACGTCGCAGTAACGTCTCCGTACCTGAGGGATCGGGGCGTTACAAAAAAGAAAAAGTAACATTTGATTCGATTAAATAACAGTGAATGAAAAGATAAATACTTACACCGGTGTCACTCTCAGTACAAGCTCCTTTCACATTCCTCCATGAAACTCTTCTCTCCTCTCAGTTACATAAAAAAAATAAAAATAACATTAGAAGAGAAAGAAGAACCTATTTTAAACTTATACAAAAATATATTCTACTCTCTGCTTAATCATTCTCTGTACACTGAGAAATCTTAGTATTTATAGGCAAAAGCCAAAAGAGGAGAATGAAAGAAGATAGGGGAGCAAAATGTTCCCCGTATCTTAACCAACTGGCCACGAAAATTCGGCTTTGGCCTTCACGGCTTGAGTGTGGCGAGGTAGTCACACCCGGGGGTTCTGATCCCTGGTTTCTCGATCTCCTTTTATCTCTTACTGGATTTTCAGATTTTGGTCGTGGATTTGTTGAAACCTCCTTTGATATTTGGCTTTAACCAATTTATTTGCGAAGATCTGTTTTAACCGCTTGTCCAACTAGTTTTATCTTCTTTGATTTGTCCTGATTTGCTTTGATCCTTGATTTGAATTTAATTATGAATTAAATCAGAATTTGGGTGGACTTTGGGCTCGTTTTCTTTTCCTTCTCCCTTGCTAATGGGCCTGCAAAACAAAAATAAGACTAAATACATGATTTATTAGACAATAAATATGAGAATGTAACATTATATATGCAATATAGGTGACTGATCAGTCACATATATTGCATATATATTGTCACATTACCATGTTTATTATCTAATAAATCATATTAATAAGTCTTATTTTTCTTTATAAAATACAGGCCCATTGCTAAAGGAAAGGGAAGAGAAACGAGCCCAAAAGCCCATCAAATTCTGATTTAATTCAGAATTAATTCAAAATCAGAAAATCAGGGCAGATCACGGAAAATCAAAGAGTTTGAAGACCGATTAAAATGAATCTTCTCAAATCAATTAGTTAAAGCTAAAGATCAAAAGTCGTTTCGTCAAATCCAAGAGCTGAAATGGAAAAACCAGCAAGAGATAAGGGTAAATCACCAAACCAGGGAGTACCACCAACCAGGTGTGGCCACCTGGCCATACCATAGCCGCGGAAACGCGGCCAAAGCCCGTTTTCGCGGCTTGGTTGAATTTGTTAGGGGAGCGTTTGCTCCCCTCTCTTCGTACGCCTTTCTCCGTTTGGTTTTTCTCTATAGATACTATATTTTTCAAAGAAAAAGGGACCGGAAATTAGTTTAAATTTTTCTCTTTGTTTTTAGGGTTTAGGTTCTTTGTTAGATAGTATAGAGAAGTTGTATCTCTGTTTTTTAATTTGTAGTTCAGTCCAAATACAAGTGAGAGAGAGGAATAGAGTGATTGTAATCTAAAGATTGAAGTGACATCAAAAAAGGTTCAACGCTTCTCTTCATCTCCAATTCACGGGTATGTCTTATTTCATTAACATGTCTTACATTACCATAATTATGAGTAGCTAAATTCACTTTTTTGGGGCTCACTATCATCTCTCTCTTCGATCCCTTTTGTTTTGAATGGTTTTGATGTAAAGAACCCAACGGAATCATATGTATGCCTTAGACTAAGCCTTTCTTCTTTGAAAGTATTTTTAAAGGAACATGAGAATGGGTTTGGATTTCTAAACTTCTATTTCTTTTAAAAATATCACTTGAACTTGTTTTTATTTCACACTTGAAAGACAACTTGATGATTTAACATTTCTTAAGAAAAAAGAGTTAAACGTTTCCAAACAATCATATTTGTTTTGTTTAAGACTTTCGAGACTCAAGCTTAAGTTTTTGATGATCAAGTTGAGACACTATAAATTTCAAAATAAGAACATATCGTTGAGTAGTAAGATAGTTAGCCCAGATTTTTTTCATATATTAAAAACAACCAAACAATCTTCACATTTTTAAAACAATCACCTTTTCAAAATCTTCTCTAAGTTTCCAATTTTTCTTTAAAAGCACTTCCTTACTCTCCATTCCCTTTTCAACATAAAAAATACCGACACCATTCTTTTACTTGTTAAACAAAAACACCGAAAAGCTGTCATCGCATTCCTCCTCGTGGACACGACCTGTTAGCCCAAAGCTAGAGAGTAATTCTCACTGCTTTCACTTTCAATCAAATTTTGGCGCCGTTACCGGGGAGGGAACGGTGTAATTGTTATCTAACAAGTTTGGTGTCTTATTTCAGGGATGTCAAGATTCAGATTAGCGCTCAAGCTTAGTTTGTTATTCTGTGCCCCTACTCTCAAAAACAGGAAACAGAATTTCAAGAAATTGCAGCTTAAAAGCTTGAAATTTTTAGATTACTAAAAACTCTTTTTTGCAGGACATATTGCTTTGCAAAAATACAGTTTTTATGCATTATTTCTGCTATACCTGATATTCACACTCCTTATTTTTAATCAACAGTAATCTGGTTCATTGCTAATTACTTAAAAAATGTTTAGACTTGCATTCTAGACATTTGTCGAATTACGTTTCTTTTACGATTACTGTTGAAGATAGCTGGAGACAAGGTACGTATGCATAGCATATAGTTTAGGAAACATTCTTGGGTGATATTTGCTTGTGAATATTACTTTTTTATATCTTGCATACTTTGCACAATAAATCTTAAGGGCAAAACTCAAATAATGATAAGGTGGGAAAGTCATTACCCTTAGCCCACAAATATCTCCAAACACGAACAACCTAAGCCTAATTTAAAAATCTGATAGACGTTGGCCTTAGAGTCATTCAAACTCATTAGGAGATTATCCTAAGGGGAAGGTGTTAGAATTTGACTCCTGCTAAATCAGTGTTTAAGGACAGGGTTGAGGGGCGAAACCCCGAAGGCTGGTGGTTTGGCTTAATTAGGCCCATAGGTTTTGCGCGGATACCTCCCACCAATCTTGCCCTGACCTGGCTGATTAGCTTGTGGTCAAAATCTGTATTATACCTCCCGTAGACAATCAACCAGTTAGGAGTT
Source organism: Agave tequilana (assembly GCA_038442645.1). Taxonomy (NCBI): domain Eukaryota; kingdom Viridiplantae; phylum Streptophyta; class Magnoliopsida; order Asparagales; family Asparagaceae; genus Agave; species Agave tequilana. Next base: position 192,839 of record JAVJIF010031880.1, on the reverse strand, counting down.
ATCTAGGTCAAGGTTATCTTAGACCAGGTGATTGGTAGTGAAAAGTGCATTTTTATCATGACATTTACCATCACATTTTCATATTTATTCATATAATTCTGCACATTTACTAATATTTTGTGATTTATTGTGTGCAGGCCTTGAGTTCTTATTTTAATAATAAATAAAGCCTAAAAGAAGCCCAAAAGCCCATATTCAAGCCCAAGTGCAAAAGTGCAAATATTAATTGTCAAAATTGCAAATACACAAGGGCCAAGGTTGCAAATATTAAAGAAGAGGGAAGGATAGACTTCTATTCAATCCTAAACACTTGCAGGATGAGAATAAAAGCCAAAGAAGGATAGAAAATTCGTTGATAAAAGATTTGGGATCTAGGTAACTTGCTTCCCAAGTTATCTCGAAATCCCAAAATCAAGAGCCAGGATGCAGCTTCCAGAAGGAAACGACCAGATGGACGGACCAGGAGAAGCCACGCGTCAAAGCGCGTGGCCAGCCGCCACTACCAGGCCGCGGAAACGCGGCCCAAGCCGCGTTTTCGCGGCAATTCGGTCTTATCTGACTACGGGTTTTGGCCGCGTTTTCGCGGCAATTCAGTCTTATCTGACTACGGGTTTTCGTGGGAGAGTTGTGTTGGGACTCTACTACCTTCTGCACCTATAAATACCCCTGCAGAGCAATCGTAAAGGGCGTCCAGAGGCAGAGCCAGAGGGTCAAATTTAGGGTTTTAGGTTTTCTTCTTCTAGTTTAGATTTTCTTTTCTCTTTTGTAATTTCTATTTTTCCTTTTTGTAAACTGAGAGGAGATGATGTTCTCATGGAGGAAGGAGATCTACTTGTACTGAGGGTGACAATCGATGTAAGTTTTGCTTTTCCGCCATTGTTAAATAAATCGAATCGAGGTTCGTTCTTTGTTATTATGTTATGTTATTTTATTCTTGTTGAATCTTGTGTATCTCAGTTTTTGTTTTCTTCTATTGTTATTTCTCTCTAATGTTTTGTGAACCGTGAGATCTGATTGCTTCGAGACTGCCTAGCCAAAGAAGAGCACTTGATGGCCTATGGAGATGAACAATCCTTCTTTAGATTGTCTTTTCTTTTCATAGTGTAGGTAGCGAAGGTGGACGATCCTATACGCCATACTTGCACGCCTTCCAAGACAGGGTAAGTCATCGCGAACAGATCAAAGGTAAGTAAGGTAGAAGAGGTTTGTACGTGTTATAGTTTCTTTCTTTTTAGATCTCACACTACCATATTCTCAATTTCTTTTCTTCACTTCCATTGTAAATATCACTTCTTCTTCTCCATCTTCTTTCTTTCTAACTTAACATTAAAATAATAAAAATATTAGAGATAACTTATTGACAAAGCTTCCATCGCTAGTCCCTCCCAGAGGATCACGACCCGCATAGCCACTGCTACCGCGGATTAGAATTGAGAACCTCGCACTATTATTTCTAAATCTAACATCTTTATTTTTGTGTGCATGTAAAACTCGATCAACAAAATTGGCGCCGTTGTCGGGGAGGGACGGTAAGTTATTCTCTAATAATAAAAAAATTATTAACTAATTCTTTTATTCTTTTCTGTTTGCAGGTTTGGAGAACAGAAAAACAACAGCAGAAGTGGACATATAGCAACTTTGTGCCTCTGCCCTCGAAGGCAGAGCAGCAGAGCCTGCTACTTTGCCGCGCAAACGCGGCAATAGCTGCGGATCCCCTGCAGTAGCAGAGGACTACTGACTGAAATTTTTGCAGGTTTCTGAAACTGGCAATATATGTGTACTTCTCTGTTAAAATCTGTTCTGTGATAATGATTGAGGCTAAACCTGCACACAAATTACGAAATTATAGAACTTAAGAAAAGAAGTGTGCAAGTGCTCAATTCTTCCGCTATAGCAAGTGGCTATGCGGGTCGTGATCCACAAGGAGGGTTTGCGATGGAAGCTTTACGGTTCTTTATTGAAATCGTTAAGAATAAAAGCGAAGGTTCTTCTCTGTTTTTAAGTTAAGAAAAAGTGAAAGTATTATGTTATGTTAGAAGAGAATGAAAGATGAAGAAGGTGGAAAATCAGAAAACAATAAAAGCGACTATGTACAATGAAGTGGAGAAGAAAGAGTTGGAGGAGATGGTTGGTGATCTATACTAAAGAAGTAAAAGAAAAGAAAGAAAGAAAAGTGTAGAAATACTTACCTAGGTTGAGTGATGACTTACCTGAAAACCGTTGCATGTTCTACCTTTGCTTCGGAGGCGTTCAACGCATAGATCATAAGCTCGAGCTCAGTCCCCGTGCACATTATATCGTCAAGCCTAGCAAGAACGAAGTGATGCGGATCTTGGAAGAGGAGAACGTCTTCATGAACTATCGCTGGCTCTCACGTAGCTTAGTTATACTTGCTTTGGAATTCACTTGTACACTCAACAACAACAACCAAGGCAATGTAGAAGAGGAAGATGAAACAAAAGAAAATACAAACATAAAAAGAACTTTTACCTTTATTAATTGCAGAGACAATGGAAGAAAGGAGGAGGGTACATCGTCGGTGTCACTCTCAACTTCAGCCTCTCTCTCTTACTTACATGAATCTTCTTCTACCCTAAGTTACATACAAATTACATAACAAGAAAAGAAAAACCTAAACTACAAATAATTAAAACTAGGCTAAATCCTAATCTGCCTTGGCGTCCCATTTTCAGCGCAAGTACAGGCCTTTTATAGGCAAAACCCTAACCATCATGATCCTGGGGAGGTCGGAGGAGCAAACGCTCCCCCTAACTCCCCAACAAAGCCGCGGAAACGCGGCCCAAGCCGCGTTTCTGCGGCCAGGGTGTGGCCAGGTGGCCACACCCTGTTGGTGGGTCTCCCCGGTTTCTCCCTCTGACTTTATCTGGAGTTAGTTTTGCAGTTTGGCCTCCGAGATTTTGAAGAAATGACCTTAGATTCTTAGCTTTAACCGATCGATCCTGAGAGGATTCTTCTCAACCGGTTTCAACCTCTTGATTTTGCCCTGATTTAGTGAGTGCGAATTAATTCTGATTTAATTCAGAATTTTGGTGGGCTTTGGGCTCATTTCTCTTCAACTCCTTAAAGATTGGGCCTGCAAATAAATTAAACAATTAATTAGGACAATGCAGGCTTTTTATTCTAAAATAAGTATGGACATATGATATTAAATATGCAATATTAGCGACCAATCACACCCCCATACCTATCTTTTGCTCGTCCTCGAGCAAAACAACTAAACTATACTAAGGATTATTAGACCACTTTCGCAGGTCACGCGATTGCACTGAGCATGTGCAACAAGCCGTTAAACCTCTAGATTTCCCCTAGAGGACGAGTGTTGTCTCGTGAGGGTTTTCAGCGGATTACACCCACAAAATCCATAAAGAAAGGGAAATAAAGAGTTAGTATTTTCGAAAAGCATTTTGAAAGAGAAAAATATTTGAAATATGATTGTAAGATCTAAGCAATCTATAAGTTATAGGAAAGCCGAATTTTTCAAAACTTAGTCTCTATTCAAAAATTTGTTATTAATCAAAGTAAGGAGTCAAATTGTGCTTCTCATCTAGTCTATTACTTTACCCTAAGTCATATGCACCTTGTGAATGTGAAAATTTTGACTAAGGGTTCATTAACTCTAACTCTTATGCCTTATTTATTTATATATATATATATTTTTTGTGGTATTATTCCTTAGTTTTATTAGGCTTTTTAATCTGCCCATGTAACGAGCCTTTAATCGATGACTCCCAAACCAAACGGTCTTAGGGCACCAGGTGAGAAAACCCCCAAGGACTTAAGGACTCGAGCAAACTAGGCCACAAAACTAAGGATTTTATTATATGAACCTCTTTTAGGCGTGAATACTTATGCTTTATTAGGCACAAATACCCAGCTTAATCAGAGGATTTTTCTTTTCAAACTTATCTAATCATCTTTCGCATAAATACTAAGGCTTGCTTAGGCCAAAGCACCTAGCTAGTCAATAATTAGATTTGTTTGTATATAATTTTTTTTTTATAACTTATCTAATCATCTTTCGCATAAATACTAAGGCTTGCTTAGGCCAAAGCACCTAGCTAATCAATAATTAGACTTTTTAATTTTTTTCTTTTTTTTCTTTTTTTTTTCAAACTCATCTAATTATCTTTTGCATAAATACTAAGGCTTTCTTAGGCCAAAGCACCTAGCTAATCAATAATTAGATTTGTTTATATATATTTTTTTTATAAGTCATAAGAATCTTTGTTTTTGAACCCTAAGTGTGTAAGTGTATGAAGTGTGCATATTTCATCAAGGTAAAGATCAAGACTAAATTACTTTGACAAATTATCTTCCTAACTCTAAAAATCAAACAAATAATCTTATTTTGACCAAGTATAAGAAATCCTAATTTGGATTTTCCTATTCCTTAAAATTAACTTAATTTCTTACAAAAATAAGTCAAAATATTGTTTCTATTTTTCAAAAAGTTTTTAAAAGTAAAGAAAAATGTTAAATTTTTTTTAGTTTTATTTTAAAGAAAAAGAAAAGTTATGTTAGACCCTCCCCCACACCTATCTCATGCATTGTCCTCAATGTATGAATTAATGCATATATGCATGAAAAAGACAACAGGGAAGGAAAGTGTTACCTTAAGGTGGTGGTTCCGGTGGTGGTCTGATTGGTCCACGAAACGCGGCCCAATCAACTTTTCTTGGGTCTCGGAGGAACCCACCAGAAGTATCTTTAATATAACCCATTAAAAAGATGTATTCATAAAGGATCTTTATTAAATATTTAACCCCATCTAATGTCCATATTCCATAACTAATTTCGGAGTCAAATTTGTCAACCACCTCGTCCCAGAATGGAGTATGAAATGATAGAAAGGTTGACTTGGACTCAGGAAGGACAGGAACTAATACCGACTCGGGAAGGTGACTTAAGTCAAGTAAAGGTTCAGGAGTCGAAATTGGTTCAAGGCGCGGGTCCAAGTCAAGAAGTTGAAACTCTAGTCCACATGTATTTTCTAACAATGGAATGTGACTTAATATGGGTGATTCTAGTTCAGGAATGATAGGTGGAGGAATCAAAACTGACTCTAAAATATTACTCAAGTTTGGTAACACAACAGGAGTCAATATTGATTCAGAAAGTTGAACTGGAGCACAGATTTGAGAATCTAGGTCACATATCTCATTGAGTTCAATATCAAAAAATTGAAAACTTGCCAATTTGTCAATAGGATTTTCAAAATTGTATAATTGGTCAAGTTCAATATGATCCTCAAGAATGGGTGATTCAATTTCATGATGAATTGGCATAGGATTCAATGTTGACTCAGGAAAAAGATTAAAATCAGGTGAAGATACCGGAGTCATAATTGAACCAGGAAGTAGAATTGAATCACTAAGTTGGGGTTCAAGATCATATTCATTTTCAAGTTCTATTTCAGGAAAAGGAAAACTTGCTAAACTGTCAATATCTTTTTCAAAATTTGGAGCTTGAGCAAGTTCAAGTGGTTGTTCTGAAATGGAATCTTGATTTCCAAGACTACATGACTCATTGGCTCTAACAGAATGGTTAGTGACATCAGGACGGTGGGAACGTAGAGATTCGACCATCATATCTATGTCACGATTACGAATGTTTTGAGCCTGAGTCATGACTTCAAGCATCTTTTCATAGTTGATAGGTTCATTGTATTGATGAAAAGATGGAGAATTGTCTTGGAAGTGGTAGTGAAATTGTGAGTCCATCAGATTTTGGGATTTGTGTTTGGACTCACGCATACTCATTTCCATAATTGATGGTTTCCTATTTTGGACGGGTGGAACTGAGTATGAATCGTGAAAATATTGTGGACTAGGTGGAGAAGAAGGACAAGGTGGTTGGAAATTATGCTCGGGGGAGGTGAATCCCCACGACTCGGTGAAGAGTTGAAATCATTATGGAAATTATAGTTATTAGATGGGGGGTATGGGTCATATTGATTCGGATAAGACAAATCTGGCACACTAGGTTGGTCAAAGTTATGATATGCCGGGTTGGTAATATCCGAAAATGAAGTCGGTGTGTAATATGGATTATTATTGTAGTTGAAAAAATTATTATTATGGTCCATATCACACAATAGAATACAAACAAAGAAAAACAAACAAATAAACAAACAAAAAAGAAAAAATTCTAGCCTAAGTTAGGGTAGACTTAGGACCTAGACGACTCCTAACTGGTTAGACTGTCCACGGGAGGTCTAATGTAGACTTTAACCACAAGCTAATCAGCCAGGTCAGGGCAAGGTTGGTGGGAGATTTTCCGTCAAAGACGTTCCTTAATTAAATAACCACCAACCTTCTGGCTTTCGGCCCTCAATCCCTTTCCTAGACACTGATTTTGCAGGAGTTAGATTCCAACATTTTTCCCCCTTAGGATAATCTCCTAATTGAGTCCGAGATGTCCCTAGGGCCAACGTCTACTCAATTTTAGTTAGGCTTGGGTTAGTGAGTGCTTGGAATGTGATTTTTGGGCTAAGGAAGGGTGATCAAATCCCCACCTTATCTTATTAATGGGTTAGTGCCCTTAAGATCAATTTGTGCAAGTGTACAAGATATGTAAGATTCACTCAAAGCGATATAAATCAACCAAGAAGTGAGTCCTATGCTAAATGCAATGCATACGTACCTTGCTCCAGCACTCTTCAACAGTAAAAGTAAATGAATTGAAAAGACACGTGCCTAAAATGCAAACGTCTAATCAATTTTTAATTTTTGCAACAAACTTTTTACTGTTGATTATTAGCAGGTTTTTGTGATGGCATATAAGAAATAAATAATTGCAGCAAACTAGAATTTGCAAAGCTAGCAGCCCTGCAAAAACCTGTTAGTAGTCAGCTCTTTATTGCCGCGGATCCGCGGCTTTTGCTGTGGAAACGCGGCAATTCAGAGGGCAATGGGTCTCTGCTTTCTAGAGCAGAGGCCCAATACCACTTGTATGTCACTGCAAACTTATTTTCCTGCTTTGCTTGCCCTGTAACCTGCAACAGAGAAGAAAATTCATTTAGTTCTAAAAAATTTTCAATAAAAATTCAGATTTCAATAAAAACCGTTTTACCCTCCCCGGCAACGGCGCCAAAATTTCATTGAGGCTAAACCTGCACACAAAATATGAAATTATAGAACTTAAGAAAAGAAGTGTGCAAGTGCTCAATTCTTCCGCTATAGCAAGTGGCCATGTGGGTCGTGATCCACAAGGAGGGTTTGCGATGGAAGCTTTACGGTTCTTTATTGAAATCGTTAAGAATAAAAGCGAAGGTTCTTCTCTGTTTTTAAGTTAAGAAAAAGTGAAAGAATTATGTTATGTTAGAAGAGAATGAAAGATGAAGAAGATGGAAAATCAGAAAACAATAAAAGCGACTATATACAATGAAGTGGAGAAGAAAGAGTTGGAGGAGATGGTTGGTGATCTATACTAAAGAAGTAAAAGAAAAGAAAGAAAGAAAAGTGTAGAAATACTTACCTAGGTTGAGTGATGACTTACCTGGAAACCGTTGCATGTTCTACCTTTGCTTCGGAGGCGTTCAACGCATAGATCATAAGCTCGAGCTCAGTCCCCGTGCACATTATATCGTCAAGCCTAGCAAGAACGAAGTGATGCGGATCTTGGAAGAGGAGAACGTCTTCATGAACTATCGCTGGCTCTCACGTAGCTTAGTTATACTTGCTTTGGAATTCACTTGTACACTCAACAACAACAACCAAGGCAAAGTAGAAAAGGAAGACGAAACAAAAGAAAATACAAACATAAAAAGAACTTTTACCTTTATTAATTGCAGAGACAATGGAAGAAAGGAGGAGGGTACATCGTTGGTGTCACTCTCAACTTCAACCTCTCTCTCTTACTTACATGAATCTTCTTCTACCCTAAGTTATATACAAATTATATAACAAGAAAAGAAAAACCTAAACTATAAAGAATTAAAACTAGGCTAAATCCTAATCTGCCTTGGCGTCCCATTTTCAGCGCAAGTACAGGCCTTTTATAGGCAAAACCCTAACCATCATGATCCCGGGGAGGTCGGGGGAGCAAACGCTCCCCCTAACTCCCCAACAAAGCCGCGGAAACGCGGCCCAAGCCGCGTTTCGGCGGCCAGGGTGTGGCCAGGTGGCCACACCCTGTTGGTGGGTCTCCCCGGTTTCTCCCTCTGACTTTATCTGGAGTTGGTTTTGCAGTTTGGCTCCGAGATTTTGAAGAAATGGCCTTAGATTCTTGGCTTTAACCGATCGATCCTGAGAGGATTCTTCTCAACCGGTTTCAACCTCTTGATTTTGCCCTGATTTAGTGAGTGCAAATTAATTCTGATTTAATTCAGAATTTTGGTGGGCTTTGGGCTCATTTCTCTTCAACTCCTTAAAGATTGGGCCTGCAAATAAATTAAACAATCAATTAGGACAATGCAGGCTTTTTATTCTAAAATAAGTATGGACATATGATATTAAATATGCAATATTAGCGACCAATCAGATAACCCTGCTTACTGCTAATTAATTCAATAGTAAAATATTTGTTGTTAATGATAAAAATTGATTAGACATTTACATATTAGGCACGTGTCTTTTCAATTACTTTATTTTACTGTTGAAGAGTGCAGGAGCAAGGTACGTACGCATTGCATGTAGAATAGGACTCATCTCTTGGTTGATTTTCATGCTTTGAGTGAATCTTATTTACATATCTTGTACACTTGCACAAAAATATCTTAAGGGCATAACCCATTAACAAGATAAGGTGGGGATTTCATCACCCTTCCTTAGCCCAAAAATCATATCCCAAGCACTCACTAACCCAAGGTTAACTTAAAATAAGTAGACGTTGGCCCTAGGGACATCTCGGACTCAATTAGGAGATTATCCTAAGGGGGAACAGTGCTGAAATTTGTCTCTTACCAAATCAGTGTCTAGGAAGGGGATTGAGGGCCGAAAGCCCGAAGATTGGTGGTTATTTAATTAAGGAACGTCTTTGACGGAAAACCTCCCACCACTCTTGCCCTGACCTGGCTGATTAACTTGTGGTCAAAAGTCTGCACCCTACCTCCCGTGGACAGTCTAACCAGTTAGGAGTCGTCAAGGTCATAGGTCTACCCTAACTTAGGTTAGAAATTTTTCTTTTTTGTTTGTTTATTTGTTTGTTTTCTTTTTCTTTTGTTTGTTTTGTGTGATATGGCCTATAACAATAATTTTTTCAATTTTAATGAGGATCCATATTATACACCAACCTCTTTTTCGGATATTACCAACCCGGCATATCATAACTCTAACCAACCTAGTGTACCAGATTGGTCTTATCCGAATCATTACATGCCCCAGCCCCAATACTATGAACAAGATTGGAATAATCATCACTACTCTTCACAGAGTCAATGGGGATTCAATACCCCTGAGCCATATGGTCAACCACCTGTTCAACCATTATCTTCATATATGTCTCTTCCCACATCACCAAGGTTTCAGTCCACCATTGATCTATTCGATGGGATAGAAGAAAAAGTGGATCGGTTGCAAGATATAATGAATGATCAAATTTTTAGACTTTCCAACATTCTTGAGCAAGTTAATAGAAACCAAGAATCATCCTATCTAGAAGACCTTGATCAAAATTCAATTTCATCACATCAATATGAACTGGACCAATCTCAATCCTTGGACAAATTGGCTAGTTTTAATTTCAATGAGATTGAATTAGATTGTGAATGTGAACCCGATCCCCAACTTTGCGATTCAGTTTCCATCTTCGAATCTATGTTGACTCCAGTATCCTTACCCAATTTGGACCAACTTTCTGAGCCAACATTTATTCCTGTGCCCATAGATCATGAAATTGAATCACCCATTTTTGAAGATCATCATAGTGAACTTGACCAATTTCATACTTTTGAAAGTCCCTTTTGACAAATTGGCAAGTTCTAATTTTTATGAGATTGAAACTAATGAGATATGTGACCTAGATTCCCAAATCTATGATCAAGTTAAAATTCCCGAATCATTATTGACTCCTGTTTTGTTACCCGACTTAGGTAATATTTTAGAGTCAGTTTTGATTCCCACACCTATCATTCCTGAACTTGAATCACCAACATTGAGTCACATTCAATTGTGGGAAAATGATTGTGGACTTGAGTTTCAATTTTTTGATTTGGACCCAATTTTTGAACCTAGCCCGACTCCTGAACCCTTACTTGATTTGAGTTTCTTTCCTGAGTCGGTATTAGTTCCTGAACCGATCATTCTTGAGTCCAAGTCAACCATTCTATCAAGTCACATTCTTCTGTTGGACATAGGTATAGACCATGACTCTGTGATGATTTTCCAGGACTGGTCATGTAAAGGGAGTAAGTTTCACGAGAGGATCTTCCATGATCCTATTCATTCTGGGGACTGTAAATATGTAAATAAAAAAGAGGTAAATAAAGGTAGTTCCCGTGAACTACCACGTTATCTTGTTTGGGCCGCATTTCGTGGACCAATTAGACCACCACCGGAACCACCACCTTAAAGTAACTTCCGCCTTCCCTTGTTCTTTTTCATGCATATATGCACTCATTCATACATTGAGGACAATGCATGAGATAAGTGTGGGGGTGGGCTTTACTAACATACTAACATAGGTAGAAACTAACAAAAATTTGCTAATAAAAAAAATTTGCTAATTAAAAAAAAATCTAAAAAAAAAACTTATAAAAAGGACAATATTTTGACTTATCTTTTGAAAGAAATCTAAGTTAGTTTTAAGGATTAGTAAAATCATGATTAGGATTTCTAAAAACATGGTCAAAATAAATAAATTGTTTAAATTTTAGGTATAGGAGGAGAAATTGAATAATTAATTAGTCTTGATTTTTACCTTAATGAAATTTGCATACCTAATGCATATCTAAGATTCTAAGACAAAGACCCTTGTGCCTCATAAAAAAAAATGTTAAAAAAAAAATTCACCAATTAAGCTGGATACATGTGCCTCAAGAAGCATAAGTATTCACGCCTAAAGGTGAGTAATAAATAAAATAAAGCCCTTAGTTTTGTGGCCTAGTTCGCTCGAATTTGAGTCCGCGGGGTGTTTTCTTACTGGTGCCCTAAAGCCGACCGGTTTGGGAGCCACCGACTTTAAGTTCGCTACATGGGTGGATTAGAAAGCCTAAGAAAACTGAGAAATATTATGTATGTATTAACACATCTAATAGTCAATTAGTTAGGTATGAGGGCCTCAAGAAGCCTTGATACTTACACAAAAGAAAATTAGATGAGTTATACATGCCAAAAAAAAATTATTAACACATCTAATAGTCAATTAGTTAGGTATGAGGGCCTCAAGAAGCCTTGATACTTACACGAAAGAAAATTAGATGAAGTTATAAAAATAATAAAGAGGCATGAGAGTCCAAGTTAAGGAATTCCTAGCAAAATTCACAAGGATGCATATGACTTAGGGTAACGAAAAAGACTATACAAACATTCAATTTTGACCCTTACCTAAAAAGGAAAACAATTTACTACATAAAGACTAAGTTTAAGAATGAATAAAAATGATAATCCTAAAACTTATAGACTACTTAGTCTCTTCAAACGTATTTCAAATATTTTCCTTTTTATGGATTTTGTGGGTGTAATCCGCTGAAAACCCTCATGAGACAACACTCGTCCTCTAGGGTAACCTAGGGGTTTAACGGCTTGTTGCACGTGCTAAGTGCAATCGTGATTCCTACGAAAGTGAGTTAGGTTAGATTAATTTTTCTTTTCTTTTTCTTTTTCTTTGATTTTTACTCGAGGACGAGCAAAAAGATAAGTGTGGGGGTGTGATTGGTAGTGAAAAGTGCATTTTTATCATGACATTTACCATCACATTTTCATATTTATTCATATAATTCTGCACATTTACTAATATTTTGTGATTTATTGTGTGCAGGTCTTGAGTTCTTATTTTAATAATAAATAAAGCCTAAAAGAAGCCCAAAAGCCTATATTCAAGCCCAAGTGCAAAAGTGTAAATATTAATTGTCAAAATTGCAAATACACAAGGGCCAAAGTTGCAAATATTAAAGAAGAGGGAAGGATAGACTTCTATTCAACCCTAAACACTTGCAGGATGAGAATAAAAGCCAAAGAAGGATAGCAAATTCGTTGATAAAAGATTTGGGATCTAGGTAACTTGCTTCCCAAGTTATCTCAAAATCCCAAAATCAAGAGCCAGGATGCAGCTTCCAGAAGGAAACGACCAGATGGACGGACCAGGAGAAGCCACGCGCCAAAGCGCGTGGCCAGCCGCCACTACCAGGCCGCGAAAACGCGGCCCAAGCCGCGTTTCCGCGGCAATTCAGTCTTATCTGACTACGGGTTTTCGTAGGAGAGTTGTGTTGGGAATCTACTACCTTCTGCACCTATAAATACCCCTGCAGAGCAACCGTAAAGGGCGTCCAGAGGCAGAGCCAGAGGGCCAAATCTAGGGTTTTAGGTTTTCTTCTTCTAGTTTAGATTTTCTTTTCTCTTTTGTAATTTCTATTTTTCCTTTTTGTAAACTGAGAGGAGATGATGTTCTCATGGAGGAAGGAGATCTACTTGTACTGAGGGTGACAATCGGTGTAAGTTTTGCTTTTCCGCCATTGTTAAATAAATCGAATCGAGGTTCGTTCTTTTTTATTATGTTATGTTCTTTTATTCTTGTTGATTCTTGTGTATCTCAGTTTTTGTTTTCTTCTATTGTTATTTCTCTCTAATGTTTTGTGAACCGTGAGATCTGATTGCTTCGAGACTGCCTAGCCAAAGAAGAGCACTTGATGGCCTATGGAGATGAACAATCCTTCTTTAGATTGTCTTTTCTTTTCATAGTGTAGGTAGCGAAGGTGGACGATCCTATACGCCATACTTGCACGCCTTCCAAGACAGGGTAAGTCGTCGCGAACAGATCAAAGGTAAGCAAGGTAGAAGAGGTTTATACGTGTTATAGTTTCTTTCTTTTTAGATCTCACACTACCATATTCTCAATTTCTTTTCTTCACTTCCATTGTAAATATCACTTCTTCTTCTCCATCTTCTTTCTTTCTAACTTAACATTAAAATAATAAAAACATTAGAGATAACTTATTGACAAAGCTTCCATCGCTAGTCCCTCCCAGAGGATTACGACCCGCATAGCCACCGCTACCGCGGATTAGAATTGAGAACCTCGCACTATTATTTCTAAATCTAACATCTTTATTTTTGTGTGCAGGTAAAACTCGATCACTAGGCTTGGTTATTTTCTCTTGTTGACTATTGGTGAACTTATTTGTGATTGTGTTTGTGTATGCAAGTGTGGTCAAGAAACCCTAATTCATCTAGGTTCACTAGAAACACATCACCACCCAAGTTCGAACCAAGATCAGATTCGATTATGGCTCAACCGACATCTTTGCAAGATAGGTTCTATCCTATTGGAATCTCACTTCCATCCTGCATCCAACTTCCATCGATTGGTGAACACAACTTTGAGCTTAAGTCACAGTTTATCAACACACTTCCTAAGTTCCATGGCTTAGAGTCCGAAGATGCTTATTTCTTCATAAGAGAATTTGAGGAAGTATGCTTAATAATGAAAATCTCACACCTTATAGATGATGCTATTAGGTTAAGATTTGTCCCATTTGCTATTAAGGACTTAGCCAAGAAATGGCTTTACAGCTTAGTGGCCGACTCCATCATATCCTGGGATGGTTTCATCAAGGTCTTCTTGAAAAAATTCTATCCAATTCATAAGACTGCTCTCATTAGGAAGGACATCATGCAGTTCAAATAAGAACTTAGTGAACCATTTTGGAGATACTTTGAACACTTTAAAGACCACCTTGTCCAAGTCCTCGTCATGGAATAGAGAAATGGCGACAATGTCAAATTCTTTATGACGGTTTAGACTACCCAACCAAGACCCCTTAGAAACCATGTACCAAAAGGGATTCTTGCAGAAGGATGAGAATGAAGGATGAGATTTATATTAGAATCTAGCTGAAAAGACTATCCAATGGGAACCAACTAGTGAAAACTCGAGAAATTCAAACTCCATCTCTTCAAAAGGAGGTCTCCACTCAATTGAATAATCCAATAGCTAACGAGGCTAAATTAGCTAACCTAGCGAGAAGATAAGAAGCTTTAGAAACTAAGAAACCAAGTCCAGTCAATCAAGTCAGCTCAAACCAATTTTCAACTCCGGGCTGTACATACTGTCAAACCATGAATCATGTGTTTGAGGAGTGTCCTCTGTTTCAAGCAAAGCAACAATATCCTAAACCGACAAATACGGTCTTTTCAATGCCGAACAATGATCCTTATGCATTAACGTACAATCCTGACTGGAGAAATTACACAAATTTCTCATGGAGCCAACACAACAATGACCACCCACAGTCAAACCATGCAAGCCACTTTCATTATTCCAATAATTTTTTCAATTATCAACCCAACTTTTCTAATCACCATCATAATTCTCCCAACCATCCACCCAATTTTTCAAATTATCAACAAAATTTTCCCAACCAAGTTCCACAACCCTCCTTCCAGAATCCTTAACTTGAAAGAAGAATGACTGATTTTGAGAGAAATATGGAAAGGTACATGAAGAACTATGATTCCCTTATGCAAACAATACAAAGGCTAGAAGGTCAAATGAGCCAATTATCTAATTCACAGAATGAGAGAAAAAAGGATACCTTGCCCAGTCAGCCAATAATGAATCTTAGGAATTCTCAACAAGCTCATTTGGCTGAGGATCAATCATTGAATCAATGTAATATTGTTCATACATTAAGGTCGGGAAAGAAAGTTAATAATCAAGTATCAACACCATCCAATCCCATGTAGCACAATCACACTCAAGCGTCCACCTCATCTAGTCCCAATCCTTCAAAATCTGACGAATCTAAAATAGATAAGTCAACCAGTCAAATATACAAGCCTATAGTACCATTTCCTAATAGGCTGAAGAAAAATAAGCAGAATCCACACATGGAAAAGATAATTGAGATCTTCAACTAAGTAAAGATAACTGTGTCACTCCTTGATGCCATCCAAGAAGTCCCATCCTATGCAAAATTTCTTAAGGATATGTGCACCAAGAAGAGAAAGACTAATGTACTCAGGAAAGTCTTCTTAGCCACTAACATTAGTAAGCTACTATCGGGTCTGATCCCTGTCAAGTATAAGGATCCAGGTTGTCCTACCATTGCCTGCACTATAGGACAAGCCGAGATTAGTCGTGCACTTCTTGACTTAGGGGCAAGTATCAACCTGCTTCCATTCTCAGTTTATCAACAACTCGGGTTGGGCGATCTTAGTCCAACTCAAGTCACAATCTAACTGGTTGACCATTCTGTGAAAGTTTCAAAGGGAAAATTTAATGATGTCCTTATCCGGGTCGGGGAGTTTATTTACCCAGTTGATTTCATAGTTCTTAAGACACAACCTGTGTCCAATCCTAAGGCTCAAACTCCTGTTATCCAGGGTGCCCATTCCTTGCCAATGCCAATGCTATTATCAATTGTAGGAATGGGTCTATGAGGTTAACCTTTGGGGATATGACTAGAGAAGTCAATGTCTTCAACCTAGAAAAATAACCTCGTAAGATAAGAGACCAAACGTTTGAGGTAAACTTTGTTGAAAACAATTGTGATGAAGAAAGTGAAAGTATAGAGAATGAGTCTCTATTTCTTGATGAATTATTTAAGAATGAATGTGATTATATTAATGAGAAGGCTTATGTCGAAGATCCTAATTTTAAAGTCCCCTTTAAAAAAAAGGAAATTTGATTTGAATATCTTTACTTTGGATGAGCCAACCAATGATATATTGTATGAGAATATAATTCAAGAACCTCCGATTGACCTACTCTTTGAAAGCCTCTTCGTAGAAGAACTCATGTGCTTGGATGAACCGACTAGGAATATTTTGGTTAATTACACACCTCCAGGGGAAAGTGTTGACCTAAGTTTTGAGGAGATGTATGAAACTGAGTCACGAGGTGCATATGACTCAAGGTAAAGTAATAGACGAGATGAGAAATACAATTTGACTTCTTACTTTGATTGATGACATGTTTTTGAATAGAGACTAAGTTTAAGAATGAAAAGTTCGATATTTCTATAACTTATAAATTACTTGAACTCTTACAAATATATTTCAAATATTTTCTCTCCATTCAAAATGCTTTTCGAAAATACTAACATTTTTTCTCTTTCTTTGTTGATTTTGTGGATGCAATCCACTGAAAATCCTTATGAATAAAACTCGTCCTCTAGGGGTAACCTGGAGGTTTAACGGCTTATTGCATATACTCAGTGCAATCGAGTGACCTGCAAAAGTTGTCTAATAATTGATTAGGATAAGTTTTGATGTTTTGCTCGAGGGCGAGCAAAAGATAAGTGTGGGGGTGTGATCGGTCACATATATTGCATATATATTATCACATTACCATGTTTATTATCTAATAAATCATATTAATAAGTCTTATTTTTCTTTATAAAATACAGGCCCATTGCTAAAGGAAAGGGGAGAGAAACGAGCCCAAAAGCCCAGCAAATTATGATTTAATTCAGAATTAATTCAAAATTAGAAAATTAGGGCAAATCATGGCAAATCAGAGAGGTTGAAAACCGGTTAAAATGAATCTTCTCAAACCAATTAGTTAAAGACAAAGATCAAAGGCCGTTTCGTCAAACCCAAGAGCTAAAACGGAAAAACCAGTAAGAGATAGGGTAAATCACCAAACCGGGGAGTGCCACCAACCAGGTGTGGCCACCTGGCCACACCATGGCCACAAAAACATGGCCAAATCCGCGTTTCTGCGGCTTGGTTGAATTTGTTGGGGAGCATTTGCTCCCCCTATCTTCGTACGCCTTTATTCGTTTGGTTTTTCCCTATAAATACTTTATTTTTCAGAGAAAAAGGGACCAAAATTAGTTTAAGTTTTTCCCTTTATTTTTAGGGTTTAGGTTCTTTGTTAGATAGTATAGAGAAGTTGTATCTCTATTTTTTAATTTGTAGTTCAGTTCAAATACCAGTGAGAGAGAGGAATAGAGTGATTGTAATCTAAATATTGAAGTGACATCAATAAAGGTTCAACGCTTCTCTTCTCCTCCAATTCACAGGTATGTCATATTTCATTAACATGTCTTGCTTTACCGTAATTATGAGTAGCTAAATTCATTTTTTTGGGCCTCATTATCATCTCTCTCTTCGATCCCTCTTGTTTTGAATGGTTTTAATGTAAAGAACCCAACGGAATCATATGTATGCCTTAAACTAAGCCTTTCTTCTTTGAAAGTGTTCTTGAAGGCACATGAGGATGGGTTTGGATTTCTAAACTTCTATTTCTTTTTAAAACATCACTTGAACTTGTCTTTATTTCATACTTGAAAGACAACTTGATGATTTAACATTCAGTTCAAGAGGATTTCTTAAGAAAAAAGAGTTAAACGTTTTCAATCAATCTTATTTGCTTTGCTTAAGACTTTCGAAACTCAAGCTTAAGTTTTTGCCTATGATTAAGTTGAGGCACTATGAATTTTAAAAGAAGAACATATCGTTGAGTAGTAAGATAGTGAGCCCAGATCTTTTTCATATATTAAAAGCAACCAAACAATCTTCACACTTTAAAAAAAATCACCTTTTCCAAAGTCTTCTCTAAGTTTTCAATTTTTCTTTAAAATCACTTCCTTACTCTTCATTCTCTTTTCAACATAAAAAACACTGACACCATTCTTTTACTTATTAAACAAAAATACCCAAAAGTTTTCATCGCATTCCTCCTCGTGGACACGATCCGT
The DNA here is from genome assembly GCA_038442645.1 of Agave tequilana. Lineage (NCBI taxonomy): Eukaryota > Viridiplantae > Streptophyta > Magnoliopsida > Asparagales > Asparagaceae > Agave > Agave tequilana. The sequence continues at coordinate 175,018 of JAVJIF010031880.1, read as the reverse complement.
TAGCCCAAAGCTAGATGGTAATTCTCACTACTTTCACTTTCAATCAAATTTTGGCGTCGTTGCCCGTGAGGGAACGGTGTAATTATTTTCTAATAAGTTTGGACCACTTTCACAGGTCACTCGATTACACTAAGCATGTGCAACAAGTCGTTAAACCCCTATGTCACCCCTAGAGGATAAGTTTTGTTTCGTGAGGATTTTCAGTAGATTACACCCACAAAATTCATAAAGAAAGAGAAACAAAGAGTTAGTATTTTTTAAAAGCATTTTGAAAGAGAAAAATATTTGAAGTATTATTATAAGAGTTCAAGTAATCTATAATCATTCCTAAACTTGATCTCTATTTCAAAACTTATTATCAATCAAAGTAAGGAGTCAAATTGTACTTCTCATCTAGTCTATTGCTTTCCCTAAGTCATGTACACCTTCGTGACTGTGAAATTTTGACTAAGGGTTCTTTAACTTTAACTCTTATGTCTTATTTATTTATTTATTTATTTATTTTTGGTGGTATTATTTCTTAGTTTTATTAGGCTTTCTAATCTGTTGATGTAACGAGCCATTAATCGGTGACTCCTAAACTGGATGGTTTTAGGGCATCGAGTGAGAAAACACCCCAAGGACTTAAGGACTCGAGTAAACAAAATACAAAATTTTAGAAATACAAAATAGAATGTGCAAGGCGCTCAATACTACCGCTATAGCGAGTGGCTATGTGGGTCGTGATCCACAAGGAGGGACTAGTGATGGAAGCTTTTTATAAGTTCTCTTTAGTTCAAAAAAATGATTAAAGTTCTTCTTTTAGTTCTTTAAAAGAAAAAAATAAGTTATGTAAAATTGTTAAGAAAGTGGTAGATTGAGAAGGTGGAGAAAAATAAAAATGATTTTGTACAAAGAAAGTGAAAAATAATGAATAGAATTGAGAAATGGTGATGTTGGTGATCTAAACTAAAAATTAAAAGAAAGAAAATTAACCCTAAAAAATACTTACTTACTTCTTCGGCTCCTGCTTACCTTTGACCCGTATCAATGATGTACCTTTATTTGAAGGCGAGTGAAGTATGACAAATAGGATCATCCTCATTTCCGATTTACACTACAAAATGAAGGGGCAAGCTATACTATCATAGGGCTATCCATCACCATAAGCCATCAACGGCGCTTGCAAGGGCAAGGTAACTTCGAGGCTATCGGAGTCATTTGGATTCACAGACACAGAAGAGGGAAGCAAACAAAAACAAGAGTGAAGAAGAAAAGAAACTTCGATTTGATTCAAATAACGATGAAAGAAAAGACTTACACCGGTGTCACCCTCAGTACAAACTTTGCTCTCATTCCTCCATGAAACTTTCCTCTTCTCTTAGTTACATAAATAAAATAAAAATTACATAAAAGAAAACAAAAAACCTAAGTTACAAACTACAGAATAGTCTAACTTCTACTCTCTCCTTGATCTTTCATGTACACCGAGAAATCCCAGTATTTATAGGCAAAAACTAAAATGAGAGAGTGTGAGAAGATAGGAGAGCAAAATGCTCTCTGTATCTTAACCAACTAGCAATGAAAACATGGCTTTGGTCGCGTTTTCACAGCCTGGTGTGGTCAGGTGGCCACACCCGGGGGTGTTGTTCCCTGGTTTCTCGATCTCCTTTTATCTCTTACTGTATTTTCAGATTTTAGTCCTAAATTTGTTCAAACTTCCTTTGATCTTTGGCTTTAACTAATTGATATGTGAAGATCTGTTTTAACTACTTGTTCAACTGGTTTTATCTTCTTTAATTTGTCCTGATTTGCCCTGATCGTTGATTTGATTTTAATTCTGAATTAAATCAGAATTTGGGTGGTCTTTGGGCTCGTTTTCTCTTTCTTCTCCCTTGGTAATGGGCCTGCATTTTATTAAACAAAATTAAGACTAAATACATGATTTATTAGACAATCAATATGAGAATGTAACATTATATATGCAATATAGGTGGCTGATCAAATCCCCACTTATCTTTTGCTCGCACTCGAGCAAAACATCAAAATTAATCCTAGAAAATTATTAGACCACTTTCGCAGGTCACTCGATTGCACAGAACATATGCAACAAGCCGTTAAACCCTAGGATACCCCTAGAGGACGAGTTTTATCTCGTGGGGATTTTCGGTGGATTACACCCACAAAATCCATAAAAAAACAAGAAACAAAGAGTTAGTATTTTCGAAAAGCATTTTGAAAGAAAAAAATATTTAAAGTATTATTGTAAGAGTTTAAGTAATCTATAAGTTATAGGAAACCGAATTTTTCATTCTTAAACTTAGTCTCTATTTAAAAATTTATTATCAATCAAAGTAAGAAGTCAAATTCTATTACTTGTCTAATATATTACTTCACTCTAACTCATATGCACCTTTGAGACCGTGAAATTTTGACTAAGGGTTCTTTAACTCTAACTCTTATGTCTTATTTATTTATTTATTCATTTTATTTTTGGTGATATTATTTCTTAGTTTTATTAGGCTTTCTAATCTGCCTATATAACGAGCTTTAATCGGTGACCCTCAAACCGGACGATATTAGGGCACTGAGTGAGAAAACACCCCAAGGACTTAAGGACTCGAGCAAACAAGGCCACAAAACTAAGAATTTTATTATATGGACCACTTTTCAACATGAATACTCATGCTTTATGAGACACAAATACTCAGCTTAATCAGAGAATTTTTTTATAAAAGTATATTTTTTTCCTTTTTTTTCTTTTTTTTTATATAAGGCATAAAAATCTTTGTGTTTGAACTCTAAGTGTATAGAGTTTGCATATTTCATCAAGGTAAAAATCAAGATTAATTACTTTTTCAAATTTTTTCCTAAACTAGAAATCAAACAAAAAATCTTATTTTGACCAAGTATAAGAAGTTTTAATTACGATTCTCCTATTCCTTATAATTATTTTAATTCCTTACAAAAAAATATGTCAAAATATTGCTCTCTTTTCAAAAAGTTTTTTTAAAGAAAGAAAAATGTTAATTTTTTATTTTAAATAAAAAGAAAACTTATGTCATGTTAGAACCCTCCTCCACACCTATCTCATGCATTATCCTCAATATGTGAATGAATGCATTGATGCATGAAAAAGAAGACAGGGAATGAAAATAGTATCTTAAGGTGTTGATTTCAGTGGCGGTCGGATTGGGCCAAGCGTTGCTACCCAATCAAGATAATGTGGTGGTTCACGAAATTCGCCTTTATTGACCTCTTTTCTATGTACATAACTATAATTTCCAATATGAATAGGATCTTAAAATATCTTATCATAAAACTTATTCCCTTTACATGACCAGTCTTGAAAAATCATCACTAAGTCATTATCGTCAATACCTATATCTGACAAAAGACTTGGTGGAATAATTAACTTGGATTCAAGAGTGATAGGTTCGAGAACCATTACTAACTCAGGAAAATCTACTTTGGATTCGAGAGTCAGTTTTGCTTCAAGAGCTGAGTTCAAATCAAAAAATTAAAATTCACATTCTTCTCCCATCAATGGAATGTGACTATCCAAATATGGTGATTCAATGTGTAAATTTATGGGTACAAGAATAAATGTTAGCTCTAGAAATTGGTCCAAATTGGGTAATGATACCGGAATCAACATAGATTCGAAGATGGAAACTGAATCATAAGGTTGGACATAGGGGTCACATTCACATTCAAGTTCAATCTCATTGAATGAAAAACTTACCAATTTGTCTAAGGTTTGAAATTGGTCAAGTTCAAATTTGTGTGATGAAATTGAGTCTTGATCAAAGTCTCCAAGACACTAAGATTCTTCATTCCTATCAACACGGCTAGGGCAATCAGGAATGGTCGAACATGAGTTAGGTAAAGTTTCCTCATTCCTATCTTTCTGCTAATATAACGACTCAATTATACTTCTAGCCTATCGATAGATTGGAAAAAAATTATTTTCGGACTGAATCAGGTTTTCCATACTCCTATCTGAGTCCATAGGTTCTTCTTGTTGTGGAACTTGGAATATGGAGTAAGAATATTAGATTTGGGAGTCTTATGGGAACTATGAGTCCATCATTTTCAACTTTTATTCTTGGAACTCAATCATGGCTTTTATACTTTTCATAGCCTCAGATTTTTTTCTATTTGTTGATCATGACTAAGAAAATTATAAGTTGAATGTTGGAATGGTGGTTGATAATATAACTCGGGGTTGTATCCTCATTGACTCTGTGAAGAGTAGTGATGATTATTCCAATCTTATTCATAGTAACGGGACTGGGGCATGTATTGATTTGGATAAGTCCAATCCGACACACTTTGTTGGTTAAAATTATGATATGCCGGGTTGGTAATATCCGAGTCAAAAGAGGTCGGGGTGTAATATGGATTACCATTAACATTGAAAAACGTATTGGTATAAACCATATCACACAAGAAATGTCAAAAACAAACAAAGAAAAACAAACAAATAAATAAACAAATAAAAAATTTAACCGATTAGGGTAGACCTTAGACCTAGATGACTCCTAACTGGTTAGACTATCCACGAGGGGTATATTACAGAATCTGACCATAAGTTAATCGGCCAGGTAGGGTAAGATTAGTGGGAGGTATCCGTGCCTAAGCAGCGGGCCTAATTATATCAAACCACTGTTCTTCGAGATTTCGCCTCATCAATCCCTAATCTATGATACCGATTTGGTAAGAGTCAAATTCCAATCAACATCTCCCTTAGGTCAGTCTCCTCTTTGAGTCCGCGATGTCCCTAGGGTCAACGTCTACTCAGTTTTAGTTAGGCTTGGGTTAGTGAGTGAGGAGATTATTTGTGGGCTAATGAAGGGTAATGACTTCCCCACCTTATCTTGTTTATAGGACAAGCCCTTAATTCAGTTTAGTACAGTGTACAAGTAAATAGAAAAAGTAACACTCAAGCAATATTTCATACAAGAATGAACCTTGTACTAAATACTATGCACACATACCTTGGCTCCAACACTATTCAACAGTAAATAGAAAATATGACGAAATAGACACGTGCCTAAATGTAAAGTCTAAACCATTTTTAGCATTTACAATCAACCTTTTACTGCTGAATTAGAAATATATGTACAGTAAGTCAAATAAGAAAATAAATAGCTACAGATATTTAAATTTTGCAATTCAGCCAACCTGTAAAAAATACAAGTTAGTAGTTCATTCAGATTGCCATAGGAATGTAGCAAATCTGAGGGTTTCTACGCTCTGCTTTCTTGATCAGAGTCCAAGACCACATATATGTCCACTGTAGCAAAAATTTCTTTATTGTTAAATCTGTACACCAAGAACAGAGAAGAAAGTTAATCAATAAAGTAAACAAAAAAGAGTTACTTACCGTCCCTCCCTGACAACGATGCTAAAATTTGATTGAGTTTAAACCTGCACAAGAAAAAAATAGTTTAGATTTAAAGAATAGAATGTGCAAGGTACTCAATACTACCAATATAACGAGTGGCTATGCGGGTCAAGATCCACAAGGAGGGACTAGCGATGGAAGCTTTTTGTAAATTCTCTTTAGTTCACAAAAAATGGTTAAAGTTCTTCTTTCAATTCTTTAAAAGAAAAAAATAAGTTATATTAAATTTTAAGAAAGTGGTAGATTGAGAAAGTGGAGAATAATAGAAAATGATTTTGTACAAAGAAAATAAAAAATAATGAATAGAGTTGATAAATGGTGATGTTGGTGATCTAAACTAAAAATTAAAAGAAATAAAGTTAACCCTAAAAAATACTTACTTACCTCTTCGGCGCCTGCTTACCATTGACCTATATCGACAATGTACCTTTGTTTGAACGCGAGCGAAGTATGACAAATAGGATCTTTTTCATTCCCGATTTACACTTCAAAATGAAGGGGCAAGCTACACTACCATAGGAATGGCTATCCATTACCATAAGCCATCAACGACACTTACAAGGGCAAGGCAACTTCGAGGCTATCAGAGTCATTTGGATTCATAAATACAGAAGAGGGGAGAAAATAAAAACAAGAGTAAAGAAGAAAAAACTTTAATTTGATCCAAATAACAATGAAAGAAAAGACTTACTTACACTGTTGTCACCCTCAGTACAAGTTTTGTTCTCATTCCTTCATGAAACTCTCCTCTTCTCTCAATTACATAAATAAAATAAAATTTGCATAAAAAATAAAAAACCTAATTTACAAATTACAGAATAGCCTAACTTCTACTTTATGCTTGATCGTTCCCTGTATACTGAGAAATCTCAGTATTTATAGGCAAAAATCATAAAGGGAGAGTGTGAGAAGATAGGGGAGCAAAACGCACCCTGTATCTTAACCAACTGGCCGCAGAAACGCGGCTTTGGCCATATTTTCGCGGCCTGGGTGTGGCCAAGTAGCCACACCCGAGGGGTGCTGATTCCTGGTTTATCGATCTCCTTTTATCCCTTGGTGGATTTTTAGATTTTGGTCCTGAATTTGTCAAAACCTCCTTTGATCTTTGGTTTTAACCAATTGATTTGTGAAGATCTATTTTAACCGCTTGTTCAACTGATTTTATCTTCTTTGATTTGTCCTAATTTGCCCTGATCCTTGATTTGAATTTAATTTTAGATTAAATCAGAATTTGGGTGGGCATTGGGCTCATTTTCTCTTCCTTCTCCCTTGGTAATGGGCTTGCATTTTATTAAACAAAAACAAGACTAAATACATGATTTATTAGACAATAAATAGAGAATGTTACATTATATATGCAATATAGGTAACCAATCAATGTCCTGAGGCCATTGTCCCGGGTATGCATGGGGCCCATTATGAACCTGATACAGTTGATCCCCGTCAGTTTCCAAACTAACTCCTCTTATTCATATGTGGATGTATGTGTCCTGGAAACACATATCGAGACATATGGATCGGATGAATAATAAAAATGTAATAACCTAACAATAATGATATTTGAAACGTATGATATTTGGTCTCTCCTTCATTCAGGTACTATACTCACATATCAGATCTGAGTGAGTTCTACTGGAGTACAGACTCCGGTGTGGACTGTCAGTAGTGTGAGATACTGGTAGCAAGATGATTAAAATGCCATGAGGTCATTATTGTATAATATCTAATACTGAACTTTACTTGACACCTAGCATAGCTTAATTATCTGATAATAATAAGGTCAGGAGCGGGTCACTCCCACGTTCGGACAATGGCATCCGTATATCAAAATTCGGATGTAATCTGCTAAATGTATAGACTCTAGTATGAGCTGCCAGCGGTATGGGACACTGGAGGGAAATGATTATAATAACAAACGATATTGATTATTATTATTGTTATATAATTAAGTTATCCTGACAATTACCTGTACAAGAATTTCAAACAAAAATGATACTCCTGAAACTTGAACACTACTGACAGAAAACTGGAATTACAGATCACAGATATACTGACATACTTACTGATCAGCAATTCTGATTGTATACACCCAGTTGATGGTAAAGTGAGGTATATGGTATATAGATGAGGGTTTTCTTATTTAGATTATCTCCTCGACGTGCTAATCTTATGAATCCAGAGATTGAGTTTATACAATTGGTTTTGCTTACATTTACATTATACATATACAGTTACTGAATTACATATGCTTTCATTGATATGATTTAAACATGATTTTATGCATACATGAACATGTTTTCACGTAATTCTATTTATTTCTTGTACATGTGTATTTGCTTTTGTACATGCCACATGGCATTCTTATGTACTCGTTGGGTTGCATTCTGACAGCCCTAAATCTGCATGTCTAGATTCTGGAGCTTGGACATTGGTGGGTCCTTGTTGCTGATCGGAGTGCGTAGCAGAAGTGTAACAAGTCTCAAGATCGGAACCTGGCATAGACTTGAAGACCTAGTAGCAGATCCTCCTGGTTTATTTTCTTGGTCAAGCTCTCGAGATTTCTTTCCCGCTCGTGAGCATCTACCTGTATCATATCATGTAAATCTCCTTTAATTCATACTTTTGTATGATCCGGTGATATAATATTCATGTAATATTGGATCACATGCTGTGATAACATTGTACTTGAACTGTAATGTTAGAATGTATATCATCACTGTGCTTCTGTACTCTGATTTCTGACTATACTGTTATACTTAGCGTACGTATGTGAGAGTATTTTCGCCCTGCATATGTACGTTGTAGTAGCATTTTCATACCCGATGAGGCAGGATGTTACAGGTTGATATCAGAGCTTAGGTTGAGCTCTTCTACCTTCCGTACAACTAGTGGGCAGATTAATGTGATATTAATTTGCAACAGGAGCAAGAATCGGAGATATGCATTCCAATATCAAGTACAAGTTATCTGTCCTTCCTGATAATCTTCCTTTGACTCCTAAAATCTTTCCATCCGCCTTTTTCTCAGGTCCCACTATCCCGATCTTTTCTATTCCAAGTCAGTAAATCTTGTAATATCGGCAACTATTTTTAATCAAGTATCATTAAATCTTGTTCTAATTGTTACTTTGATATTTTTCATGTACATCTCTCTCCTTAACGAAATTGCGATGATGCAATTTTTACGAGGTGGGAAGAATGTAATACCCTGATTCCAGTATACGTATCATTTTATGGTTTTCGATATTTTGGATTTGTATGTATCATTTCATGTATGTATTTTCTTCCACTTAATCTGAAATTTTTACACGAGACTCTGTATTGGCATTAGATTCTATCCTAGAAATTTCAAAACTTTTCTTTTTAAATTATTATTTAAAAATTAAATATTTTCTCTCTCAAATTTTCCTTTTATTCTTTTCTAAATTCATTTCTTTTCCAATTTACTACATTTTTATTTTTTTATTATTTTCTCAAGGGACATTTACACATAACCCCCTAGCAAATTACTATTTGCATTTCTATTTCTTCTTCTTCTTTTTTTTTCTTTCTTTTCTTTTCTCAATTTATCTAGAACCTTCCTTAGCTTCTTCAAGAAGCTAAGGCTTTGGCTTCTACTACAAGCCTCTTCTTCTCCTTTTCCTTCTCCCCCTTACCTCCCACACCATGGCCGGCCCTCTCCCTCACTCCTCCCATTTTTCTTTCTCTAGAAAAATAACTAAAAACCCTCCAAAAATTCTCTAAAAATCATTTTACCCTACCATCGCCTCCTAAAACCACTCCACCACCACCATAATCTTTCTCTACCTTCTCTATGCTAGCCATAATTTTTCCTAATTATTCCCAAATCATTCTCTCTATAAAAAAAGCCCTAAAATCCACTTTCTCTCTAAAAACCTACTCTCTTTACAAAAACCACACCACCTCCGGCCACCAGAAGGCCGGCCACCTCCATAGTCTCCTCCACATGCTCCTCCACCTCCAATATTTTTTCCTAATTTTTTCTCTCTCTAAAACCCTAAAAACTCACTTTCTCTCTTCTCTTTTCATTTTTCTCTTTCTAGATTTCTCAATCTCTCTCCCATTTTGCTCAGGCCGCTAGCCACCTAGGCCTTCTTTATCTTCTCCTCTACCTCCTCCACCGATCTCACATCCAAAACCCTTTCTCTCTAGAAAATCAAAACCCTAGTTTTCTCTCTCTAGATATATATCTCTTCTTCACACTTACTCTCTCTAAAAGCCCATACCACCCTCCCTCCTTCCTCCTATAGTCTAGCCAGCCCCTTGGCTGCCCACGTGCACACATGTGCACATGTGCACGTGGTATCGGGTATTTTTCTGATATAGGCGAGTACTCTATCCTTGATGCATATGTGTACATATACATATGTACACATATATTTGTACACGTGCATGCATATTTCATGTTCTGTGCATTTTTAGAAATTTCCTATAATTTTTAGAAATTATCTGGCATTTTAGAATTTTCCTGCATTTTAGAAATTATCTGTATATTTTTTAGGAATTTTCTTGTATTTTCTGAATTCATCTGTGTATTTCTAGGATTTTTTGTGTAGTTAGAAATTTTTTACATATTTATATGTATTTTCTGAGTATTTAAGAATTTCTTGTGCATTTTTATGGATTTCCTATAATTTTCTGGAATTAATATATATTTTCTGCAATTATCTGTATTTTTTATATTTGGGACTAATAGTAGTGCAGGTTGCAGAAAAAGACCCTTGGGACGAACTTTCTTTCTAGGGATCGTAGTCTTGGGAGACCCCTCCCGGTTATCCAAGGGCAATAGCCACCGCCCATCATCATTAGGGTTTCGAGGTAGCCGGATAGGGGTTCTATGTCTCAGATGCTCTATCCATTCTGGAATATCATCCAAGAGACCGATTTGCAGGTCACCCATTACCTTTGGGTTTCGTGGTGATTGGGGGCAGAGGGTTCACCCACTCAGCTCAGGAGCTATGTGTTGTGATAATAATTGTTATTATTATTATATTATTGATTTTGTGTGTGATACTAACTTCTTCTACAGGTACTTATACAGCCTTCGGGCTTAACCGCTATGCGGTTTATACTAAAGCCTCTCGGCTTTAACCTCTTTGAGGCTTATTAACAGCTTAGCTCCATTCTGGCAACACCTGGTAGGCGTATTTAGCGTTCATCATTTTATTCACTAAACTCATTAAGGTAGAACTCTGTCAGATTTCAGACTCGCAGTCTAAGCCGAGTCATTTTTGTAGCTCCGCCTAGCACTTTACTGATTAAACACTGTTCGCTGATTGTACCCCCATCATTGCTTTGCTCCGCTTGTATATGCATAGTTGTAATGCTGCTTTAATACTATTAACTGGATACTAATACTGATATTACTATTACTGATACTGACTACTAATATTGACATTACACCTACCATATGGATACTAACTACAGAACATTCACTGATTACTAGACGGTACCATAACTCCTAATCTATAACGCTACATTAATTCCAGACATGGTACCGTAATTCCTAACTGAATACAATCATGGCTACCACTTTATGAGGAATTACTCTAGATACTCCTGTTACTAATATGATGTGTGAAATTAAGTGCCACGTAGAATAAAGTTCCACATCACACGTCTCTGTGGTGGGGGCCACCTCTTGAATCTACAGGGACCACCTCTAGAATCCCTCATCTTCCTATACTTTACTCATGATTGATCCTTGTAAATGGTTTATCATGATTATATTGCACACTGGACAAACTTCAATAATAAATTACTCAACATACATTGGGGTCGGGGGAAACTGATGATTTTAATATGCACGGTTTCATGATGGTTCGATGTTGCAACTACTGTTCCGGATCCACATGAGGTCACAGGGGACCGGTTCGGGTGAAATTGCACCCCTAACCTGATCCATTCCTGTTACTGTTACGGCTTAGCGGCCTGTTCTGGGAGCCAAACCCAGATGTTCTGAGGTCGTTGTCTTGGGTATGCACGGGGCACATTATGAACCTGAACAGTTAATCCCCATCAATTTCAAACTAACTCATCTTATTCATATGTGGATGTATGTGTCTCAAAAACACATACCAAGACATATGGATCAGATGAACAATAAGAATGTAACAGCCCAACAATAATAATATTTGAAATGTATAATATTTGGTCTCTCTTTCGTTCAGGTATTGATACTCACATATCAAATCTGAGTGAGTTCTACTAGAGTATAGACTCTGGTATGACTGCTAGTCGTGTGGGATACTGGTAGGAAGACAATTAAAATGTCATGAGGTACTGATATTCATTATTCATAATACCTAATGCTGAACTTTTCCTAACATCTAGCATAGCTTAATTATCTGATAATAATAATGTCAGGAGCGGATGTTATTCGGTCGCTCCAAAGTTCGGACAATAATATTCGTATATCAGAATCCAGATGTGCTCTACTGAAAGTACTGACTCCAGTATGAGCTGCCAGTGGTATGAGACACTGGAGAGGAATGATTATAATAACAGTCGATACTAATTCTTATTATTATATTATTAAGTTATCCTAAAAATTACCTGTATAAGAATTCCAAACATAAATGATACTCCTGAAACTTGAACACTACTGACAGAAAACTGAAAATACAGATCACATATATACTGACATACTTATTGATCAACAATTCTGGTTGTATACGCCCAGTTGATGGTGAAGTGAGGTATATGGTATATAAATGAGGGTTTCCTTATTTGGATTATCCCCTCGACGTACTAATCTCCTGGTTCCAGAGATTGAGTTTATACAATTAGTTTTTCCTATATTTACATTATACATATACAGTTAATTAATTACATATGCTTCTTTGATATGATTTAAAATGTCCAGATTCTAGAGGTTGGACATTGGTGAGTCCCTGTTGCTGATTGGAGTGTGTAGCAGAAGCATAGCAAGTCTCATGATCGGAACCTGGCATAGGCTTGAAGACCTAGTAGCAGATCCTCTTGATTCATTTTCTTAGTCAGGCTCTCAAGATTTCTTTTCCGCTCGTGAGCATCTACCAGTGTCATATCGTGTCAATCTCCTGTAATTTATATTTTTGTACGTCCAGTGATGTAATATTCATGTAATATTGGACACAGGCTGTGATAACACTGTACTTGGACTGTAATGTTAGAATGTATATTACCATTGTGCTTCTATGCTCTAATTCCTGACTGTACTATCATGCTTAGGGTATGTATGTAAGGGTATTTTTGTCCTGCATTTTCGTACCCGATGGGGTGGGGTGGTACAGTTTTTCTTGACAAGGTTTTAAAGAGGCAGTATCACACGCTCATCAAGTGCATATGAATATGTACTCTTTTTTTCTTAATCTAGATTTTATCCCACTAGGTTTTATTGGTGAGGTGTTTAAAGAGGCATTTTCACGGATGGTGGACATCCAAGGAGAGTGTTGTAAAGATATAAAATACTGGATGACCACCATACCTCTTCACATTTCGTTATACATATAAGTTATGAATGCTTGAGTTAGTAGTGACTTTTTTACCTTCTCCTTTATAAATGCATATTGTGAATGCATAAAATAGTGGGTGGACTCTCCATCTTCCTTGTAACGTATGCTCTACATGCCTATAAATAGAGACTATAAAGAAGAATGAAATATATACAAGTTTGAGAACAATTTTTTCTTGGTTTTCTCCTCTCATTTCTCTAAACTTTTCTTAGTTCATAATATATTTTGTGTAATAAGGATTGAATTTTGAATGACTCTTATGCATCTCAGGTAACTGTCATTTGCTTTTCATCTATGGAAAAAGAAATGATCTTTCATCTTCTTTCTTGGATAAGTATCATGTTTTCTCTTTCTGATAAATGTTGTTTAAAGTTCCTATTTGAGACAAGGAGTATTAGGGACTCTATTAAATGATGTTTTTTTTTTATTCAAACTTCTTGTTTTAGATTGGGATGTAAATGTATAGCTAGATTTTAAACTTAGTTAAAAATTTGTAAATATATGACTAAATTTTATTTGGTGTAACACAAACATGAGTTACTAATAAATTAACTTTATAATCAAATAAGTTGTGATTATAGAGTGTACCTTATATGCCATCTCAAAGAACTCTCTAAGATGGTGCATCAAATATTGCTGCACATTATGATGTTCATGTTCTACATGTATATATATAAAAAATCATGTGGTATCGATTTCGTTTACTCATATATCAGAAGGTTAAAAATTTAAAGATTTTTCAACAATAGAACAAATACAATCATTAGATCAATGATTAAATAAACTCTAAATCATGTGATTTTTTACGTCTTAAGATATGAAGATCATAATGTGCAATCAGATCGTGAAAAAATGATGAGAAGATTGGAGTTTTGATGTGCGGTCTAGGATACATTTTCCTCATGATTATACTAGTAGAGATAATTTATACTAATTATTGAGCAGTATTTCATAATTTAGAGAATCAGTAGTAGTTTATCACCATATGCACGTATCAATGGCAATCTATAAATAAATAGAGTACCCTTAGTTTCAATAATTGTACATCCCTTTCTTTGTTGTTGTTATTGTTGTTATTTAATAGACTTTGTCATCCTTAGAACGTCCATAACCCTAATTGTTTAGTATGTAAAATGTAATATTCTGAGGAATTGAATTTTCAGGTATTAAATTTTTAAGAATATTGCACTACTATATTTTTAGCCAATAAAAGATATTCTAGCCAATAAACTATTATTGCATTCAGAAATATGACATTCATGAATAATTTTTCCTAAACTAACGTTGTGGTGTGAGATTAGTGGCAATGAAGTGGTGAAGGTGGTGGCAATAGAAGTTGCATTGACGGTGACAGCACTGGAATCAATGGCGCACTAGAGGTAGCGGTGGAGGCTGCGGTGACGATCGTGGCGTCATTTGTTGCAGTGGAGGCGGCAACGACGGTGATGGCAGTGTTTGCAACGACCGAGGTAGCGGGTGGACAACGATGGTGATGGTAGCCGCGACGGTCGATGATGGTTGTGACAGTCAGTGATGGCTACGACAGTCAGTGATGGCCACAACAGTCGGTCGGTGACCGCAACAATCACAATGGCAACGGTAAATAATGATAGCGATCAGCAGTTGATCAGTGATTAGTGGTGGGTGATTGATGATATCAGTCATGTTAGATAATAAAAATATATCCCTCAAATGTCACCTTAACTTCAGAGTTCTTGTGTAGTAATAGAGATTTTGATATGGTATGAGATCTAAGTTCAATTCCCACTATTTGCACTTTGAAAAACGGATTTAAAAAAAAAATACCGTGGCACATAAGCTTAAGTTTTGGTCCATAAAAAAGATGCTCGACCTGCGGGAGCGTGTTAAACTATAAAAATATTACCCTCAACCTTCACCTAAACTTCAGAGTTTTGATGTAGTAGTAAGAACTTTAATAGGCCGTTAATAGATGGTGGCGATCTGCATCGGCAATCGCCCGTGACTGTATTTTGCAGTGATGCTGACAGTTGGTAGTGGTGGCCTACAATAGTAGTGGCTATGGTTGGTCGGTGGCGGGAACAATCAACCGTTGAATGTGGCGATGGTGGCGATAAATAATTGTTGGTGGCTAACGGTTACTGATGGTAATGGTAGATGGTGGCGGTAGCAGCTACAGTCAATGGTGGCGGTGAATGTAAAAATGACACTAAATGCGCGATAATGGTCACTATGTTGACAAAAGATAAGAAAGAGATGAAAGATGAGAAGAATAATTAGATTTATTTCAAGGAAAAAGTTTTATTCTTTACGAATTTTCATTAGGTGGGAACATTGAATACCGGTATTCCACGGTAGGAATTATATTCCCACGAAATTAATGAGACAACTCAATGCCCAAGAGAATCCGATACTTCCGGGAGTATTGGGTTAAGTTTTTGTCAAACATAGAAATTCACACGGGAATTTAGAATTTTCAAATAAATTCCCACATAGCAAATGCTCCCAAGGATCCTTTCGCATGTTAGCAAATTATAATTTTTTCCCCCCTTAATTGAGAAAGTGTCGAAGTGCAGTATGCATGAGATCATGTGAGCGGATTCTTTTCTCGGATCCTAACTCCTACCCAAGCAATCAAGCACAGGTTTCTCTTTAAAACGCTGTCTCTAGATGGGGCATGTTCTCATTGTCCCAACCTTCGCAAATTACGAGGGAACAATGAATGTTGTTCACTTTGCTTCGAGGGGGTTCACAATTGTTTGCTCAGGTCCATACGAAGTTCCTTCAAACACTCAAATGCAATCACTTCTGCTGTTCTCAAGGTCGTGCATGGAGTCCTCTTTCGACTCGGCATATCAGCCACTGTGTTTTGAGGTTTTGGTTTATACTTTAGGGAGCAAGTGAACCGTTGACTATTACAGATGTTCAATCACTTGACATGCAGATGGTTAATGATCTTCTCCTATAATGCTCACAGCTTCAAAGATTGTACAACAACATAGCATCCCCGTTCATATGTTCTTCTCACAGTGATATGACACTGGTTATCTTTCTTTTTTTTTTTTTTTTTTTTTGGTTCTCTTTTGCTAATTGTACTCAAAACACGTCGTTAAAACTGGACAAAACCAAACAAAAATATATAGTTTTTAAAAGTGGATATTTTTATACTAAAATCATATGTGTGTGATATAAAAGTGTCCTTGACTCATCATAATTATGTTGGAAAATAAAACCGGAGGTCTACGTGCAAACATCGGAGTTTTCCCGCAGAATAGTCACGAACACAGTAAGAACAAATCAAAGAGAAAAATACAGATTTAACGAGATTCGGCAATTGTCTATGGTCTCGAGACAGAGGGGGAGAAAGATCTTATTAATCAATCAATTCAGGTTATAATAGTTAGGGACAATACCCCTCTTTATATAGTTAGAGAATCCACAAAGAAAAGGAAACTAACAAGTCTGAATTCGGATAAGAAACGAATTCAGAACCCAAAAAGGAAACAACCCAGAACTGATATGCGGTCGACCGGGCAGTCCATCGCTAGCTATGTAGTTTAAGAACAGCACTCTGGACGGTCGACCGGGAAATCGACCGTTAGTTGTGCATAGTGCAAAACAACTCCTTGGTCGGTTGACCGCCGGTCGACCGATTGTCTTCTGCTGCTATTGTTTTCTCTGGGTGGTCGATCGGGCGGTCGACCGCTACAACGCCTTTCTTCTCTTGTGCGCGTCTGTGCATGGTCAGTCAACCGGGCGGTCGATCGGCTCTCTCTCTTCAGTTTTGTTCTGGTCTTCAATCAAGTCTTGAACACGCCGTTGACCTCCAAACTTTGTGCTATCTTCTGCAATGAGCTAAAAAAACTCTACCAATAATATATTACACTCTCTTCCCACAAATTATGTATCACAACTCAGAGAAATCCATTTAGGTCTTTATCATAATGTGATTCTCTATAATTTGACTCATCCTCTCAGTCGGCGGAAGGCATCCCAAAGCACGTACTTGTTCGCGTCGCTGCATGTTAACGGGTTTCTCTTGTTGCACCCATCTCGAACACTCCAGCCGCGCTGCTCCCCACCTCTGCATTCTCAAATCTTGCGCATAAATTTAATAGCTAATTTTAGTGGATTCATTCCGCAAAATGTATAGTAAACAATGGTCGAATCTAGCTTACCAAATGACGATGGATTCTCAGCAACTTGAAGGACCACATCATACGAGTTACAATATGCAATTCTCATTCCAGGAAGAGTCCTGTTGAGTTTATCTGCCAATCCTTGCAATTTTCTGTTGAAATCTCTTGCAACCTTGCTGTATTCTTCGTTGCAGCTGCCTCCACTCCTTAGATTTGCCGCCCATTCCGGTGGCAAACAGCCCATGGGAGGAATACCTGTCAGGTCTGGTTTGCGAGCGCCCAAGTCATAAAGATTGGTAAGGAAACGTTCTGATATGCCAATGAGGAAATTCTAATACTCCTCGGACAAGAACAAATAAAGATAAATAAATAGTAAATGTAGCTAATAGGAATAAAAATGATAGCACACCAGTGTTTAATGTAGTTCTGTCAATTTAATATATGTCCACGAGAAAAGATAACAAGAAGAGTATACTAATCAAAAGAGGAGAATACAAGAGATTATAACTCTAATCTTTCTCACATCCAAACCCACAAAACTCAATTACAGCGGACTTTAGTAAAAGACAAGTGAGAGAAGACAATGATGCAATCTTAAACTTTCTCGTTCTCTTAGGGCCTGTTTGGTTAAAGGTGGAAGTGATAATAGTTCCCTTTGGAACTTGAGAATTAGTTAGTAAGTTTTCCGGTGTTTGGATGTTATTGGGAAGTGTGGTTTGGAAAATGTTATGTCTTTTTCGGTGTTTGGATGGTAATGTGAAAGTAGAAGTAGAAAAGTTGACCGCAAAATGATTAAAATAAAAATTAGACTGTAATTAGAATGCAAATGAGATTTATATGATCACAAAATTAACTGTTTTGTGCTACAACTTATTACAAATGAGATTTACACGACCACAAAATTAACTGAAACACTCTGAAAGTGAGAAAATGGTTGTGTAAAAGAGAAAAGGAAAAAAGAGTTTTCTTATTTTACTTTTCCAATATTTAGATAGATAGGAAAGTGAGCAATTATACTTCCTCATTTTCTTACTTCCCTCCTTCACTTTCTTGTAACCAAACACTCACTCCACTATCTTATGTAATATCATAAACAGGCAAAAAAAAAAAAAAAAAAATGAAACTAGTTGAATCATCACGTCTCGAATCATCATTTCTCTATTCATGCGTGCATGTATCATGGGTTATCAAATTTTCATATGATTTAAGAATTTCTAGCTTGGATTATCTAATCCATTTTGGCATTAATGAAAAATTTTGAATAAGCGATTGGTTGGTGAGTGACTAGGACAAGACATGTATATTTGCCTTCAAGTCACAGTAAGAGAGCCTCGGCGTGGCATTGTACAGTAATTTTCCAGAAAATTGTTGGTCCCTAGGCTCCCTACACAGAGCGCCTCCCTCACTATTTCATTGGCCCTGTCCACTCCTAGAATGCTTCTTAGCTTTGCCTAGTAGGCTTTGCAGGACTCTAGTCCCTTCCACAGAGGCACGACAGACTACAGGAGAAAATTACTGACCATTACTTTCGTAGCTGAATTGGGAGACTTGAGGAAACGTTTGGAGCACGTTTTCCACTCACACTGGATTGTTATTTATGACCTGTTTAGTTAAGGGTGGAAGTGAGAAATTGAGGAAGTTGTAACAATTCCTTTTAGAACTTGGGAATTGGTTAGTAAGTTTTTCGGTGTTTAGATATTGTTGAGAAGTGTGGTTTGAAAAATGTTTTGTCTTTTTCGGTGTTTGGACGGTAATGTGAAAGTGGAAGTGAAAAAGTTGACCACAAAGTTGACCATAAAATAATATTAAAATAAAAATTCATTAAGAAAAATAAAAAATGGACTGTAATTAGAATGCAAGTGAGATTTACATGATCAAAAAGTTAACTGTCTTGTACTGCAACTCATTACAAATGAGATTTACATGACCACAAAATTAACTGTAGCACTCTGGAAGTGAGGAAATGATTGTGTAAAAGAGAAAAGAGAAAAGGAAGTGGGGTTTTCTTATTTTCCTTTTCTGGTGTTTGGATAGATAAGGAAGTGAGCAATTATACTTCCCTATTTCCTTACTTCCGGCCACTTCCTTGCAACCAAACAGAGAGTTTGACCCAAAAGTTGAAATAGAAAAAATAGAATTTGACACAACTTTTTTTTATCCAAACTGATATTAAATTAGTGAAAACTACAATTTAAAAAAATCCAATTAAAGATTTTCAAACTACAATTTGTAAACTTATAATGATGACTGAAAATTGCTTTTAGGTTCACAGGGAGTTTGAGTTGTGTCAAAATCTCCCTGGAAAAAAAATCGTATCAAAAAGCCCTTTGATCAAATTTTGTTTATTTGTAGGTCCCTCTCTTAATACATGACTTGGTGTATATTCATATTA
Organism: Agave tequilana; assembly: GCA_038442645.1. Taxonomy (NCBI): domain Eukaryota; kingdom Viridiplantae; phylum Streptophyta; class Magnoliopsida; order Asparagales; family Asparagaceae; genus Agave; species Agave tequilana. Next base: position 155,603 of record JAVJIF010031880.1, on the reverse strand, counting down.
CTCAAATTGTCTTACTTTAATTGATGCATGTGCAGTCATTTGTCTTTTAATTGGCTCACGTGATGTACTGTGAAATTTTTTATGACAGTTGATTTCATTGTTTTGTTGTTCAATTCAAAATTCGTAATGTAATTGTTTCGCTGTCTACTTCAATTGTTATTTGTCCAAATTTTGTTAACTTGATCAAAATAGTTATAAAAAATTATTTAAATATGTAAAAATAAAAATAAATGAAAACAAAAAAATAATTAATGACTTGTTTCATAAATCATTTAACCTCTATTTTTATAAAATAAAAATCATTTAACATATGGATATTTATTTATTTTTTTCACTTATTTGTTTGTTTATCTTTTTTATTATATTCTGTGCAACCCATGATCTGTGAAGCCCCCAATCCGCCCCCGATCTGTGAAAATCGCAGCACCGAGCTTCTCCGACTCCAGCGAGCTACTTGAGTCTCCGCTGGCTCATTAAAACCCCAAGCAGCGAATAATTTTTGAATCTTAGATACAAATTTCTGTTGGTTATAAAGATTGTTTATATTTTGTGGTCGTATGTTTCAAAAGGTAGTCATGTTCCCAAAATGTGGACATATATCCCAATAGTTGGACACATTTTCAAAAATATGGACATATATTATACCTGGTATTCAAGTTCCCAAAATATAGACATATATTCCAATAGTTGGATATTTTTTTTTAAAATGTGGACATATATTCCAAAATGTGGACATATATTCCAATTTTTGGACATTTGTTTCCAAAATGTGGATGTATATTCCAAAAGGTGGACATATAATCCAAAAAGGTGGATATTTTCTTCAAAATGTAGACATATATTCCAAAATTTATAGATAAATACAAAGTAGAAAATCTCACATTTCCTATTTGATTACTAAGTAGGATTAGTACCAAAGTTAGTACAAAGTATAAATATTGGATAGTAATGAGAAAAAATGGTATATATTTCATAAGGTGGACATATTTTCAAAAATATGGACATTTACTTGGAAATATTGACATATACTCTGAAATATAGACATTTGTTTCAAAATGTGGGCATATATTACAAAAAGTGGACATATATTCCAAAAAAATGGACATATATCTCGATTTTTGGACATTCTTTTCCATGGAGATATATTCCAAAATTTATAGATAAATATAAAATAAAAACTCTCACATTTTCAATTTGATTACCAAGTAGGATTAGTTTCAAAATTAGTACTAAAGTATAAACATTGGATAGTAATGAGAAAAAATGGCATATACTTCATAAGGTGAACATATTTTTCGAAAATATGGACATTTACTTGGAAATGTCGACATATATTCTGAAATGTGGACATATATTCTGAAATTTGGGCATATATTCCAAAATGTGAATATATACCCAAAAATATGGATACAATGTTAAAAAAGTGGACATAATCATACTAAGATGGACAAAGTATTGGAGAATGATATCTTTATCTTGTCCAAATCGGGAATAGGATATAGCATTGGGGCATAAGATCGCTTGAATATCTCCACCTTCATGTAATCATTTAGGTAATTCACTACGCTATGCCGCACGATAAAAATAAGACATTTTATACCTACCTTAATTTCTTTCTGTCCATCTTTATCAATTTCTGTTCAACTTTCTCTTTTTATGTCTACCTTACTCTCTTTCTGTCCACCTTTGTCAATTTCTGTCCAACTTTCTCTTTTATGTTCACTTTACTAAACCTCTGACGATAGACTCTGGCATAAATCCCCAATGGAGAGGATCAAACTCCACTTGTTATTCTCATCAATAGAATAGCAAGTCCACAAAACTTATTCAAAACACAAATCCAGATCTCACTGTCAAGTTAACATCACACCTCTGACAGTAACCTTCTCAAATTTCCCCGATAGAGTTATTTAATTTGCTAAGTTAATATCACACTGATCGAGTTTTTACCTGCACACAAAAATAAGGAATTTAGATTTAGTAGTTGTAACACCCCATTCCCAGTATACGTGCACAGTTACGTATCTTGATTTTTGGTGCATTTTATTCTTATTATTTTATTTATTTTCTACTATTTAAATACTTACTCATATAACTGTACTGCATGATTTGATCTGTTTGGTATTCAGATTTGACTAATTTTAGTTTCAAATATTATTTTTTAATATTCTAGATTTTTCATGATTTTCTGGAATTTTTCGGAATTAAATTGTAGATCTTCAAAACCGGTGTCGACCAGTATCACTGGTTGATTCCAGGAATTTTAATTTACAATTGGAATCAAATTTCCGGATTCTGCTTTCACATTCCTTCTTAGAATTATGTTTTCTTCCTTTGGGCATTTTCTGGGAATTTTCAGATTTTATCAAAAATCCAGCCTACCCGGTGTAGACACCGATCCTAGTATATTCCAGGATTTTTATTTTGAAAATGAGATAGAATTTCTGGAAACCGATTTCACCAAAAGTCATTTCATAATATTTATGATTTTTGTGAATTTTTGGATAACTTTCCGAGACACTTTAATTTTTGGTCATTTCTGGAGTTTTCGGTATTTTCCCAGATACCGAGAATTTATCCAAGTTTTCCACTTATCTCTTTTTCCATTTTTCTCTCTCCTTCCTCAAACGCGAGTTTTGGCCAAATGGATCCATCATTAAACGCGGAGACCCTTCCCTTGCTGCATTTAATGCTTATGGGCTAAAGCAACTCTTGTCCAATCACCCATGCCTTGTCCTTTTCTTTTGAAACGCAGCCTCCTTGCGTTTTCCTCTGGACGCAGCCTTGAGCTCCCGCGTTTGGCTCTTTAAATGGCCTAAACGCAGCCTTGGGACTTTGCAAACGCAGCAATCCTTGGAGGGAAAGTAATGATGACTTATTATTATATTATTTTCCCCTTCTATATATATATAACTTCTATCATCTCTCTCCTTCATTTTCTTCATTTCCTTTGTTTCCTGCAAGCTCCAACAGCAAGCTCACCACCACCAAGCTCCTTGGCCGGCCATCACCACCACCCACCAAAGCCATTCTCTCCACCACAAATCCTCCTACTCCATCTCCTCCATTTTCAACCACAAACACCATCTCCTTCAACCCCTTTCACCAAGAGAACCTCAAAGAACCCACCTTCATCAAAAAGCTTCACCACCATCTCCTCCACCACCTACACCACCGTAGCCTCCACCGAGCATACCATCTTCACCCCCTCGTCAACCTCTTTCTAACGGACTATAGTTTCGTCCCCCGCAACAACGTTTGCAAGATCCCGTTTTGGCTTGATGAACTAGACTTGCACCTCCATCTTCTCCAAAGCAACCACAACCCTTTCCATCAACTTGTGAGAACCGGCACCCTCCTGTTGGATTGGGACCGCGTTTCTCTGCGTTGGACGCACCTTAGGCGAGTAATTCTACTCGCCATGACTTGATATTATTTCATGATTGTAAACAAAACACAACCCTCAAGAACTAATTTCTGTTCTGTTCTGGACTCTATTAGTCGACTTGGCCCAAACGCAAGTCGACTAACCCTTTGAAACGCAGCTCTCAAATAATAGGATCTGCTCAGTTTTGAACTTCATTAGTCGACTTGACCAATTTATCAGTCGACTAATCCTTTGGAAACGCACCTTTGATTCTGAAACGCAGCATAGTTAGTCGACCACTCCCTTGCGTCCAGTCGACTAGCCTTTCTCTGCAAACGCAGCTCTTTGAGACGCACACTTTATTAGTCGACTTGGTGTTTTCCCCTAGTCGACTATCTTCCCTTCGGAAAACGCAGCTTCCTTGAAACGCAGATTTCCCTAGTCGACTACCTACTGTTCCTAGTCGACTAACGCAGCTCCCTTGAAACGCGGTTTTTCTGAGACGCAGCCTTCCTAATCGACTAATCTTATTTCCTAGTCGACTAACACTTTCCTGAAAAACGCAGCTCTCCCAAAACGCAGCTCTCCCAAACGCAGCTTTTCTAGTCGACTTGCCCTCTACCTATAGTCGACTAATCCCTTCCCAAGTCGACTACTTATTCTCTCCAGTCGACTAATCTTGACTATTTACTATGATTAATTACTTCTTTAGTTTTGAACATTATCTTTGGGTCATATAGTTTATGTTGCTATTTGCAATGCCTGTCACCTGTTTATACTACTTGTCATTACATACTACTATTTAACACATGTATATCACCTGGCAACTGTAGTGTTATCATCTAACACCTGACATGCTACCTCTTGGCATGACTTGTTACCTGCAATTATCATCCTCCGGTCATGCTATCACTTGACACAAGGCATGATACACCTGACTCTTATAATTATCATTATAACGGGAATGATAACCGGACTTCATGATTTACAAACTTGATTACATGATAGTACGAACCAGTACTCCTGATATACCTGTATTCCTGACATGTTCCTGCTCATTCCCGAAATCTGATAATTATTTAATATACCATAAAATGAGACAACTTACATTGGGTCGGGGGGAAACATGCGGCTATCAATATGTGTTCGTGTTTACAGTGGCATTAGGTATGTTGTGCAACTGAATTTCCGGTCTGACCTGTGGGCCTCCAGGCGACCGAGGGGAGTGCTGGCTCCCTCATTCCTGGTACCATCATGATAAGGGCATACAATAAGTCCCTCCTGTTAGCCTTGCGGCAGGTTCCGTCCACCAAGCAACGGAACATCCTGGGCCGTGGTCCCGGGTATGCACGGGACCCACTGTAAACATAGTTCGTTGATACCCCCGCTGGTTTCCAATAACAACCTTGCTTTACTCGGATATGGAACTATGTGTGCTGGGACGCTAGTTCACATAGCTAGATATCAGGGTAAGATGAGTATAATAATAATATAATATTAAGACGCTAATTTTGGGTGTCGTATGCGCTTGGATTACGGTGACATGAGATAAAGGTATATAGATGAGGGTTTCCTTGTTTGGATTATTCCCTCGAGGTACTAGTCTCATGAAGCCATAACTTAAGCGTATACATTGCCCTTTCTTTTTAACATGTTGTACTTCTGTTACTCGCTGGATGATTATTCATGATATTGTACCAGCTTTCGTATTCTTATTCTTATGCCACTTGGCTGCAACCTGATAACTTGTTTGGGAGGTCCTGACTCCCTTGAATTTGTATGTTCAGGTTCCGAACCTTGGATCGAGGTGGAGCCTTCTGTGGAAGATCAAGCTTTCCTTGCCGAGCAAGTTGACTAGTCTCGGTTTCTGTTGTACCTGATCTTCATTTTGAGCTCGCGGAATCCCCCATCAACTCGTGAGCATATTGTAATTATATTGTAAATCGTACTTTTGTGCTTGGCTGTGATATATGATGCATGTGATATGTAATAGTATGTCACATCCTGTGATAACCTTGTACTTTGTACTTCTTGTGTTGGCATATGAATAGACGCTACGCTTGTCGTACTCTGATTCTCGCTTGTACTAATGCTTAGCGTATATACGTGAGGGTATTTCCGACCTGCGTATGTACGTTGCAGTGACGTTCCCGTACCCTCCGGACCGGGGCGTTACAGGTTGGTATCAGAGCATAGGCTCTCACACCTATAGTACAATCAAGCAGCAAATTAATGTAATTTGCCATTGCCAACTACAATGTACAAGTTATCCAGTCCTTCTTGATTCCTTTCCTTGTGTCCTAAAATCCTTCCATCCTTCCAGTTTCCAGTCATCTTTTTACCAACATAAGTATGGATAGAAGGACGGGTCGTAGCAACCCCGGACAAGCATCAAACGGACCCACAGGAGAGAATGTTGAGATTCTGAGGGTTATCCAGACTATGATGGAGAATCAGCAACAGCAGACGGAACTCCTTCGGCAAGAGTTAGTAACTCCCAAGGAACAAAGGCCGGGGAATGTATCAGACTTCAGGCGGTTACAACCGGCGATATTCACGGGAGAAGAGAAACCACTAGATGCTGAGCAATGGCTGATTGACACCACAGATCTGTTGAACGCAGCCCGGGTCCCAAAAGAAAATCAGGTAGAGGTCGCTAAGATTCAGCTAAAGGATGTAGCCAGGACCTGGTGGCTAGCTGAAGAAGCGAGATTGGAGAAACCTGTCTCGTGGGACCAGTTTTCCCAAGGCTTCTATAGTAGATTTTTCCCTGCCACTGCTCAGAAAGAGATGGAAGAGCAGTTTATCCGACTTCAGCAATGGAACCGGTCCGTGGATGAGTATGCCGCGGAGTTCTTGAGGTTGAGCCGCTTCGCTCCATATATGGTGGCTGATGAAGAAAAGCGGGCGAGTAGATTCCAACAGGGTTTGCGAATGGACATTCAAGTTCTCTTGATGCCCCAGCAGCTGAAAACTTATTCCCAAGTCCTCACCATAGCTCGGGAGGTGAGCGAGGTCTGGAGAAAGGGAAATCTAACATGATGAGGAACCAGGCCATGAAGAGGCCATTTCCACAAGCAGGGAGAGGAGGTCCATACAGAGCAGCGAGGGTTCCGCCAATGAGACGACCATTTCGGCGAGCCCCCTTTCAGGCAACCCAACCATTTCCCGTTTGTAACTATTGCCAGAAACCAGGTCACTCCCGACAGAATTGCCGTAGGGCAAATGGGTTATGCCTGGCATGTGGTTCCCGTGATCATTCAGTAGAAGTCTGCCCCCACAAGAGAATGGGAATAGCCAACCAAGCACTACCAGCACTTCCAGGGCCAGATGGACAGAGGAACCAGGGACAAATGGTTAGGAGAGCCCTTCCCCCTCCCCCACAGCAAGTTATCCGCCCAGTCCAGAGGGGAGTTAGAGCTGCAGCAGGTCGTGGAAGAGGACGAGCCTACAACCTGACAGCGGAAGAGGCCGAAACTTCTGGAGAAGTGGTAACAGGTAAGATCAGGGTACACTCGAAGCCCGTTCTTGCCCTCTTTGATTCGGGTGCATCTCATTGTTACATATCTGATCGTTTTGTTGCCTTGCATTATATACCTGTTCGAACTTTAGACCACCAATGGGAGATTAGTACAGGGAATGGAGTAGTCGTATCTACTAAGGTTTGTATTGATTGCCCTGTAGAACTCTGTAACAGGACCTTGGCCATAGATATGCTCGTACTAGATACTAAAGGGTACGACATAATTTTAGGCATGACTTGGCTCAGTAAATACCATGCAGTCATTGATTGTCGAAACAAGAAAGTCATTTTCAGAATGCCACTTCAGCCTGAGTTCCAATTTGAAGGAGAACACAAACTTGACAAGGGAAAAACACAGATGACTATTGGTGAGATCCAGAAGAAGAGAGTGCCAGTTTGGAATGAGTTTCCAGAAGTATTTAAGGAGATCTCAGGACTTCCACCCGATAGGGTAATTGAGTTTTCCATTGATACCCTTCCAGGCACAGTTCCGATATCCAAAGCTCCATACAGAATGGCACCCACTGAGTTAGAAATTCTAAAGAAGCAGCTACAAGAATATTCTGACAAGGGATTGATTAGACCAAGTGCTTCACCATGGGGAGCTCCAGTGCTATTGGCCAACAAAAAGGACGGTGGTAAACGGTTATGTATAGACTATAGAGAGTTAAACAAAGTTACCATCAAGAATAAGTACCCCTTACCAAGAATTGATGATCTGTTTGATCAGCTTCATGGAGCCCGAGTATTTTCAAAGTTGGATTTGCAATCAGGATATCACCAGCTAAGGGTAAAGAAAGAAGATATTCCAAAGACAGCATTCAGGACCCGTTATGGCCATTATGAATTTCTAGTTATGCCCTTCGGAGTCACCAATGCCCCTGCAGTTTTCATGGATTTGATGAACAGAGTGTTCTCATCATATTTGGATCAATTTGTAGTTGTTTTCATAGATGACATCTTGATCTATTCGAAGAATGACAGAGAGCATGCAGACCACTTGAGAATAGTGTTACAGACTCTCCAACAGGAACAACTTCATGCTAAGCAAAGCAAGTGTGAATTCTGGTTAAATAGTGTGGCCTTCCTTGGACACATAATTTCAGAAGAAGGAATTTCAGTAGACCCCAGCAAAATCCAGGCAGTGAAGGACTGGCCAATTCCAAGGACAGTAACAGAAATTAAGAGTTTTATTGGATTGGCCGGATATTACAGGCGCTTTGTCCAAGATTTTTCTAAAATTGCAGCCCCGTTAACGAAGCTCACCCGGAAAGGAGAAAAATATATTTGGACCGAGGAATGTGCTGCAGCATTTGAACAATTAAAAGAAAGACTCATTACAGCTCCAGTTTTGAAGACTCCCTCAGGAAGAGGAGGGATGGTTATATACAGTGATGCATCCGGGAAAGGCCTAGGGTGTGTATTAATGCAGCATGGTCATGTCATAGCTTATGCATCCAGGCAACTGAAACCACATGAGAGGAATTACCCAACTCATGACTTAGAGCTGGCGGCGGTAATATTCGCATTGAAAATCTGGAGGCATTATCTTCTGGGAGACAAGGTGCTAATCTACACTGATCACAAAAGTCTTAAGTATATCTTCACGCAGAAAGAATTGAACATGAGACAGAGACGGTGGCTTGAATTAATGGCAGACTATGATATAGATTTACAGTATCATCCAGGCAGAGTCAACACAGTACCAGATGCATTGAGCAGGAAGCCAGAAAATAAGATGCTAGTACGACTTACTCAGCAGAAGGAATTGATTCAGGATATCATAAAACTGGACTTGATGATAGTACAAGGAATTGATAAGACAGGACAGTTGATGACCTTTCAGATCCAACCGACCCTGATGGATGAGATTAAGGAAGCTCAGAAAGAAGACCCCAGATTACAGAAATTCAGAGCTCAGATAGAAGCTGGATTGAGAACTGACCTCCGTATACATTCGGATAATGCCTTATATTTTGGTAATAGAATTCGTGTTCCCCAAGGAGAAGTTCGACAGAAAATTTTGGCAGAGGCACATAGTTCGGCTTATTCCATACACCCAGGAGGAAATAAGATGTATCAAGATTTGAAACAGAAGTTTTGGTGGAATGCTATGAAGAGGGAGATAGCCCAGTATGTGGCCAAGTGCTTAGTTTGCCAACAGGTAAAGATAGAACACCAGAGAACAGCTGGACTTCTTCAGCCCTTGCCAATACCCGAATGGAAATGGGAGCATATCACCATGGATTTTGTTACAGCTCTACCCCGAAGTCCAAAGGGTAATAATGCAGTATGGGTGATCGTTGACCGCCTCACAAAAGCAGCTCACTTCCTACCTTTCAGAGTAGGTCAGTCAACAGAAGTTCTTGTAGAAAAATATATGAAAGAAATTGTTCGTCTACATGGAGTTCCAGCTAGTATCGTGTCAGATAGAGACACGAGATTCCGATCACATTTTTGGGAAAGTCTCCAAGAAAATTTAGGAACTCGTCTGAAATTCAGTACTTCATATCACCCCCAGACAGACGGACAATCTGAACGGACTATCCAGATCCTTGAAGACATGTTACGAGCCTGCATGATAGAATTTAAAGGGTCATGGGAGGACTACATTCATTTGGTGGAATTTTCTTATAATAACAGCTATCAGGCCAGTATCAAAATGGCACCATATGAGGCATTGTATGGCAGGAAATGCAGGTCACCGATATGTTGGGACGAAGTCGGCGAAAGAAGACTTATGGGACCAGACATTCTAGTTCAGACAACAGACAAGGTCCAAGTTATCAGAAATCACCTCCGGGCAGCACAGAGCCGACAAAAGAGTTGGGCTGACACGAATAGAAGACCATTGGAGTTCAGAACAGGCGACCATGTATTTTTAAAGATATCACCCACAAAAGGGGTAATCCGGTTCGGTACTCGTGGTAAACTTAGTCCGAGGTACATCGGCCCATTCGAAGTTTTGGATCGCGTGGGAAATGTGTCTTACCGTTTGGCATTACCGCCATCTTTGGAAGGAGTACACAATGTATTCCATGTATCACAGTTGAGGAGGTATGTCAAGGATGAGAGTCACATTCTAGATCACTCAGAATTGGAATTGCAGCCAGATCTGTCTTACGTAGAGCAACCGATGGCCATCCTGGACAAAAGTGTTAAGACATTGAAGAATAAGACAATACCATTAGTACTGGTTTCTTGGAATAGGCATGTGCCAGGAGAAGCCACATGGGAACGGGAGGACGTTATTCGTGAGCGATATCCCCATCTATTTACAACTTAGTTGGTAAAACCCTTCTTCCTATTCTTCTCTACCGTCATCTTCCCCTTCCTGAAATTTCGAGGATGAAATTTTTGTAAGGTGGATAGATTGTAACACCCCATTCCCAGTATACGTGCACAGTTACGTATCCTGATTTTTGGTGCATTTTATTCTTATTATTTTATTTATTTTCTGCTATTTAAATACTTACTCATATAGCTGTACTGCATGATTTGATCTGTTTGGTATTCAGATTTGACTAATTTTAGTTTCAAATATTATTTTTTAATATTCTAGATTTTTCATGATTTTCTGGAATTTTTCGGAATTAAATTGTAGATCTTCAAAACCGGTGTCGACCAGTATCACTGGTTGATTCCAGGAATTTTAATTTACAATTGGAATCAAATTTCTGGATTCTGCTTTCACATTCCTTCTTAGAATTATGTTTTCTTCCTTTGGGCATTTTCTGGGAATTTTCAGATTTTATCAAAAATCCAGCCTACCCGGTGTAGACACCGATCCTAATATATTCCAGGATTTTTATTTTGAAAATGAGATAGAATTTCTGGAAACCGATTTCACCAAAAGTCATTTCATAATATTTATGATTTTTGTGAATTTTTGGATAACTTTCCGAGACACTTTAATTTTTGGTCATTTCTGGAGTTTTCGGTATTTTCCCAGATACCGAGAATTTATCCAAGTTTTCCACTTATCTCTTTTTCCATTTTTCTCTCTCCTTCCTCAAACGCGAGTTTTGGCCAAATGGATCCATCATTAAATGCGGAGACCCTTCCCTTGCTGCATTTAATGCTTATGGGCTAAAGCAACTCTTGTCCAATCACCCATGCCTTGTCCTTTTCTTTTGAAACGCAGCCTCCTTGCGTTTTCCTCTGGACGCAGCCTTGAGCTCCCGCGTTTGGCTCTTTAAATGGCCTAAACGCAGCCTTGGGACTTTGCAAACGCAGCAATCCTTGGAGGGAAAGTAATGATGACTTATTATTATATTATTTTCCCCTTCTATATATATATAACTTCTATCATCTCTCTCCTTCATTTTCTTCATTTCCTTTGTTTCCTGCAAGCTCCAACAGCAAGCTCACCACCACCAAGCTCCTTGGCCGGCCATCACCACCACCCACCAAAGCCATTCTCTCCACCACAAATCCTCCTACTCCATCTCCTCCATTTTCAACCACAAACACCATCTCCTTCAACCCCTTTCACCAAGAGAACCTCAAAGAACCCACCTTCATCAAAAAGCTTCACCACCATCTCCTCCACCACCTACACCACCGTAGCCTCCACCGAGCATACCATCTTCACCCCCTCGTCAACCTCTTTCTAACGGACTATAGTTTCGTCCCTCGCAACAACGTTTGCAAGATCCCGTTTTGGCTTGATGAACTAGACTTGCACCTCCATCTTCTCCAAAGCAACCACAACCCTTTCCATCAACTTGTGAGAACCGGCACCCTCCTGTTGGATTGGGACCGCGTTTCTCTGCGTTGGACGCACCTTAGGCGAGTAATTCTACTCGCCATGACTTGATATTATTTCATGATTGTAAACAAAACACAACCCTCAAGAACTAATTTCTGTTCTGTTCTGGACTCTATTAGTCGACTTGGCCCAAACGCAAGTCGACTAACCCTTTGAAACGCAGCTCTCAAATAATAGGATCTGCTCAGTTTTGAACTTCATTAGTCGACTTGACCAATTTATCAGTCGACTAATCCTTTGGAAACGCACCTTTGATTCTGAAACGCAGCATAGTTAGTCGACCACTCCCTTGCGTCCAGTTGACTAGCCTTTCTCTGCAAACGCAGCTCTTTGAGACGCACACTTTATTAGTCGACTTGGTGTTTTCCCCTAGTCGACTATCTTCCCTTCGGAAAACGCAGCTTCCTTGAAACGCAGATTTCCCTAGTCGACTACCTACTGTTCCTAGTCGACTAACGCAGCTCCCTTGAAACGCGATTTTTCTGAGACGCAGCCTTCCTAGTCGACTAATCTTATTTCCTAGTCGACTAACACTTTCCTGAAAAACGCAGCTCTCCCAAAACGCAGCTCTCCCAAACGCAGCTTTCCTAGTCGACTTGCCCTCTACCTATAGTCGACTAATCCCTTCCCAAGTCGACTACTTATTCTCTCCAGTCGACTAATCTTGACTATTTACTATGATTAATTACTTCTTTAGTTTTGAACATTATCTTTGGGTCATATAGTTTATGTTGCTATTTGCAATGCCTGTCACCTGTTTATACTACTTGTCATTACATACTACTATTTAACACATGTATATCACCTGGCAACTGTAGTGTTATCATCTAACACCTGACATGCTACCTCTTGGCATGACTTGTTACCTGCAATTATCATCCTCCGGTCATGCTATCACTTGACACAAGGCATGATACACCTGACTCCTATAATTATCATTATAACGGGAATGATAACCGGACTTCATGATTTACAAACTTGATTACATGATAGTACGAACCAGTACTCCTGATATACCTGTATTCCTGACATGTTCCTGCTCATTCCCGAAATCTGATAATTATTTAATATACCATAAAATGAGACAACTTACATTGGGTCGGGGGGAAACATGCGGCTATCAATATGTGTTCGTGTTTACAGTGGCATTAGGTATGTTGTGCAACTGAATTTCCGGTCTGACCTGTGGGCCTCCAGGTGACCGAGGGGAGTGCTGGCTCCCTCATTCCTGGTACCATCATGATAAGGGCATACAATAAGTCCCTCCCGTTAGCCTTGCGGCAGGTTCCGTCCACCAAGCAACGGAACATCCTGGGCCGTGGTCCCGGGTATGCACGGGACCCACTGTAAACATAGTTCGTTGATACCCCCGCTGGTTTCCAATAACAACCTTGCTTTACTCGGATATGGAACTATGTGTGCTGGGACGCTAGTTCACATAGCTAGATATCAGGGTAAGATGAGTATAATAATAATATAATATTAAGACGCTAATTTTGGGTGTCGTATGCGCTTGGATTACGGTGACATGAGATAAAGGTATATAGATGAGGGTTTCCTTGTTTGGATTATTCCCTCGAGGTACTAGTCTCATGAAGCCATAACTTAAGCGTATACATTGCCCTTTCTTTTTAACATGTTGTACTTCTGTTACTCGCTGGATGATTATTCATGATATTGTACCAGCTTTCGTATTCTTATTCTTATGCCACTTGGCTGCAACCTGATAACTTGTTTGGGAGGTCCTGACTCCCTTGAATTTGTATGTTCAGGTTCCGAACCTTGGATCGAGGTGGAGCCTTCTGTGGAAGATCAAGCTTTCCTTGCCGAGCAAGTTGACTAGTCTCGGTTTCTGTTGTACCTGATCTTCATTTTGAGCTCGCGGAATCCCCCATCAACTCGTGAGCATATTGTAATTATATTGTAAATCGTACTTTTGTGCTTGGCTGTGATATATGATGCATGTGATATGTAATAGTATGTCACATCCTGTGATAACCTTGTACTTTGTACTTCTTGTGTTGGCATATGAATAGACGCTACGCTTGTCGTACTCTGATTCTCGCTTGTACTAATGCTTAGCGTATATACGTGAGGGTATTTCCGACCTGCGTATGTACGTTGCAGTGACGTTCCCGTACCCTCCGGACCGGGGCGTTACAGTAGTAGTTGTGCAAGGTTCTCAATTCTAATCCGCGGTAGCAGTGGCTATGCGGGTCGTGATCCTCTGGGAGGGACTAGAGATGGAAGCTTTGTCAATAAGTTATCTCTAATGTTTTTTTTTATTAGTTGTGATGATATTTACAATGAAGTGTGAAAAGAAATTGAGAATATGGTAGTGTGAGATCTAAACTAAAGAAATAAAAAGAAAGAAACTATAACACGTACAAACCTCTTCTACCTTACTTACCTTTGATCTGTTCGCGACGACTTACCCTGTCTTGGAAGGCGTGCAAGTATGGCGTATAGGATCGTCCACCTTCGCTACCTACGCTATGAAAAGAAAAGACAATCTAAAGAAGAATTGTTCATCTCCATAGGCCATCAAGTGCTCTTCTTTGGCTAGGCTGTCTCGAAGCGTTCGGATCTCACGGTTTGCAAGTCATTAGAGAGAATAACACAAGAATAGAAAAATAAAATAAGAACAAAACACAAATAACAAGAATAGAAATAACAAAGATAAACCTCAAGTGGATTTCATTAACAATGGAAGAAAAGTAGGCTTACACCGCTGTCACCTCAGTACAAGCATGGACTCCTTCCTCTATGAAAGATTCCTCCACTCTCAGATACAAAAATTACAAAAAGAAAACGAAAATCTAACCTAGACTATAAACTAAAGAAAACCCTAGATTTGGCCCTCTGGCTCTGCCTCTGGACGCTCCTTCTCTGTTGCTCTGCAGGGGTATTTATAGGAGATATAGGAAGTAAAGTCCCAGTACAACTCCTCAACGAAAACGCATCGCCAACCGCCTCAGGATTGCCGCGGAAACGGGAATTTTGCCGCGGAAACGCGGCACTTTTGTAGCCAAATGCCACGCTCTTTCTCGCGTGGCATCCTCTGGTCCGTCCATCTGGGTTTATCCTTCTGGAAATTGAATCTAGGCTCTTCATCTTTGGATTTGGATATAACTTGGGAATCAAGTTACCTAGATCCCAAATCTGTTATCCACGAATTTGTGATCTTAAATTCTCCTTCTTTGGCTTTTATCCTCATCTGCAAGTGTTTAGGGTTGAATAGAAGTTTATCCTTCCCTCTTCTTTGATATTTGCAACTTTGGCCCTTGTGTATTTGCAATTTTGACATTTGGTATTTGCACTTTTGCACTTGGGCTTCAGGGCTCTTTTTAGGCTTTAATTCTTTCTTTTTATTATTTCGAGGCCTGCACACAATAAATTACAAAATATTAATAAATGTGCAGAATTATATGAATAAATATGAAAATGTGTTGGTAAATATGATGATAAAAATGCACTTTTCACTACCAATCACACACCTCTGGCAATTAAAGATCTTTCAAAGAAGCTTTGAGCGTGAACTTCGCGTCTCAAGTACAGAGCCGCGTCTCAATGAACTTAAGGGTTGCGTCTCAACAGCAAGTAAAGGCTGTGTCTATACAGAAATTGAGAGCCACGTCTCTACAATAATTGAGAGTCGCATCTCAACTTTGGTGAAGCTCGCGTCTTCACTTGATCAGTGTGCCAGAACTGCGTCTGTGAGAGCTGCGTCCTCTCTTCCCCCCAATACAAAGAGTATGTCTCTGCTACTGCAATCAGTTCAACAGTACACTGGCAAAGGCAATTGATAACTCCACCGGTTCAATAGTACACCGACAATCAAATTACAAACGATCTTTCTTGGAGGCTTCAAGTAGTTCAATAGTACACTCACGAAGACCAGAACCCAAACAAGATCAAGCTCGAGACTGCCTCTCAGAAGAATGCCAGTCTGATTACAGGAAGTCCTGATTCAACTGAAGTCCAAAGTATTCCGAAATCCGTCTCAGTCAACCACGGAGTTTCGAAAACTTTGGAGGGGGTTCTGTAGGCTATCAAAAAATTACTACGGACAAAGGCTCAGACGCGAACCTCCCAGATGCGGAGATAGCTTCCAGTCTCAGACGCGAACTTCCCAGACGCAGACCTTGCGTTCCAATGTCAAACGCGGAGGTCGCCAGATGAGGACCTCGCGTTCCAATATCAGACGCGGAGATCGGCAAACGCGGACCTCGCATCCTTTCTCAGTCAAACGCGGAGGTCGCCAGACGCGGACCTCGCATCCTTTGTCAGACGCAAAAGTCGTCAGACGCGAAGGTCGCGTTTCAACTCAAACGCAAGCCTGAGCAGCTCCGCGTTCTAACACAGACGCGAGCCTGTGAGCTCCGCGTCTCAACATCAAAGCGAGGTTCGCGTCCACCGCAAGACCCGCATTTCTGCTATAACTGACACCCACGAACTTAGTCAGTTATACCCCATTTTCTCTCCACATAATAGGGAATAACTTCTCATTATGGAGAGATTTAAGGGGTTGGTTACACCCCAATTCCTCTATAAATAGCTATGAATAGCTAGAGAAGAGGGAGGACCGCAGGGGGTTTTTGGAAGGAGACCTCTCTAAGGAACCCAAGGGGAGGGGACCTCTTCTAAAAGGGCTGAGGAAGAGAGTTCCGATGGAGGAATCCAAGAAGCCATGGGAAGAGGAGGAGAGCTACCTCAGCAGAGTTCGACCTCGAAGCTCTTGTAGCTTGAGAAGAGTTCAACTTTTTTTGTTAACTTGCTAAGTTCCAGTTCTTTAAATCTCTTTGAGATTCCATTACTTATAGGAGCTATGCTACTCCACAGTAGATCCAAAGAGAGGATCCGCAAGAGACACTTGACGTTCGGCCGGTCAACAGAGAACAAGACTCACTCTCCACCGCCACATGAAGAACCCAGTTTTAAACAAAGAGGAGAATCAATCAAGAGATTTCCTCTCTTTTGTAATCGGATGGTATCTATTGTAATCTTCTATTCAATTAAAAGAATTTTGTAATTGTGATTTTTTCCGATGCGTACAACCTATTGCTTCAGAACTTGTTATAGAAAAAGAAGATATATCAGAAAACAAAGGGTCATTAGATACTCTGATACATGAACATCATAACAGTTACCAACATGGAGCTAAAAATTTATCTCAAATGTCACTAAATAGCAATGCTCACAAAAACCAGAAGGTAATAGTTGAAAGTTGTGTATCAGATATTCTGATACATGATCAGCAAAACAATATCCAACTGGAGCAAGATGGTAATACTCAAATTACAGGAGAAAGTCCAGATGGGGAGAATCTACAAATACCTTTTCCACTTGTTCAAGATAACCCTGAATGGCAAGCAATGATAGAAGATTGCAAGTTACAAAAAGCAGCAAAGAAGAACAAAAATGTGAGGATTGAAAATCACCCCCTGGAGCCCTTGAGGAGGAGTGAGAGAAAGGGAAAGGGCCCTTATGCAATTTAAATGTCTATCTTTGCCTGGAATGTAAGAGGGCTAAATAAGAAAGAAAGGAGGAGGGATGTAATTCAACACATATTCAAATACAATCCCTCTCTTGTTGCATTGGTAGAAACCAAAGTGAAACAATGCAAACAAAATAGAGTGATAAAATGCTTGCCTCAAGGATGGGCCTTCTGTAATAACTACAACTCTTCTCTTCTAGGCAGAATATGGATTAGGTGGAATAAAAATGTATGGGATTGTAAGATGTTATCCTCTTCTTCTCAGTAGATTACCATTCAAGCGATAAATAAAGGGGGGTTCATGATCATACTCACAGTAGTCTATGCATCTAATAGTCAAAGTATGAGAGAGGAACTATGGTCCTCTCTGATTCAAATTAATTCCACTACAAATCAAGGCATGTGGGTTGTGCTAGGCGACTTCAACTCAGCAAAATTTGTATCAGAAAAGGTGGGAGGGAAACCATTAACATTTGAAAAGGTAACTCCTTTCAATAATTGTATCACCCAATGCTCTCTCTCTGATATAAGCAGCACCGGATCTAAATGGTCTTGGAACAATAGCTCTGTTGGCCCAAGAGAATTAGCTGTCGATTAGATAGAATTTTGTGCAATCAGAACTGGATTAACACGCTACCAGACTCATTCTATGAGTATCTGCCTTTGGCTTCTAGTGATCATTCCCCAATGCTTCTCCATCTACTGAAACCATACAATACAGGCCCTAAACCCTTCCGTTTCTTCACTTACTGGTCCCAATGTGACGGGTGTAAAGAAGCTATAACTCAAGCCTGGAATGCCACATACGAAGGGTATCCGTTGTTCCAATTGGTCATGAAGCTTAAAGAGGCAAAAAATGAGATTAGAAAATGGAGAAATGAGAATAACATCAACATCAAAGATAGAATCTTATCTCTGAGGAAGGAAATCCAATCTACCCATGATGAGCTAGGTGAAGATCCTCTAAATGAACAGATGCACCTAGAAGAAAAAACTTTAAAAAAAGAGTTGGACAAATGGATGAGACTAGAAGAAGAGCAACTTAGACAATAGAGAAACTTGGCTCAAGTTAGGGGACAGAAACACCAAGTTTTTTTTACTCAGCAATCTAAGTTAGACAACACAGGAACCAAATAAAGCAGATTATCAACAAAAAAGGAGAGGCTACCCAGAACTACTCACAACTGCGTGAAGAAGCACCCAAGTTCTACTGTGGACTTTTTAATCAGACAAACCATAGAAAGTCCTTCCCCAAACTGATTGTGAAGAAGCAATTAACTCAAGAAGCCAAGAGCTGGTTAGTGAGACCAATCACTCCAGAAGAGATAAAAATTGTTGTCTTCAAAATGGATCCAGACAAGGCACCTGGACCTGATGGATTCAATGCCTCTTTCTTTCAAAAGTACTGGGATATTGTGGGCAAAGATACCACTAAAGCAGTAATGAACTTCTTCGATAAAGGACAACTCCTCAGACAGGTAAATCACACCTTCCTTACTTTGGTTTCTAAAGTCACTAACTCCTCTAAACTTGCTGATTTCAGGCCCATATCCTGCTGCAACACTCTCTATAAGATCATTTCAAAAGTGATGTGTAATAGATTGCAAAATGTCACTAAAGATCTAGTTTCAACAAACCAAAGTGCTTTTCTGAGGGGAAGACAAATCAGTGATTGCAGCTTGCTTGCACACGAACTTGTGAGAGATTTTAATAAGAGGAATGCTCCTAAAGGCTATTGTCTCAAAATAGACTTACACAAGGCCTTTGACAGTATAAACAAAGAATTTGTCTATTTCATCATGGAATGTATGGGTTTTCCTGAAAAATGGATTGCCTAGATAAAGGAATGCCTATCCACTCCAACTTTTTCTGTATTACTAAATGGATCCCCCACTGGGTTCTTCACAAGTAACAGAGGAATCAGACAAGGTGACCCCCTATCTCACTACATCTTTGTACTTGTCATGGAGTTTTGGTCAATCCAAATGGATGTAGCTCTGGCATTAGGGAGGATTGAGTCTATAAGAAGAGATGTTCATAATTTTGTGACTCATCTCCTCTTCGCAGATGATATGTTAGTCTTTCTTAAAGCTAATAAATTATCTCTTCTCACCCTGTGTACATTACTAGAAGAATTGAAGCTTAATACAGGCCTCACTATCAACATTCAGAAAAGCAAAATCTATTTTAGTAAGGGATGTTCTTGCAGAGAAGAACTAAAAGCTATCATTGGGTTTCCTGAGGGACTCCTGCCCACCAAGTACTTAGGCATGCCTTTATCAGAAAAATACTTGAAGCACAGACACTTCTCCTCTCTTATTGATAAATGCAAAGAAAAGCTCAAAGGTTGGAAAAGTCAGACACTCTCTTTTCCAGGCAGAGTCGAATTGATACGGTCTGTCATACATGAAATTGTTTCTTATTGGATTCAATCCTATCAGCTGCCAGCTTCGGTCTGTAGAGAATTGGATAGTATGCGTGCCAACTTTCTCTGGAAAGGAAAAATGCATGCGTGGAGCTGGAAATCTACATGCAAGCCAGAAGTGAAGGGGGCATGGGACTTGGATCATTTCAGGTCGTTAACAAAACTTTTGCTTGCAAACGTTTCTGGACCTATTGTGCAACTGACACAATATGGGCTAAGTGGATGAGAATGCACTATAAAAAATCTCTACTCTATTGAGAATGCTCCAGTTCATCCTATGAATTCTGTGTCATGGAAAGAGCTATGTCAGATAAGGCAATTCATGTTAAGTCATATGCACTACACTGATAACAAATGGCAATGGGGACCTTGCTCTTCAGGTTTATTCACACTAAAGTCAGCCTGGAATGAGGTTAGACAGTCTTCACGTGCATTTGAATTGGCCTCAGTTGTCTGGTATCCACATCACTGCCCTAAAATGTCTACTTGTCTTTTAAGAGCTTTACTGGACAAACTTCTTACTAGGGACAGGTTGAAGCGTTATGGGATTGTTAAGCAAGACTTTTGTGTGTTATGTAACTCAGAAACTGAAACTAACTCACCATTTATTCTTCAGCTGCCCCTACTCCTCCTACATATGGTCTTTGTGTAAGCTTAAACTCAAGCTACCCCCTCATCATATCAGCCTACACGCAGAAGGAGAGGAAATCAAAAGAAGTTTTAGCGCCAAAACAAAAACTTATATACTGTCAAGGCTGGTCCTAACTGCAGTTGTGTGGCATATCTGGCAAGAAAGAAACCGAAGAATATTTCAACAAGAGCAACTGCATAAAATCAAGCTCTTTAGAAGACCTTATGAAGACATCCTAGTGCTAATGCAAACTTGCCACTGGAAAGAACCCAATTCTAACCTGGAGCAAGAAATACTAAGCAATTGGTCCTAACAATCACCGAAGCAGAGTTGTTTGAGAGAATGAAAAAGTGTAAAACAGTACTCTATTTAATAGATTGAGTTGTTTTAGTTAATGGAAACAAACTGTAATACATTGGAGGCTTTAGGTTAATCTAGTCCTTCTCTTGGTGTACTATAGTGGAAGGTGACGGCCAAGGTCCTCTCCCCTCCCTATAGTTATCCGAGATTTGTGAGTCAGAGTAGCCTAGCCTTGTACATTTTTGTAACATTATTCCTGTTAACAATAAAATTACTTTTACTTTTCAATATATATATATATATATATATATATATATATATATATATATATATATATATATATATATAGAGAGAGAGAGAGAGAGAGAGAGAGAGAGAGTTGAGAGAAAAGATCCAAAAGCAAACAAGAGGATATGTTTCGAGGTTCGAGCCACTACTCTACGTCCCACCTTCACACGGATGGATTTCCAACTATCCACCAAGGATCTTTCACAAAGGGACCTTTACTGAGAAATTACAATCAACACCAAAGTACACAACTCCACTCTCTTTCTCCTCTACATAAGAGGAAGACACAAAGTCTAGCACAAACCAAAGAAAGAAAATACAACTTAGTGAGTACTAAGATCACAAACAATCTCTTGGTGATCACAAATTATCACAAATAATTTTTCTCACAAAAACAATATCTTATAGATAGGTATAGAACTGATAGCTCAAGTGTGAAAAAATAAAGTGTTTGAAAAAGAAAATCACAAAGAAAAATATTTGGGAAAAACTCTAGACATATATGAAAAATAAAACACAACAAATTTTTTAAAGACTTATTTTTCTTTGATTTTTCCAATAAAGATTAAGATTGAAGCTCAAAAACGTGTTTTAAAACACTTTAGAAAATAGGCAAGAAAGCACTTGAAAACAAGTAAAACTTCTCTTGAAAAATCTTGATCAAAACAGCCCATAAAACCCCTTTATATGGGGCCAGAAGAATATAGCCGTTGGGGTCAAAATCTGCTCAGAATGGGCTGTCGGTCGACCAGCCAACAGTCAAAAATTTGACCATTTGGCACTGTCGGTCGACTGCCCGGTCGACCAACCCCAAGGCAAATTGCCTTGTCAGTCGACCGCCCGGTCGACCAGGCCTACCTGAGAGATGGGTAGTGCTAGTCGGTCGAACGTATGGTCGACTGACCACTTTGACTGGCCCTTGTGCACATCTTGTGCACATGGTCGACCGACCAGTCGACCAAGCCCTGGTTCAGTCGACCAGTCGATCAACCTCAGAAGGCACAAAACAGGATTTTATGTTTTGAAAAGTTAGCTTTTAAATACCCTTAAATCTAATAAAACTCTATAAATTTCACAAAAATAAGTTTATGTATATATTGGGAGTACAAATATGTGTGACCGAAAACTAACGCATATTACAAACTATTTGAACTACTTTTTAGGCTTAGAAATTAAGTCTTAAACCGAAAACCGTATTTTTCAAAACTTAGATTTTAAAATGAAAATATGTTTTCTCCAAAACTAGTATAGATACAGAAACAAGATATAGGTGTGCATGGATAGAATCCAATACACATGTAAATGATATATCTATGTTTTTGATATTAAATCTAAAACTAAGTTTTGTTAAAAACAAAACTTAAAACACATGAACTAGAATCATCAAAATAAGTTTTTAGTCAATATGAAGCATAGATGTATATGGATGAAATTCAATATACATTAAACCATGTAAAACTTCTTTTGATTCTATCTATTCATGAAAACGAAAGATATATTCTTGAAAATTCAAAACGGTTAAACCGAAAATCAAAACTATTAAACTTGTGTTTGTGTGTGTGTGTATACTTGAGCATATCAAGACTAATCTATTTTTACACAAGATCTAAACTCTAAACTAAACAAAACAAATTGAAGTCTTCTATCGATCTCCATCTTCAAGACGACTCGATCCAAACTCGATCCAACGAGCTTGACTTCATCCAAGTACTAGATGCGATCTTGACGCGCGAGCTCTTAAATCATCATGTGATAGCTCCAAAACTTGACAGGCAAGTTCAGAGTTTTAGATTGAGGGCAAGGTCGGAGTCCCGTTCCGAAGTAGCAACTTGATATCACTTCGGAGGAGCACTCTGAAGCATCTAAGCAGAGGAGCACTCTGAAATGACAGTGCAGAGTGGCATCTCGGAGATGCATAGAGGAGAAGCAGTCCAGCCTGAAAACTTCATAGCCCCATGAAACTTGAGGAACACGTCAAAGAGAATTTGGTGATTTCATAACTTGAACCCTAGTTTTCTCTATAAGATGTGCCATCATTATGGTCATGTTTGTCTATGCCATTGTAAATACAAGCGTGAGGCTCTGTCTTCTTCTCCTGTAATATCTCTGATAATATAGTGGATTCACGTGCGGCTTCGTGGTTTTCCTGATTTGAGTTTTTCACGTAAAATTTTGGTGTCTTTGATTGTGCATTTGGTCTATGTTCTTTCTTCTTTCCAATTCATTTCTTAACAACAACTAATATCAGATCTATGATTCGTGATGGCCAAAGAAGGAAAGATCAGAGTCACACTTTAGATTATAGAAGATGTAGATCAAAGATTACATGTACCATAAAGATCTTTATCTTCCTCTCGGTGGAATGGCCCAAAAGCCAAAAGAGATGACCAACGGCGAGTGATATGTCCTATATCAAAAAGTCCTAGAGGCGATCCAATTATCTCTAGAATCGACGGTTGCATTTAACGTCTTCAGAGAGAAGACGAACCAAGACTTGATGGCGGCCTTGTCGAAGATGTATGAGAAACCCTCAGCATCGAACATGATTTTCTCGATGAAGAAGTTGTTGCCCCAAAGGCCCATCACTCTAGTTTTGATGATGATTAACTCATGTAGTTATAGTACTAATGATCTTGTGTTTATTTAGTCTCAGATTTGTGATCAAGATCTTAGTAGGTGTGTAGCTTTAACAAAGGATTTAAAGTCAAGTTTTGGAGCTAGCACGTGTTGATTCAAGAGCTTGCGCATTAAGACCACATCAAGTACTCAAGAGGAGTCTAGCTCTTTGGATCAAAGTTTGGACCAAGTCAAGAAGAAGAAGAAGACTTCAAGTAAAGATCTTCAAGAGGAGACTTGTGTCTAGGTTTGTTTTGTTAAAATTTTGTATTTAGATAAAATGTAAATGATAGAAAGTTGGTAGATTGCTCAAGTATCATATACACTCACACACAAGATTTAGATGTGTTTTTATCATAGAGTTTTCATTTTAGAAAAATACAAAAGAGTTTTCATTTTTGGAAAGTACCGTTTTGGTTTTGGAGTTTCATATATACATGTGTTTTAACCAAAACCATTTTAGAGCTTAATGTCAAAAACATAGATATTTCATCATATATGTATAGTGGATCATAAAGATTACACTCTATGCTTTAAAAGTGTTTAAAATATCTTGTTTTGTATTTGAAGAAGTTTTGGAAAAATCTATTTGGAAAAATACAGATTTTGTTTTAAACCAAAATTTCTAAGTTACAAAAATAGTTCAAAATATTTGTAACATGTTTTGATTTTTACTCAAACATATTTGTATATCAAAGTATTTTAATGAACTTATTTTTGTAGATTTTTAGAGATTTTATGGGATTTTATTGAAGGTAAAATGACAAACTTTTAATCCCTAAAAAAAAATACTGTTTTGGCCTTCTGCCGGTCGACCGCACGGTCGACCGAGCTAGAGGTCGGTCAATCGGGCGGTCGACCGATGTGCGCAAAACATGCACACCTTGTTTGGCTGGAGGGCCGGTCGACCAACCCGGTCCACTGCCAGAGAGTTCTGCTCTCTGAAAATGGCCCCGGTCGACCAGGCGGTCGACCGGCAGAGAGCTCTTCTCTCTGTATCTAGGTCACGGTCGACCGGCCGGTCGACCGACCTCCAACGGCTAGTTTTGTGAAGCCCATAAATGGGGCTTTCCATGGACTATTTTCTACAAGATTTGGAAAGGATTTTTAAGCTAGTTTTTCCTACTCTATAAAGTGTTTATCTCCGCAAGTTTTAGAGCCAAATACTTCCATTCAAAAGGAGAGTTTATCAAGAGTTTTCAAAAGTGATTTCTTGTGTTTTTCACCACAACTTCAATCCTAGTTTTCTCACAAACACTTGAGCTATCCAATGCTATATCAATCCTATAGGGATCTTTATTGTGAGAGAATTTTAGGTGATCAAAGTGTTGTGATCACCAAAGTTTTCATCTTTGTACTTTGAGGAGGCGGACTTGTGGGTTCACGATGTTTCGGGTTCTAGTGAGAACTCAATGTAGAGGTGCGGCCTCGACAAGCTTGCGTGCTTGCGTGTGTTTGTTCTTGCGGGAACAAGTGAGAGGACTAGTGAGTCCAAGAGTTCTAGTGGGAACTCCATGTAGGTGTTGGGGCACCGAGTGATCCAGTGGGATCGTTTTCTAGTGAAAATCCTTCAAGTGTTGAAGGCCGGGACGTAGAGCAAGTGTGCTCGAACCTCGAAACAAATCTCTCGTGTTTACGATTGCTCTCTCTATCTCTCACTTATCTTTATATCTTGCATGCTCATATTTGTCTTTATCTTTATATGCTTGATATATCTTGTGCTTAAATTGATATATGCTTGGGAATTGTTTGCTCACACTTGTATCCAACCAAGAGAGCCATAGCAGCACCTCAACTCTTATCTAGATAAATCTTGAGGAGATAGTCCAGAGCCCTTCACGGGGAGTTCGGCTACACTCTTATGTTATACCTTGTGTGTTTAACTTAAGAATTTTTAGTTTGCATAAATAGTTTTAATTCCACATTAATTCACCATTAGATTAGCTAGTCACCTATTCACCCCCCTCTAGGTGATTTCAATTGGTATCAGAGCTAAGTGCTCTTGATTTGGGTCTAACAACCTTGAGTTAAAAATCCTTATTTATAGCTAATCACAATATTTGTTTACACATACATGGATTTCATGTCACCTCTCACTTTTAACATTCTTAACATCCGAACTTGGAAAGTTAAGATGTCTATGTACCACAAAGGCTAAGGCATTCATGTTTATCTTGCTACTATTAAAGATTCATATTGTTCAAATAGCAAGTATCTTGAGGCTAATACAAAAGCCATCCATATATTAAAGAGTACCCTAAATAATGAATATTTATCTAGGGTTTCTAATCTTGATTCGGCTTTTGTAGTTTGGAACATCATAGTCTCCCTTGGCGAACAAGAGCAATACTATGCGGGGAGCGACTCGGATGTTGGAAGTGAAGCTTCTAACGTATGCTACATGGTCCAAGGGGATAACCCCCTTGAGGTAAATACCGAAATCCGAGCTAGAAGAGGATGTTGATATGTCTTATAATAAACTTGCTTCATTTTGTCAACAACTTCTAGAAAAATATGGCATGCTTAAAAGGGATAATAAGAAAATAAAAAATAAATTTGATTGCTTGTTAAAAAAAAAGATTCATTTCAAAATAAATTAGAATGCATTTCTAAAGAAAATGAATTTTTGAAAAATGAGAATATTTCCTTGTCCTCTAAGCTAAATGATCTTTGTGAAGGAAATACTTCTTTGAAAGATAAAATTGTTTTGGTGGAAAAACAAAAGGAGATTGCTTTGCAAGAAAACACCTCTTGGAAAAGAAAAATTATTTCAAAAGAAAAAGAAAATATTTCTAAAAAGAATATGATTGTTGACCATGCTTTTCATGCTACTACTAAAAATAAAGTTAAATTTTTGAAAAATAAAATAGATTATTTGAGCTCAACTTTGAGCAAATGTGCATTTAACTATTCTATATTTGAAACCTTTTTTCAAAGGAAACAAGCTCCACATATTCATGCACCTTACCTACAACATGCATATGCACACTTTGCACGTTATGATCACACTCACACACATATGCATACTAGAGCGTACAAGTGTACACATTGCGGCCGCAAAGGCTATTTAGCAAAATTTTGTTATGATAGAATTAATTCTTTAAATTTTGCTAATAAAAATGTTTGGGTTCCGAATAAAGCTAACCCCCGTGGACCCAAAAGAAAATGGGTACCAAAATCCCCACCTTGTGTGTTTGATGTAGGTGTGGGCTCTCACATGACGTGAGAGGTTGGTGCCTTAGTGGTGGATGCACATGGACTAGATGGATACACATATTGATGCACCGCTATCAAGGAAGGTTTGGTTGAAGGACCACCATGTTTTGGAGACTTAGAGTATAGTTCTTTGGTTTGGTAACTATCTCTAAACTCCTATTTTATTTACATGCTTTTATAATTGATAATTTTTATCATGTGTTAGTGTTTGTTAAAATAATCATGTTTTGTACTTCATATGGTAAATACTTGTTAGGTATAGTTTTTGTCAAAACTTGTGTATATACATGTACAAGTAGTGAGCAACAATTTGATTCATATATGTTTGCACTTCATTGCTCATTTGTACTCACTACATGCACTTGTATAGCCTAGTTTTGATGATTCACTCATTTACACTTGTTTTGCCTATTTTCATGTTTTTTCTTCATGTACATGTAATCTTTTGTTCAAAACTAATAAATATACATGTATGCCTTTGAGTCACTTGCTTTCATGCAAATTACATTATTGACTCATTTTAGTTTAGGATATGTATGTATATTGTTAGCCTTCGATAAATCATACATATACCCTGAAGGTTGTTTTTAAATGAAAATAAAATCTTTATGATTTTCATATTTGTTTAATAAAATGAATTTTCATGTTTTTCACATGACTAGTGTTTTTGAGCCTAATTAACTATTTTCATGAGTATGCTATTCACATGATGCTTGTACACTCACATTTTATTTGTTTCAAGACTATGTTTTCATGAGCATTTTTTAGCTTTATCGATCTTGAGTGACAATATTTGTGTATTTAGTATAATTCATGAGATATATATGATTTATGTTTATGTTTGAAGGATCTTTAACTAGTTTTTCAAAAATTGCTTTCAACTAGTTATGTATTCTTTATTTGGTAGAGTTTTCAAATTTTACAAAATATTTTTCAAACTCATATTTTTGAAAACCCTTACCAACCCGAAGGGAGGATGGATGGGAGACCATACCTTGTATGCTCAAATTCATTATCTTTTATCATGTGCATGAAAAGGGTGGATTTTTATTGGTTATACACTTGCTTCTCATCATATTTTCAATTGGTATTTCAATTGATATCTCTTTGTATACTCAGAATTTTGTTTCTATATATGTATGCTTTAAATTTCAAATTATATCAATTTCTATTAGTATTTTCATTTTCATACATATATATGATTTGCTTGTGCTTGATTTACAATATATTTACATGTTCAAAGCACAAAGTTTGTTTATGCTAAGCTTAATTTAAATCTTGATTTTCAATTGGTATCGCAATTGGTACTTTAATAAGCTTATGCATTATTTTCATTTGGTGTTTTTATTGATATCAAAATTTACAATATACTTTAATTGGTATCAATATGTTTCAATTTTCAATTGGGTTTAAATTTCATTTGGTATCAATATGTTTTACCTATTTGATATCAAAAATTTACCATATATTTCAATTGGTATATATGTTTTAAAATATTTTCCTTCATTGATATAAAAATATACAAGTGTTTCAATTTCAATTGGTATCACATATTTCCTATTTCATATGGTATCAAAATCTTGTGATATCTCAAATTGATTTGTTGATTTAAAAACAAATTCAAAATTTGTATTGTTTAGTTACAATTGGTATCTAAAAATTTTTTTTATGTACAAATGATATCTTAAAATTTGATTTAAAAAGATTTCAAAATTTATTTTAAAGTAACTTAAAAAATGTTTTGATATGTCTTGCCTATATGCAAGGGGAGCTTAACATCTCTTCTACATATAGAATGATGTTGAGTGTATCTTATATTGAGGAGGTTGACATCTCTTCTTTATGTGATACACATGTGTAGGGGGAACATCTCCATTTATGCATTGTATATTATGTTTTATGTGAGTTAGGGTTTGTCATCCCTTCTTCATGTAATGCATGTATGCAGGGAAGTTAACTTAGCGTCTTCCTCTTCATGAATGTATATCGCATATATATCCTTATTATTGATTTATTTTATTTTACCCCTTTGTTGATGATTGACAAAAAGGGGGAGAAAGATTTTGAGTTTATATATGCATATATTTGTGTTTTTGCATATATTGAGTTTATGCATCTTGTGTTTTACAAAATGGGAGAATGATTTTTGAAAGTTTAAACAAAAGGGCAGAAAGTTTTTGGAAAAAGAACTTTTGATTTATGCATGTTTCTCTCACCTTATTGATGCATATATGAACTTGTTTAATTTTATGCACTTCATTATCATATCCTAATTGTTTATTTCTATGCATGAGTTAAGGGGGAGCTTCTATGAAGCTTAACTTTAATCCATGCATATATAACTCCATGAGTTTTGTCATCATCAAAAAGGGGGAGATTGTTGGCCCAAAGGCCCATTACTCTAGTTTTGATGATGATTAACTCATGTAGTTATAGTACTAATAACCTTGTGTTTATTTAGTCTCAGATTTGTGATCAAGATCTTAGTAGGTGTGTAGCTTCAACAAAGGATTTAAAGTCAAGTTTTGGAGTTAGCACGTGTTGATTCAAGAGCTTGTGAATCAAGAACACATCAAGTACTCAAGAGGAGTCTAGCTCTTTGGATCAAAGTTTGGACCAAGTCAAGAAGGAGAAGAAGACTTCAAGTGAAGATCAAGAGGAGACTTGTGTCTAGGTTTGTTTTGTTAAGATTTTGTTTTTAGATAAAATATAAAGGATAGAATAGTTGGTGGATTGCTCAATCATATACACTCACACAAAAGATTTAGATGTGTTTTCATCATAGAGTTTTCATTTTGGAAAAATATAAGAGTTTTCATTTTTGGAAAAATACCGTTTTGATTTTTGGAGTTTCATATATACATGTATTTTAACCAAAACCATTTAGAGGTTAATATCAAAAACATAGATATTTCATCATATATGTGTAGTGGATCATAAAGATTACACTTTATGCTTTAAAAGTGTTTAAAATATCTGTTTTTGTATTTGAAGAAATTTTGAAAAAATCTATTTGGAAAAATACGGATTTTATTTTAAGCCAAAATTTCTAAGTTACAAAAATAGTTCAAAATATTTGTAACATGTTTTGATTTTTACTCAAACATGTTTGTATATTAAAGTATTTCAATGAACTTATTTTTGTAGATTTTTAGAGATTTTATGAGATTTTATTGAAGGTAAAATGACAAACTTTTAATCCCTAAAAAATATTGTTTTGGCCTTCTGCCGGTCGACCGCACGGTCGACCAAGCTAGAGGTCAGTCGACTGGGCGGTCGACCGATGTGCACAAAACGTGCACGCCTTGTTTGGCTGGAGGGTCGGTCGACCGACCCGGTCGACCGCCAGAGAGTTCTGCTCTCTGGAAATGGCCCCGGTCGACCGGGCGGTCGACCGACAGAGAGCTCTGCACTCTGTATCCAGGCCACGGTCGACCGGCCGATCGACCGCTGGCCCAACAGTCAGAAATCTGACCGTTGGCCGGTCGATTGGGCGGTCGACTGACAGGCTGCTGATTTGGCCTCGAACGGCTAGTTTTGTAAAGCCTATAAAAGGGGCTTCCCATGGACTGTTTTCTACAAGATTTGGAGAGGATTTTTGAGCTAGTTTTTTCCTATTCTATTAGGTGTTTATCTCCACAAGTTTTAGAGCCAAATACTTTCATTCAAAAGGAGAGTTTATCAAGAGTTTTCAAAAGTGATTTCTTGTGTTTTCCACCACAACTTCAATCCTAGTTTTCTCACAAACACTTGAGCTATCCATTTCTATATCAATCAGAGAAGGATCTTTATTGTGAGAGGATTTTAGGTGATCAAAGTGTTGTGATCACCAAAGTTTTCATCTTTATACTTTGAGGAGGCGGACTTGCGGGTTCGCGGTGTTTCGGGTTCTAGTGAGAACTCGGTGTAGAGGTGCGGCCTCGACAAATTTGCGTGTGTTTGTTCTTGCGGGAACAAGTGAGAGGACTAGTGAGTCCAAGAGTTCTAGTGGGAACTCCTTGTAGGTGTTGCGGCACCGAGTGATCCGGTGGGATCATTTTCTAGTGGAAATCCTTCAAGTGTTGAGGCGGGGACGTAGAGCAAGTGTGCTCGAACCTCGAAACAAATCTCCCGTGTTTGCGATTGCTCTCTCTATCTCTCACTTATCTTTATATCTTGCATGCTCATATTTGTCTTTATCTTTATATGCTTGATATATCTTGTGCTTAAATTGATATATGCTTGGGATTGTTTGCTCACACTTGTATCCAACCAAGAGAGCCATAGCGGCACCTCAACTCTTATCTAGAGGAATCTTGAGGAGATAGTCCAGAGCCCTTCACGGGGAATTCGGCTACACTCTTGTGTTATACCTTATGGTTTAGCTTAAGAATTTTTAGTTTGCATAAATAGTTTTAATTCCGTATTAATTCACCATTAGATTAGCTAGTCACCTATTCAACCCCCTCTAGGTGATTTCAGAAGTTGTTCAACCTGAAGATGGTGGATAATGAAAGCGTCGTTGAGTATCTCAATGAATTCAACATGCTGATGAGCCAGTTAGAATCTGTTAGGATCAATTTTGATGAAGAGATCAGTGTGTTGATTCTATTGTCTAGTCTACCAGAGATCTGGGATGGTCTCGTGATGGCGGTGAGAAATTCTTGTGGGACAAAAATCTTAAAGTTTGATGACGCAGTGGGTGTTCTTCTCTACGAAGAGGCGCATAGGAAGTCATCTAGTACGGTTGAGACATTAGGGAGTGCCCTGAATGTCGAAAGGAGAGGAAGAGGATGAATAGAGAAAAGAAAAAGAAAAAATTCAAGTCTAGATTTGGGAGAAGTAAATCCAAATCAAGGGTGAGGGTGTTGGCAATAAGGAAAAAAAGGCATTTTCAAAAGGACTGCAAGCAAAAGGAGGATGGAGATGGTAAAGACAAAGAGAATGATTCAGTATATATCACAAGCAGTTATGAATCTGATGCCCTGATTCTCTTCTTGGCTGGTTCCAGTGAATCATGGGTTAATGATTCAGGTTCCTCCTTTCATGCCACTTCCCGTTATGAAATCTTCCAAAATTATATTAAAGGAGATCTTGAGAAGGTGTATTCGGGAGATGTTGAACCGTGCAACATCATTGGTAAGGGCGATGTGACAGTCAGCCTCTCAAATGTTTCGACGCTAAAATTGAATGACTTCAGACATGTACCAAGCAGAAGAAAAATTTGATCTATGTCGGTTAGCTTGCGGATGCCAGGATAAAAACTATCTTCGATGGTGATTTGTGTAAGATCATGAAAGGTTCCATAATCACAATACATGGCAAAAGGAAGATATCCTCTACACGACATCTAGCTCTACGGCTTCAATTTCAGTTGCATCATCAGATGTGAATGCCGTACATGGCATCGCCGACTTGGTCATATGAGCGAGAAGGAGATGAAGGCTATGCTCTCCAAGGTAAGCTGTCAAGGTTCAAGTCTATCGATTTAAATTTCTATAAAGATTGTGTCTACAAGAAGTAGAGAAAGGTTAGTTTCTCGAAGATGAAGAGGTCCCCGAAAGCAAAAGATTGAGATGGTTCATACTAATGTATGGGGTAAGACTTTTCTGACTTCTCTTGGTGACTCATTATATTTTGTGACTTTCATTGATGATGCAAGTAGAAATGTCTGGATTTACTTCTTGAAGGAAAAATCAGACGTGTTTGATGTTCAAGAAGTGGTTGGTCCAATTTGAGAATAAAACAAGTTAAAGATTAAGTTGTTGAAGAGGCAAATACTGCGATAGCATATTCGAGAAGTTATGCACTATTGGGAGAATCAAAAGAGTGAAGACGGTTTCAGAAAATCTTCATCATAATGGAGTAATTGAGCGCATGAACAGGACCATTTTAGAGCATGCCAAGAGTGTACGAATTCACGTAAGATTGCCCAAGCAGTTTTGGCATATACAGTCAACGCAATGGTGTATCTGCTCAACAGAGTACCTTTGATGCCTCTCAATTGTGGGATTTTGGAGGAAGCACGGACCAAAAAAGAGGTAAATCTAAACCATCTGCATACATTTGGTTGTATCTCATATGTGCATGTTGAACTAGATCACAAGAGCAAGTTAGATCTGAAGTCCAAGAGATGCATTTTTAATGGGTACGGAACAAGAGATACGGCTACTAGTTTTTGGATACGGATAACCGAAAGATCCTTAGGCATAAGGATGTGGTAATGAGAGCATGGTATACAAGGACTTGCTAATTGAGAGGAGTACTCCGAAGCGAATTTGAAATTTGTTGAACTTGATCTGTAGAGAAGATCCAGAGCATTCCGAAAAGGAATGAGGAATTCTGAGTAAAGCGTCCAACCCCCCAAACTGAGGTAAGGCAATTGACCAGGCTGACCTAAGCTCTGGAGAGATATTTTCATTCTTTGCACTATATGTTATTGACTGACAGTGGTAAACTCGATTGTTATGAGGAAGCCTTATAGGTGAAAGTCAAGAACAAGTGAGAGCTGGCTATGAATGATGAGATGGAATCTTTTATGAAGAATCAAATAGGAGATTTGGTTGAGCTGTCCTGAAGATAAGAAAGTTCTGCATATCAAATGGGTTAATCGGTTGAAGGAGGAGAATGACGGCACCAAGAGGTATAAGGCGAAATTGGTTGTGAAGGGACTTCACCAGCAAGAAAGTATTCATTTTACCGAGATTTCTCTCCTATTATAAAGTTAACCACTGTTAGATCTGTTTTGAGCATTGTGGAAGAAGAAAATTTACATCTAGAACAGCTGCATGTTGAAATTATGTTTCTCTATGGTGATTTGGAGGAGGACATTTATATGATGCAGCCACATATATCATGTTGGATAAGGAGCATTCAATTTGCAAGCTTAAGGGAAGCCTCTATGGCTTGAAACAAGCTCCTAAGCAGTGGTATTTGAAATTAGACAGATTTATGGCTAGTAGTAGATACACAAGATTGTAAGCTGGTATTGTTACTATTTCAAGTATTTTGAGAATTCTTATATCATGCTACTTTTGTATGTAAATGACATGTTTGTTGCTGGTTCAAGCATGAAGGAGATTGTGAGTCTCAAAGCTCAGTTGGCAAGGAAATTCTCAATGAAGAACTTGGGTCCCACGAAAAGATACTTGAAATGAGGATCAATAGAGTGAGGAAAAAATTGTTGAAGCTATAACAAGAAGAGTACATTTAGAAAGTGCTGAGAAGGTTTAACATGGAGGATGATAAACATGTAAACGTTTCGCTAGGAGATCACTTTAACCTCTCGAAGGCACAAGCACCGAAGGCTGAAAATGAGAAGGCTTTCATGTCGAATGTGCCATATGCATCAGTTGTGGGGTAGTTGATGAATGTTATGGTCTGTACGAGATCAGACATTGCTCAAGCAGTGAGAGTTGTCAAAAGATACATGAGCAATCCCGGGCAGGAGCAGTGAGAGTAGTAAGTGAATCTTCAGATATATGAAAGAAAGTTCAAATATGGCTTTGTATTATGAAGACACATACGTTCATCTGTACGGATATGTTGATCTGGCTTTACGGGTGATGTAAATAGTCAGAGGAGTACTACTGGTTATATCTTCACTCTGGATAGTGGAGCACTAAGCTAGGTGTCGAGGCTGCAAAAGATAGTTGCCTTGTTTAAGACAAAGGCTGAATATGTTGCAGCGACAGAAACTTACAAGGAGTTGATATGGCTGAAATATTTTATGAAAGAGCTTGACAAGGAGCAAATGAGCCTTTCACTGCACAATGATAGCCAAAATGCTATAGATCTTGCCAATAATCCAGTCTATTAAGACAAAAGCAAGCACATTAATATGCAGTACCACTTCATTCATATACTTTTGAAGGGTGATGTGTTGTCATTGGAGAAGATACACACAAGTCAGAATCCTGCAGATATGTTGACCAAGGTGGTCACGGTGGAAGGCTGAAAACCTGTTTAGCTTCTGTGAGTCTTCAAGGCAAAAGAGCCGGGGTTGAGTCGCATCAATTCACTATAGTTGAGAGTTGATGGAGTACGAGAGAGAGATGGAGTGTCGCAACTGTGTCAATAATCAGCCTTCAAGTGGGAGATTGTTAATTTGTGGAGCTTAATTATTACCTTGACGATTTGTTACCCTACACAGAGTCATTACACGAATCGACCTGCGTGGTCAGATCATTGTAGGGGTTGGAAGGGGGCAGGGAGCCTCTCCCGGAGGCACGGGGGGCGGAGTCTCGAAACAAAATTATTTTGAAGGTCCCGGAGCGAGGCGCGAAGCACTCCTAGTAAAGAGGTTATGCGAGTTCGGAGTTTCAGGTTGAGGGTAAGGTCGGACTCTCGCTCCGGAGCAGCAGCTTGGTATCACTCCGGAGGGGCACTCCAAAGGGACAGTACAGAATAGCACCTCAGAGATGCATAGTAGAAAAGCGGTCCAGTCTGAAAGTTTCGTAACCCGTGAAACTTAAGGAACACGTCAAGGACAGTTTGACCATTTCATAACTTGTAACCCTAGGTTTCTTTATAAAAGAAGATGCGACTTGATTAGAGTCCTATGTGTGTATACCATTATACATACAGAACAATTGTGAGGTTCTCTCCTTTTCTCCTTTAATCTCTCTAGTAATATAATGGATTTACGTACGGCTCTGTGGTTTTTCCGATTTGGGTTTTTTCACGTAAAATTCTGATATTTTTGATTGTATATTTGATCTGTGTTCTTTCTTCTTCCAATGAGTCATCAGGAGCACTTTGCCGGAAAAAGCTCATGGCCCTAGATTTGCGCCCCCGGGACCCAATGCGCCCCCCCCCCCCCCCCCCCCCCCCCATCATATATGATCTTTGCGATGCTCCCCTTTTGATCTTGTCGTCTCCACTAGTCCTCGATCTTCCGCTCTTCATCGTACAACACTGCGTCAGAGATCTTTCCGCCATCGTGTTCCTTCTCTTACTGTTCCACCCATAACACAACAGCAAAATCATCGAGCTCTTCCCACGCCCATCGAGCTCGACGAGCTCCTTACAAATCTGAACTTCGTCCTCCCAATCTAGGATCAGGCCTTTGCCCTACGTGGTTGAGGCTCCCTCTCTGTACTTCCCATTTGTTGAGGCTGCTCGTGGGATTGATATCAGAATCAAGTTGAGGGCTTCTAATTATGTAATTTTTGGTTGATTGGTCATGATCAAAATTTGATTTTTGAGTTTGGTTGCCGAGTTGAGTCTTGATGGCAGTATAAATTAAGCCTATTACAGTAAAGGCGATTGGTTTGGAACTTGAGGCCAGCCACTAAAGAGCTGGAAATTGAAATAATTTACAAATTTAAGTTAAGATGTGTGCTTCATGCTTAAATATGCGTCTCTATAAACAGTACTGTAATTAGATTTCATAAGTTGGAATTTGAGATTGATATTTGCAAATGCACGTTGTTCATTTGTACTGCAGCTATATGATTACTGGGTTAAAACCTTTTCCTTTATATTAGCATTTAGTTTTCCACTTTGGTTGATAGAGATTAGTTTATATGTGCACCGTTTCTTTTTCTTTAGCTATATGATTAGTGAGTTCTCTGCATAGTATAGCTTAATTTTTGTGATTTTATTTGATTATATTTGCCATCTGTCAAAAATATTTCGTTGATCTATGCATAATTGTTATTATTATTCTTTTCTGAAACTACGATAAGATATGCTCCTTGATCCCTGATCTAAGAATCTCCCAATCTAACCTCTCGGCCGCCCGTCGAACTTGTATCTCCATCTAAATTCTCACTCGGCCCCGATAATTTTTCTTCAAATTCTTTCTATTTTTTTTTTGAAATCTGTGATAATTTGGGGGATGAACTAATTTGTAATAATATACTGAAATTTATGGATGAAAATTTTGATAGCTGCTGAATCTGTTATGCTGAAAATTACTAAATTTCTTATGTAAAATTGGCCCCCAAAAAAATTAGGGTCACGTAACCACTTACAATGGATATGAGTCGGGTTGACCCGTTAACCCCCGGATTGGATATGGGTTGACCCAAAGACATACTCGACCCGTGATTTTGTACCCCACATCCTGGCTCCGCCACTGGTCCCAATGTCAACTGAGGAGTCTCCAAACACAATGCAGGAACTTTTGCAGCAATCTCAACTGAATGCAGGAAAATCTGCACCAACACCAGCCATCCCAAGCTCCTAAATGACATTTTTGTCTCTCTTCTGTTAACAAGAGATGGAATTGTGTTCTTTCATAAATAGTAGAGGGTGATACTATCTTCTAGTCGTCTCAGTTCCATTGTTCTAGAAGTTATAATAATAGGCCCCAGTAACTAGAAAGATTACAGAGAAATTAATAGTGGGGACTTGCAACCCTGAGAAAGGGCATGTTTGGCTTGTGAAAATGGAGGCTAAGAAAACTAACAGAATTAGAATTCAGACTGGAAAAGGAGCAGGCAAGTTGTGGCTAGGCTCAGAGATTTCCTCACCACAGCCGTTTGTTTGCTAGAAATGCAGCCCGGAAAAAGCCAACACAAGTCACCCATGTAAGCTTACCGCCCAAAGCTTTGAAATTTAGAGGCCACAGAGAAAACCCGAAGGCTGCCTCACATAAATGAACCCAACAGCTAGTATTTGGCCAAAGAACCCAACAGCCACTGCAACACAGAAAATGAACCCAAGGGCTAGTAACAGTAGTCGTGGGTTATCACAGCATAAAAACCTGATCTCATGGGCTAACAACAACAACAAATCACAGTATAACAGCTCCAAGAAGAGAAGTGCCGCAGCACATTAGAAGAGAAGGATTACAGCAGCAAGATGAGAAGACAAATTGAAGAGAAGTGCAGCATCAATCAAAGAAAGCTTATAGCAGCAAGAAGCATCAAAAGTCAAAGCAACATCAGTGTAGGTGCACAAGGCCAGAACAAAGCTGCAACAAGGCATGTCCCCCATATCAGTGTACATGCATAAGTATAGCCCCTTCAACAAAGCTGAATTTAGTGCAACAGCAATATCTGACTCAAGAACAAAGCAGACAAATACAATAGGTAAGCAATATAGTTTCTGTAAGAGAAAGATTCCAGCATACTTGGGAATATGAGAAAAAATATCCTACTGCAGCATTGAAATCCATTAAAGCAATGCAAGACCGGGAATAGCAGGGGGTTGTATTTGGGTGGAAACATTCCCAACGGGCAGTGTAAATTTTTGAATGAAAACTTGAGACAAAAGATGATGCAACAAGTACTACAGGAATGAGAGAGGATTATATGGCGAAGATTATGCACAAGTTATTAGAAAGGTAAAAACATCAAGAAAGATACATGACCAGAATGCTGAATATTAGCTTTCTTGTCATGTTTGTCGTTGTATTGAATGAGGAATGTATATCTCAATTTTAGCAAAGCTACATTATAATGAGCCACCTTTGTAATATCCATGTACTCGCTAAATAATGGAAAGCTTAAAAGAACAATACTTTTGTTAACATTAGTTGTTATGTGACAAGGTTCAGATATGAGGCATTTTCTCTAATGTTAGTCATCCTAAAACACTATACTCGTGCTTGGTTGCTA
Source organism: Agave tequilana (assembly GCA_038442645.1). Taxonomy (NCBI): domain Eukaryota; kingdom Viridiplantae; phylum Streptophyta; class Magnoliopsida; order Asparagales; family Asparagaceae; genus Agave; species Agave tequilana. Next base: position 117,423 of record JAVJIF010031880.1, on the reverse strand, counting down.
ACAATTCAATACGCCAATCATCACGGCCTTTTTCTAGTGGACGTTAAAGAGACCTATTTGGACAAGAAAAAGAATGTCACTGCAAAAAATAATACAAGCCAAGCTTAGATTTTATTGTTGGCCCAGAGGCCCATCACTCTAGTTTTGATGATGATTACTCATGTAGTTATAATTTACTAATAATCTTGTGATATTTAGTTTTAGATATTAATCAAGATTTTAGTAGGTGTTTAGCTTCAACAAAGAAATTTTGGAGCTTACACATGATGATTCAAGAGCTCGCGCGTCAAGATCACATCTAGTACTCGGTTGGAGTCAATCGTTAGATCGCGTTGGATCGAGTCGACTTGGAGACAGAGTTCTACAAGAAGACCTCAGTTTGTTTAGTTTATATTATTTAGATCTTGTGTAAAGATTAGATAGTATTGATATGCTCAAGTTCACACACACACAAGTTTAAAGTTTATTGGTTTGGTTTTCAGTTTAACTGATTTTGGATTTCATGTAAAAACATAGATATATATATATATATATATATATATATATATATATATATATATATATATATGTATATTGAATTCTATTCATATACAATATGCTTCAAATTTGTTTTAATATCATGTTTTTGTATTTATACAAGTTTTGGAGAAAACGATTTTCCATTTCAAAAATTCAAGTTTGGAAAATACCGATTTTGTGTTTAAAGCCAAATTTCAATATTACAAAAATGGTTCAAATAGTTTGTAATATGTGTTGATTTTTAGTCACACATGTTTGGTATTCAAAGATCTAATAAGAACTTATTTTTGTGGAATTTATGTGATTTTATGAGATTTAATTGGTATTAAAATTAACCAAGTTTTCATACCTGTTTTTCTCAGCCAGACTGCTCTGCCAGTCGACCTGACGATCGACCGGACCAGAAGTCGGTCGACCATCACAGTCGACCGATGTGCACGGGACGTACACAAAGGCCAGCTCTTTCGGCCGGTCGACGCGCGGTCGACCGACTGAAAGCACCCCACTCTCGGGTGGGGGCCGGTCGACCGGATAGTCAACCGATGGCTTTGGCCCGGTCAACCAGGCGGTCGACTGGAGGCACAACGGTCATAAAATGACCGTTGGTCAGTCAACTGGCTGGTCGACCGGAAGGGCAGTTTTGCCCTTTCCTGGCTGCCAATGGGCAGATTTTTGAGAGGGTATAAATACCCATCTCTTGAGCTGGTTTCTTAATGATTTTTTAGAGCAAAAATTTCCTATCTTTCTAAGTGTTTAACAGCAAGTTTTTAAAAGAGTTTTTGGGCTAAAAGATTTTATCTTTATTTGTTTTAAAGGGTTGAAAAAATTAAAGAAAAAGAGAAGTCTTGGGAATTGTTTTTGTTTTTCGTTTCTATTTTATCCTAGAAGTCTTCCCAAGTATTTTGTTTGTGATTTGATTTCCAAACTATTTATTTTCTCACACTTGAGCTATCTATCTATCCTATCTATTAGGATCTTGTTTTGTGAGGAAAATTTGTTTGTGCTTTATTGAGACCACCAAGAGTTGTAAATCTCTTTGTTTTGAGTTGTGGGTATCCCTCTTGTGTAGAGGTGATTGTGAAGGAGTTTGGTTTGATTGGTATCCCTCTTAGTGTAGAGGTGATTGTTGGAGTGTTAGCTTTGAGCCTTATCCCTCTAGTGTGAGGTGATTGTTATTTGGCTAAGTGCCCATCCCTCTAAGTGTAGAGATAATTGTTGTTGTGCCTTGCTTCTTGTGTAGAGGTTTTGTTTGTTGGAGAGAGGAGTTGTGTACTCCTTTGTATTACCCAAATCCTCAGTGGACGTTCCCTGTGTGGACGATTTAGTGAAAATATTTCTATGTGAAGGCGGGGACGTAGAGCAGTGGCTCGAACCTCGAAACATATCTTTGTGTTTGCGATTGATTCACTATCTCTAAACTCTCTCTCCTTTATATCTTGCATTGTTCATATCATTTATATGCTTGGTATTGTTTGTGTGCCATACTTGTGTTAAACCCAGAGAGCTTTACATAGCACCTTAACTCTTATTTAGAGGAATTTAGAGGAGATAGTCCAGAGCCCGTCACCAGGAATTCGGATATACTCTTTGGTTACACTAAGTGTGTTGCACTTAAGTTTTAATTCCGCATCATTTGTCATTAGATTAGCCTTACACCTATTCACCCCTCTCTAGTTGTACTTTCATTTATAACCATAGTTAGCCATCCATACCCATCATTTGATGGGTCGGTTGCTAACCTTCCCTCTCTAAGGGAAATCATCATGGCCTACAGTAAACATTATCAAGCTCAGAATTTTCATGTTACCATACTTAATAGCCTCCTGAGCACGTAGGTGGCTGCTAAATGGAGCGGTTACAATCATCATTGCTTTTATACATACCTTGTTGGAAACAAGATTTATGCAATATATAGAAATAATAGATGAAAAGCAACAAAATATAGCAAGTACTAGGATTACACAACACAGCATTGAAATTACACCTAGAGGGGGGTGAATAGGTGTAAAGCTAATCAATTCAATATTCAATGCAAAATAAAAAATGAGATGATGCAAACGATCACTCAAAGTAAGATTAGAAGTTGTATACCCCGTGAAGGGTTCTGAACTTCTTCCTCGTGATTCCTCGAGATAAGAGTTTGAGGTGCTCAATGTAATCTTGTTGTAATAAGTATAGATTGATAATGAATGAATGAATATAAGTAGATAAGAGAGACAAGAAATCAATTGCAAACAAAGAGATTTGTTTCGAGGTTTGAGCCACCGCTCTACATCCCCGCCTTCACCACCGTGAAGGATTTCCAATCCACTGGAACTTTCCACCAAACGAATTACAACCACTATGGAGTACACAACTCCCAAACACACTCTTCTAATTCAGAGATAGCGTAGCAACAATACAATAAGCACTGGGTGATCAAAGATCACAAACTCTCTTGAAAACACTTCTTTACAAAACCCTAGAGAATAATATATAAGATTGAAGCTTAAGGTTTTGTAAGTAAAATTTAAAAATAGAAGAGAGATTTTAAGAACCAGAACTTGAAGAAGACTGTTGAAAATAATAGCACAAAACTGAAAACAAAAAGCTCTTTCACTTGAAATCCCAAAACTTTGATTTTTGAATTTTTTGTTGTGTAAACTCAACCCTAATGGGGTTTTAGAAGAGCAAACATAGAATAGTTTTACCAACATAAAAGAAGTAGAAATTGACCCTCTAATACAGCTTACCCGTTTTTTTTAATTTAAACATATTTTAAAACAACTATTAAAAAAATAGTCGTTTCTGCCAAACTGGCAGACTGCCGGTCGACCGGCAAATTCAAAAAAATCTGACCGTTAGCCCTCCGATCGACCGGTCGGTCGACCGTAACAAACCGAGACTAACCTGATTACAGTCGGTCGACCGCCCGGTCGACCGCAACAGGGACCGGTCGACTGCCTGGTTGACCGGGAACGTGCACACCCCCAATTGCCAGAACTCCGCTCGACCGTGCGGTCGACCGTTCTGGCCTGTAATAGGCACGGTCGACCGCCCGGTCGACCGACCTTGGTCAAAACAGAAAACCAACCTAAAATACATTTTGAAAATATGTTATGTTTTGAAAAGATTTTTTTGTAAGGTTTTTGAAATATAGAAAACTAAGTATAGTGATTATAAAACAAAGTATATTTTATAAAGGTTTGATAATCAAAGGCTAAAAACATTCTTTTGAAAACGTGTAATTTATGTGTGTGTTTTATTGAGCTTCAAACATATATACTAATCTTTAATAAAAAAAATCTACAAAATGAGTCTACAAGCAGGCGCCTCTGAAACTTAATGTTGAGCAGTGATTGAGCTAGAGCCTAATATCCCATGCTTCAGAATTGAGCCATCAATACCATTACCAACTGAAATTCATTCTTGAACTTCTATTAGTACCAAATAGTTTGTTATCATCAAAACACATAACCCCGGGGATTGTATATTTTGGGCCAACAATCTCCCCCTTTTTGATGATGACAAAACATATAAGCTATAAAACAAAATATAAGAAGAAGGTAAAACCTCCCCCTCAAATGATGCTCTATTATTAAGTACAAAACATGAAACATATATGAAGATAAACATCAAAACATGAAAACATATATGAGATAAACATTAAAACAAACCCATACTAACTCATACTTTCATACTTCTCCCCCTTTTTGTCATACATCAAAAAGGGTAAACAATCATGAAAACTCATCAATCAATAATACAAACATTTAGTTCACCACATATAAAAGAAAATCTATTAAAATCAAGTGGTTTAGTAAAAATATCTGCAAGTTGAAACTCAGTAGAAATATAATCAATTTCAATATCACCTTTCTCATAATGATCTCTAAGAAAGTGATATCGAATCTCTATGTGATTAGTTTTACTATGTTGATTTGCATTTTTAGTCATATGAATAGTACTAGTATTATCACAAAAATATTTTAACATGGTCATAATGTAAATCATAATAAAGGAGAGTGTTTCATCCAAAGGACTTGTGCACAACAAGCTCCAACAGCAACATACTCCGCCTCGACGGTTGAGAAGGCTACAAAATTTTATTTTTTTGAAGACCATGAAACAAGACAATTTTCTAGAAACTGACATGTTCTACTTGTACTCTTCCTATCCACTCTACAACCTGCATAGTCAGCATCCAAAAACTCATCATTGAAAATTGTCCGATCTTCAGATACCATAGACACATTCCAATAGTGCCCTTAAGGTATCGAATAATGTGTTTTACCACAATCAAGTGGGACTCTTTAGGACAAGATTGGAATCTAGCACAAAGACATACACCAAACATGATATCTGGCCTACTAGCTGTTAAATACAACAAACTACCAATCATGCTTCTATAATGTTTTGTCTACACTTTTACCTTGTTCATCCTTGTCAAGTTTGGTTGTGGTAGCCATAGAGTTTTGCTAGTCTTTGTCCTTCAAGTCTGAATTCTTGATGGGTTCCTTTGTGTACTTGACTTGACTTATAAAGATCTCATCACTCCTTTACTTGATTTGGAGTCCAAGGAAGTAGTTTAGCTCTCCCATCATAGACATTTCAAACTCATTCTGCATACATGATTCAAACTCTTTGCAAAGTATTTCGTTAGTAGATCCAAAAATTATATCAACATAAATTTGAACAATGAGGATGCCACTATCAATATGCTTAGTAAACAAAGTAGTATCTACTTTACCTTTAATAAAACCATTTGAAAGAAAAAAGTTGAAAGTCTTTCATACCAAGCTCTAAGAGCTTGTTTTAAACCATACAAAGCTTTATCTAGTTTGAAAATAAAATTGGATGTATAGAATCAACAAACCTGAGAGGTTGTTCAACATATACTTCCTCTTCAATAAAACCATTTAAAAATGCGCTTTTGACATCCATTTGAAAAGGTTTGAAATTTTTATAAGAAGCAAAAGCAAGTGTGATCCGTATAGCTTCGAGCCGTGCTACGGGTGCAAAGGTTTTCTCAAAATCGATTCCTTCGATTTGGGTGTAACCTTGAGCCACTAATTTAGCTTTATTCCTAATAACATTTTCCGACTCATCCAACTTGTTCTTAAAAATTCATTTAGTAGCAATCGTTGGTCTATCACGGGTCTAGGAACGAGATGCCAAACTTGGTTGCGCTCAAACTGATTGAGCTCTTCTTGCATTGCAAGCAACCAATATGAGTCGCCCTCGGTTTCGAGAATGTTTTGGGTTCAATATAGGAAATGAAAGCATAATGATCACACAAATCATGTAGTTTGGAGCGAGTAGATACCCCCTTTGATACATCACTATGATGAAATGACTTATAGCATATCTCCAATCTTTTGGAAGTGATTGAGATGGTTCCACTTCATCCTCTTGAACTTCACCATTAAGTTTTTACTTTTTGGGTAGGTGAGTCCTCCAAGGATACTTTCTCCATGTCTTCACCTAAATTGTCAATCTCTACAACATTCTTAACAAAAGCATCAGATTTTTCAAACTTAACATGCATAGATTCTTCAATTGTAAGAAAGGATAATTGAATACTCTATAAGCTTTGCTAGTATTAGAATAACCAACAAAAATAGCTTCAAAAGCCTTAGCATCAAATTTACCAAAGTTATCTTTGGTATTCAAAACAAACATTCGCATCCAAAAACTCTAAAATACGAAACATTGGGTTTTCTTGAATAATAGATTTCAAAAGAAGTTTTAGAAGAATTTTTACAAAAATAAATTCTGTTCGATATATAGCATGCGGTGTTTACGGCCTATGCCCATAAGTATTAAGGGAGCCTGTATTCACTAATCATATTCCTAACCATTTCTGAAGAGTACGATTCTTCCTTTCAACGACTCCATTTTGTTGTGGAGTTCTAGGACAAGACAACTCATGCTTAATTCCATTTTCTTCGCAATAAGTGATGAAGGATTGGTGATGAACTCACCACCTCTATCACTTCTTATGCGCAAAAGTGAAAACCCTTTTCCTTTTCAACCCTTTTTCGAAAAACATTAAAATGTAAAAAAAACTTGATCTTTATGTTCCAAAAGAAAATCCATGTAAAACGGGAAAAATCATCAACTAAAATAAAAACATAGCGATTTTCATTTAAACTTTTAGTTTTAGTAGGACCAAACAAATTCATGTGGATCAATTCTAATAGTCTAAATGTCATCATATCCTTGATTGGTTTGAAAAATGACTTGGTTTATTTCTCAAGTTGGCACACATCACAAATGCGGTCCTTTTCAAACTTCAAGTAAGAAATATCCTTCACTGATTCCTTAGAATTGATTCTAGAAAGATTGTCAAAAGATACATGGCCTAATCTTCTATGCCATAACCATGAATCCTCATCAAAAACATTTAAACATTTAGCTTTGCAATCTAGATTTAACACATCAATAATATATACATTATTTTCACGAAATCCGGAAAGAATGCAATCATTGGTTTTACAATCAAAAATGTTACAAGAAGAATCATCAAAAACAACTTTGAAATCACAATCACATAGTTGACTAATACTAAGTAGATTATATTTAAGACCATCAACTAAAGCAATATTTTCAATTAAGGGAGATGTACCAATCTTGATGTTATCTATACCGATAATCTTGCCCTTGGAATCATCTCCGAAGGTGATGGTACCACCTCATCGTACCTTAATAGGGTTGCAAAATTGTTGATGTCCCACGTCATGTACCTTGAGCAACCCGCTATCAAGATACCACCGCTCCCTACGTCTTGGAGTCTTGGTGTGTACCTGCATCAAATAATGGAGTTGTTGACTTTGGTACCCATATTTTCTTGGGTCCTATGACGTTAGTACTTCGAACCCAAACATGATTATTAGTATCATTTATATGATCATAACAAATTTAGCTAGATGACTATTTTGGCCATAATAATTACATTTATAAATTCTACCATACATGAAAGCATGATGTGCATAAGCATGCTTGGTGTGTGATTTAGAAGTGTGAGCATGTGCAGTATGAATGTGTTTCTTTGAAGCATTTTTCTTGAAAAACATGTCTTCTAATTTAGCTTTATTAAACTCACATTTCTTTAAACACTTCCAAATTGTTGATTTTAGATTTTAAGATAGAAATTTCATTTTTATCAATCTTGAAAAACTTAGCTTTACATGAAACCTTGTATACATCAAAATCCTTTTGTGTTGATAAAAGAGTGGATGACAAATCATCTTTTTCTTTGGAAAGAGTGATAACTTTGTTTGAAGAACTTCATTTTTCTTTTCATATTTAGAAAAATTTTCTTCAAAGAATCATAATTATCTGAAAGTTCTACAAATGCATTTACTATAACATCTTTAGTTATTTCACAATCATCAATAGATGGTTCAGAATTTACCTTGGATGTGTTTGTCATAAAACACATGTTTGTTGTGTCCATCTTTCTTCGGATTCACTTTCTGAATCCATGTGGCTTTGAGAGCTTTCTTCATGAATGGCTTCTTTTGCTTGATTGAAGAAGATAGCTTGTTTCTAAAATCTGGACATTCGGCCATGATGTGTCCGGGTTTTCTGACAGTTGAAGCAGATGATTTTCTTATCCTCCTTTCCTTGTCATTGTCTCCTATGTGTTACTTTGCTTTGTTGTATGTTCTTCTTACATTTCTTACAAGGAGAGATAGTTCTTCATCATTTTCTTCTTCATCATTGTCGGAGATGGCGAGAGTAGACTTGAAAGCAATAGTATTCTTCTTTTGTGGCGCCATTTCTTCTCTTGCCTTTCTCTCCATCTCATGAGTCTTAAGGTTGCCGATAAGACCAATGCGCTCCATCTTATCTTTATCGTTCAACTCCTTCAATGTAGTGGCTTTGACTTCCCAATACGGTGGAAGTGCACGAATGACCTTCCGGACCTTTTGATCATTGTTGATTTCATCACCTAAAGAGGAAAAACCATTAGTTATTTTAGTAAATTTCGTAATCATATCATCAATAGATTCATTTTCATGCATTTTGAAGTTTTCGTATTGAAAACGCAAGAGAACAATTTTAGCTCTCTTGACTTTGTGATGTTCCCTTATGAGTGACCAATAAGTGTTGCCAAATCTCATAGGCGGATTGCAATGAATGACCCTTACAGTGTCATCCTCATTCAAGGCTAGAAACAAGGCATTTTGAGCCTTTGAATTAGCCTCATATTCCTTGGCGGCAATATCAGACCAAGTGTCATCATCACCGGGTGGGTGCCCTATAGGGTTTGGTCACCGCCTTTGCCACCCGACTTCCTAGGGATTGCAAAAATACGGTCATCCTAACTTTTCATATAAGAAAGTTAAGGCCATCAAACTTGAGAGGGGTCCTAATACTGTCGGCCATTTTTACTAGTGGATGAATGAAGAAATTAATAGAATGATTAGCAAATTAAGATCTCTCTAAGGATGTTAAGCCAAAACTAGAGACCTTACTCTGATACTAATTGAAATTACACCTAGAGGAGGGGTGAATAGGTGTAAGGCTAATCAATTCAATATTCAATGCAAAATAAAAATTGAGATGATGCAAACAATCACTCAAAGTAAGATTAGAAGTCGTATACCCGTGAAGGATTCTGAACTTCGTCCTCGTGATTCCACTAGATAAGAGTTTGAGGTGCTCAATACAATCTTGTTATAATGAGTATAGATCGACAATGAATGAATGAATATAAAGTAGATAAGAGAGACGAGAAATCAATCGCAAACAAAAAGATTTGTTTCGAGGTTCGAGCTACCGCTCTCTCTACGTTCCCGCCTTCACCACCGTGAAAGATTTCCAATCCACTAGAACTTTCCACCAAACGAATTACAACACTATGGAGTACACAACTCTCCAACACACTCCTCTAGTTCAGAGGTAACGTAGCAATAATACATAAGCACTGGGTTATTAAAGACCACAAACTCTCTATAAAACACTTCTTTACAAAACCCTAGAGAATAATATATAAGATTGAAGTTTAAGATTTTGTAAGTGAAATTTAAAAATAGAAGAGAGATTTTAAGAACCAAAACTTGAAGAAGACTGTTGAAAATAATAGTACAAAACTGAAAACAAAAAGCTCTTTCACTTGAAATCCCAAAACTTTGATTTTTGAATTTTTGTTGCGTTAAACTCAACCCTAATAACCCCTTATATAGGGTTTAGAAGAGCAAACATAGAATAGTTTTACCAGCATAAAAGAGGTAGAAATTGACCCTCTAATACAGCTTACCACGTTTTTTAATTTAAACATATGTAAAACAGTCTAGTAAAAAAATAGCCGTTTCTGTCAAACTAGTAGACTGGCCGTCGACCGGCAGATTCAAAAAATATGACTGCTAGCCCTCCGGTCGACCGGTCGGTCGACGGTGACAAACCGAGGCTAACCTGATTACAGTCGGTCGACCGTCCCGTCGACCGCAACGGGGACTGGTCGACCACCCGGTCGACCGGGAACATGCACAACGTGCACACTCCCAATTGCCAGAACTTCGGTCGACCTTGTGGTCAACCGTTCTGGCCTGTAATAGGCACGATCGACCGCCCGGTTGACCGACCTTGGTCAAAACAGAAAACCAGCCTAAAATACATTTTGAAAATATGTTATATTTTGAAAAGATTTTTGTAAGGTTTTTGAAATATAGAAAACTAAGTATACTGATTATAAAACAAAGTATATCTTATAAGGTTTGATAATCAAAAGCTAAAAATATTCTTTTGAAAAAATGTGCAATTTATATGTGTGTTTTTGAGCTTCAAACATATATACTAATCTTTAACAAAAAAATCTACAAGATGAGTCTACAAGCAGGCGTCTCTGAAACTTGATGTTGAGCAGTGATTGAGCTAGAGTCTAATATCTCATGCTTGAGAATTGAGCCATCAATACCTGTACCAACCTGAAATTCATTCTTGAACTTCGATTAGTACCAAATAGCTTATATGGTTTGTTATCATCAAAACACATAACCCGAGATTGTAACCTTTGGGCCAACAAGCATCACAAGTGTTCACATGACCATAAAACATTGTCACACAATCCGGATCATACTTAATACAAGCCATGGTTGTCAAATACCGTAGTGTTTGTAACTTAACGCATGCACATAACTGATACTAGGCTGAGAAGTCCACATTTACCTCATTGTTGCTTGCTCCATCATCGTCAGATGAACTTAATGTTTGAACTTTTTTCTTGAGGTTGGGACACGCCTACTCAACTCACGAGCAATTTCATCCAAATGTCTTTTTGTGCAGAAGCGGGCTTTGAAATGAAAAAAATGAGCTGCCATCTCAGCTTCAAACAACCTATAGAAAGCAGTGTCCATGATAGTGTAGTCATAACCAAAATGTTTGTAGACACGCTTGGACAATTTATCGATCCAATGGAAATTGCTCTCCCTGATTGCATTGGATGAGTCCCCAACCTTCTCCACCATTCTATTCATGACATCTTCACCTAATACTTATTTCTTCTTATGACTCTTAGTCAACTTACTTCCACCTGCACCCAGTGGATTAGGGGGACGCACAATACCAGTGCTGGCACCACTCATCTTAGTTCTATGTGAGAAATTCCTGCGCCAAATCATCCTCCTACCGTTGATCACCCAATGGATCATGTGGAAATGGAATTGATGTGAAGGGGATTTTCTTGAACTTATCAAAGATAGTCTTCAGAAACTCCCCAATGGCAAAGTCATCACCAACAATTAGCCGCAAATCATCAAAGTGTGTCAGCGACTTGTTAACATACTCTTTAAGCTTTTTTTTATACAAATGGAAAGAAGAAAGTATTACAACCGATCATTGTGTCACTATATGGAAAAGTAAATACTTGATAAAGAGCATTGCAATGAGAGTTATACCTTCGACCACCTATCATAAGAAAGGATGTCTAGGGTAATAGTTTAGTTTCCTCATCCCACCGGTACCACTTATAGCAAAGCAGCTACACATCTCATATAACCTAGTTTTCCAGCTTATATAATGGTTGATCACGTTTTAGGGGATGAAATTTGTCCCTAACTTCTTATTAACAGCTCTTGAAGCCATTAAGAATGCACGACTTAAAAGTTTTATCAACCTTCAATCCATCCCTCACTAGATAACTAAGACGAGGAATTAGAAAATCATCATGATGACTTCCCAGAATTTGTTTCCTGGAGGCCCGATAACTTTCTTCCCACTGTCTCGTTTATTTTATTTTGTATGGAACTCACGTCGAACTCTTCTCTTCCTCTAGATTTCTTAGAGGAGCATGTGTCCCTCGAAGTATGCTTCTCACATAGTGATGACAAGGGAGTAGAGGCCAAGGGAGGAGAGGGCCCACGACCTGGAGAGTACAAACCAACTTACAGATAATTACTTACAGAACCAGGAGTTGCGGGACTCCCTCCTCTTAAGTAGACAAAACCGGGTAGGGGTGAGCTACCTGCTACCATTCAGCTCCAATATGGGTCCATCATTGGAGAAAACCCAGAAGCATAATATGGGGTGGAGTCCCCGGTGAAAGTCATGTTCATCCATATAATCTTATGATTGATCTGGCCATACCCAAAAGGTTGAGAAGTTTGAGTAGGTGGCGGTGGAAATCCTCTTATCAGTGGGGATAGGATAGAACCACGCCAATTGGGATGCTCACTTCTTGACTTCTGCTCTTCTTCATCTATGCCTACAGAGTTACCAACAAGGAGACAATAAAGATAGGAAGTTTAGCATAAAAAGAATGTAAAGAGCACCACCTGTTCGACTTAAAAAACAATGAAAAACTGAACCATGTCAAAACAAAGCAACACATTATCCGTCCTAACATATAAACATAGTAGTTCCATAGGGGGAAAAAATAACAAGATAACATTTAACAGGAATATAAGAAAAGGATATTAATGCAGTACGTCTTAAGTCACTCTTCTCTTATTCATCATCCATATTACTCTCTATGGTGTCCCCTCTGTTGTATTGTTTGCAGTAGTCCACCCATATATCCCAAGCAATCTGATATCTCTCTTCTGCTTCCACTCATTTCTTCCCTCTATTTCCTGGGACGAATAACAGAATAAATCATCTTCATTCATAATATCACTTTGCTTATTCATAATGGAACCTCTTCATTTAAAAATTGGTCATGTGTCAGGTCGGTGACAGCAATATAATTGTGCAGCACGCAACAAGTAAGAACAATATTCACTTGACTCAAAAATGGGTAATGAGGCTTCGCTGATAAAATCTTAAACCTATTCTTTAAGATGCCAAATTTGGACTCTATCTTAGTACGAGAGAGGAGTGCCGTAGGTTGAACAGCTCTCTCCAGTTTTTCAGTGTCTGCCCTACCTGTTCCTTCAGGTGATAACTAATCGACCTGTACAGGAATATGAACTCGGGCATCGTGGTGTAACCAGCATCACATAAATAATACTAGCCTACATGATGTCAGTTATTAGCGTATTAGTAGTTAATTATTAATTATAAAGGATAGTCAAATATGATTATTTTTTGACAGATTATCATAGAGCCTAAGGCCTCTGGGGTGCAGTAAGGACAAGGCAGCTTTCAGGACGATGAAATCATTGGCAGAACCCTCCTAGGCAGCTAACACGTAAGTAAAGAGCTTGTTAGGCAAAGCTGTTGCAAGTACATTCTGAGTGAGATCTTTTCGGCCTTGAAAACGGGCAACAAGTTTTGTAGGGAATGTGGCATCAATATGTGTGTTGTTAATCAAATCAATGTAGTCCTACAAAAAAATTGCGCGACTTAAGAACTCAGTTTTAGCTAGAGTGAGGGAGGAGTTGGGAATTAAATGAGTGACAAGGAGACTTATCGCAAAATAAGGATACCACAATGAGAAACTTTTCACCTATGATGGGGTTTGATTAGGTGCATGCTTCAAAAATTGATCTTGCATAATGCAGATAGTACCTAAAACCTTATTGAAGTATCTACTTACAGTTTTTCCAGACCTAATGAAATCTACCATCATCACTCTATTCTTTGACTTGTGCCCGACAATATGAAGAAACATGGCTAATACTCCTTTATCGACACGTGATAGTGTTATGTAGTAGATACCCTCATGATCTCAGCCAAACGGAAGAATGTTCTCTTGTGCATCTAAGGTAATCTATGCAAGTGGTGCTAGACCCATTCAAAATATGATTCATGCGTGTGTGCCTATACAGATCCCAGTTGCAGATGGTTCACGCGGGATAGGCAAGCGACAAGGATGATATAACATGCCAAAATATGTCACAAGCATTATGACAATGGCTAAAGTGGAAGAACAAAACAATCTCACATTTTCTCTTGCTCACCGTCCATCTACAAATTTTTTTTCCAAACCAAAATATTTAATTCTAATTAATTAAATGACAAATCAAGGACAAGATACACAACTATGATTTATAGTCATTTATCCTAAGACCATAATAAAAATGATAAAAAGACATGAAGGCCCAACACTTCTTGGTTAAAGCCCTTAAACCTCACAAGGAAGAAAAAAAGAGTAATGCTCTAAAGTAGATGATTCAAGACATTAATGGTCAATTTTTCCATATTGTATATGACACAAGCAATAGACAATAGAAAGTGGTTGAAGATATGCATTTACCAAATTCATTTATCAAACATGAACAAGAAATGCATTTATCAAATACATCCTAATATAAATCAAAGACCATTTCAGCTATTGTCAATTTTCTTTGCCTCCTTTTTCTAGCCAAACAGGCCACTCTCACTAAATCCATAGCAAAAACTATTCAAACCAGTGCATGTTAGAAAGCACGTCTTTTTCAGATAAGAAATTGATTAATAATTCAAACAGTGTGTACAAGAAATGCATTTATCAAATCCATCATAAATAAATCAAAGACCATTTCAGATATTGTTTAATAAAACAGACAAACATGTACAAGAAATTGCTTAATAAAACAAACAAACATGTACAAGAAATACATGTGTCAAATCCACCCTATATAAATCAAAGAGCATTTCAGATGTTGTCAGCTTTCTTGGCCTCCATTTTCTAGCCAAACAGGCCACCTCACTAAATCCATAACAAAACTATTCAAATCAGTGACATATTTTTCCCAAAAGAAATTGCTTAATAATTTGTGTGCCAAACAAGTTGAATTTTTGTTTCAAAGCTTAGCATAATTGTCCTGAGAAAGACAAAAACTAAACATCAAGATGATGATGCCAATAGTAATTAGGCTTACATATATGACCTACACTATCATGAGTCAAAAGTATTTTTTTTTCCTCTATTATTAACAGCAATAGCAGAAGTAAAGAAAAAAATTACATAAAAAATATATAGGTCTATTATCTGCTCATATGATATTCTATCCAACATATCTTGACTCGTGAGTCTTGCCTAATATCTTGTTTGTTGTGTGATGAGAGTAGGTTTCCTGGAACAATAGTTAGTTGTACCCCAAATTACTGGAACAACAATGTATTATAAAGAAGGTATTAATATACAAAATTATAGCATGTGTTCATTCAATTATTGAAGAGTCTCTGGTAGTTTATGTGATTAATTTGACTCTTGTAATAATTGTATCATATACATGGATTCTAGGGGTCAAAGACCATTTTAGCAAATCAATGAAATACAAGTATTAGCATAACTGATAACCTGAAATACCTAAAACTATAATCAAATTGAAGTTTACTTTCCTCAACTTTTGTTATTTGTGCAAAAATGAAGTAATCATGTTATTAATTGCTACATGAAAACAGTGGGGCAAGTAACAGAAAAGGTCTCAAGATCTCTCAGACAATTAGAAGGGAGAACATGAAGCAAAACCAGCCATATATGAAAGTTTTGAAATTTTCCAAGGCTCAATCACAAGCTCACGCACATATATGAAGCATCATTACCTAAATTTCAGCAGAAGTTCAGTCCACAGTGAAGAGATGACCAAAGTCAGTACAAGGAGATAAGTTCGGGGATGGCTTAGGCTCAGCAATTAATTCATCATTGCCATCAAGCCTTGAAGGTGAATTCCAACATTTACGGTCGCGAATCAACCTGCAATTGGATGAGCAAAACACGAAGCAGTTAACTCAAGGGCCCACAATGATGTGATTAGGGATCAAGACTGACAATAAAAAGAATGAGTAAATCTAAAAGTCAGAGAGGCAGATCATGAAGTTAAAATCAGATCCCGCCTGCTCTCAAGGAGCTCTATCATCGGCTACAAAGGATCCAACAAGAAAACACAAGGGAAGCGCAGATCTGAACCTATGAAGTAAGATATTTACTTTTTTTTTTGCAGAAATTTTGATTTTTTTTGCAACACCAACAATGATGCCGCTCAAGAACAGAAAGAGGAGTGTCGGTCAGTGAGAATGAGAGGTGAGAGCTCAAAGGAAGAGGGAAGAGAGGCAAGCTGGAAATTTTTACAAGAAATCAACGCCGTTGCGCGAGAGTGTGAGATCGGTGACCACTAGGAAGAACTTTGGAGAGTAACCTAACCAACAAAATGCCACACGAAAATAAAAAAAAAATTAGGATGTGTTAGAATTCGAGAGGTTTCATCGGGGTGCGTGGAGGAAACCGCAGTGGGACTTTTTGTATGCTATCATGTGCTTTTCCAACGCAACCAAACATAATGAATCGGAAAAGCAAGTGGGCCACCACAAAATCGATTTTGTCAGCCCATTTTTGCCCAAACAAACGGGTCCAAACTGAAAGAGATGGCCTTGACAGAGATCGATTGAATCATTTTCTGGCCTACCATCCAACCACAAATGAGGCTACAAATTAACTTCACTTTAAGCTGCAGAATTTGTAAGACCAAGGAAACTATAAATCGTTAAGAGAGTGCTTTTTGCTTGCATGCAAAGGGAGCAAAAAAAAAAAAATGCAGGATTCGTGGCCGACTTTGTTTCTTGGTCTCCTATATGACTTGCTCTACGTTTGTATTTGTTTAGACTTGGGGATGTAGGTTGTTGGCCTCTCTTGTTTTATTTTTGGGTTCTTGGGTTGTTTTTGTTTCTGTCTGTACTTGATTGATCTAAATTTTGGGGGTAGCCTGCTTGCTCCACTTGTGAACAAGTATTTTGCACACAACAGTTGATTCATGAACTCTCTGTTTGCTGATTTATGCATGCCAGGAAACTCAAAGCTCAAACCTACTCACATGGAGTACTAATCTTGATTTGAAATTCAGCAACTCATCAAAGACCACTTTCCAATCAGATTCACTAATTTTGAATGGCTTAGAATAGTCCAATTAAATAAATAAGTTCCAGAATACATTTGCACCTTCAATTTTGTCAGGAAAATAATCTTTAAAAATATCATATCGATGGTAATTATAACGACCTGATGGAATTTGGGACACCGAAATATCCATAAACATAATCGTTTCTAGAAACCAATGTAAAGATGGGGATGGTGAGCTGCTCATGGATGGTGGATCTTCATGAAGAGCCCTTCAGGTGAGTCTTAATCCACGACTCCAGGGATCGCAGCTCTTCATTACTAATGGAATGGGCGAGGTCGGGATAAGCCTGCAGTAGTTAAAAAAAGCAATTGACGGTTTGCGACAAGTTAAATAAGTATAGTAAACTGAAGATAGAACAGTTCGCGGGTTAACAAAATATATGGACTAAGAAAAGAATGGACAGAGAGTGGGACTACCTTAAATTCGCATTTCATGCCAGCCCGTTCTAGAAATGGAGGACCAGCTTGCCCAGCCTCAAACAACACTGTCCTGTCAGCCATTCCATGAGACCACAAAATCGGTGTCTGCAATACATCAGATCACATGCATAGTAATGTGAGACAAGCATTCAACGAAGATGTAGCGAACCAACAAGAAAATAACTAATCTGAACTGAGAAAGACGACATGATTATGAGTTTAATGCATCAAATATATCTATATGTACAGTTCGTAGGTATAATTTGCAGCCGCTTTTGGGGGTGGGTGAGAAAAGTAAGGGTCTGGGATTTAAACTATGTTTACCGTGATTCTCAAGAAATGCTTACTGTTAACTCATGCAGGTGAAGTACTTCATTAATAAAACCAGGCGCTTCACTATTATACCAAAGAAAAACTTTCGGCAATATAACACTTGTAAATTTGTTTTTCTAAATGACAGTTAATAACTATCATGTTAGGGGAGAGAAAAGATACGATACTCGATAAACCATTGTCAAAGGCTGAGGATAAACTTCACCTCTAACTGCGGATTATATGCAGAAAAACATGGGATCCTCTTGTCCATCATCTGACCCAACAAAGTCAGATGCCCCTTTGCATAATTCCATGAGATAAAAATACAACATCCTGGTCTCCTTATTGTCTTATAATTGTTAAGGTAAGGAAATTAACCCTAACAGCTCTTTTCCTTCACAATGAAATCACTGAAATGTGTAGTATATAGTATTCCTATGTGGCCTCCAATTATCATACTGTAGTACCCATCAGTAAAAGCATACTAACTAAAGGATTTCTATCTTAAATTTTATCTCAATGCACTAGCTTTACAGGAAACTAACCTAAGATCTGACACCACAGGCTGTTACGCTCCCAATCACGCAGCATAAACCAAGGCACATGACAACAAAAATATATGTGAGACGAATCTTATACATATACTAAGCTTGTTACACTTCACTCACATAGAAATTATCAAAATCAAGAGAAGTAAATGTTAATGTTAAGAAGTCTGGGACCACTTTTTTTAAATTTTCTAAAATATATCAAATCTACTATACATTCCAACAACATAATAAAGATTTCAAACGCATAGCTTCTCACAATAATTCTCTTTACTAATTTTATTTAAATTGGCGATATAGAGAAGACTCTAGTATAGAGAAGACTCTAGTATTTAAACGGCAAGTAAATCCTCTACAGGTATTAGGCTTCTTGATCTCCGACCTGCAAACTACCAAGTATTTGGAGAATAAAACTCTACCAAGTATTTGTAGAATAAAACTAAAGAGTAGTTTACACACTGAATGAGTATAACTACTTACTAGTGGATCAAACAAGTTTTGTAACAAATGATATAAAAATTATAACATAAGGTATGAGACAGGTTTAAGAACTCGGTTTCGGTTCAAGTTTCAAACCCTTCACTTATGAAAAGTTTCGATTAGTTTCATCAGTTTTAATAGTTTCGTTTCAAGTTTCTGTTTTGGCTTTAGTGTATGTAAACATGTAAGAATTTTTTTATTTGTATGTATAGTGCACAAAAAGCAAACAATGTGAACAACTAGACGAAATGAATGTTAAATCAAGAGACCTGAACTTTGAATAGTCAACTAGTTAACCCAAAAATTAAAGTACTCTAAAGTAATATAAATGTTGTCAATTAAAAGTTAAATTAAGATTATAATAAGAATTAAATTTAAAATATTTAATTATGATTTAATTATGCAAATTAGGATATACCTATTTTGGATGGTTGTAGAAATTAAAGGGAGATAAAATTATTAATTAAAAGCAATACGTTTTTCTTATTTTTTTTCTGAATCCTTTTTGTAGGTTTTGGTATCAACCATAAGGATGGGGAGATCAATAGTGATACCAACCATAGGATCCAAGCCGGCTGGTTAAAATGGAGGAACACAACAGGAGTTTTATGCAACCGTAACATTCTGTTATGACTGAAGGGTAAGTTTTATCGGACTGCTATTAGGCCAGCTTTATTATATGACACAGAATGTTGGGCTATAAAAAAATATCATGCTCAGAAGATGTGTAACAGAGACGTGCATGTTTCATTGGATGTGTGGTAACACGCGGAGAGATAAGGTGAGAAATGAGGATATCCATACTAAAATAGGTGTAGGCTCTATAGAAAAGAAGATGAGAGAAAACCGCCTACGATGTTTAGTCATGTGCGATATATACCTACAGATGCGCCAGTCCGGCGAGTAGAGCGTATCAAATTAAGACAAGTTAAAAGAGCGGGGGGACCGAAGAAAACATGAATGGAGGTGATACAACAAGATATAGAGGCTCAAGGTCTTAATGAAGGCACATTGCTCGATAGGAATGAGTGGAGAAAGCTAATCCATGTGCCCGATCCAGCGTAATTTTCTTTTGGTTCATGTAGCCTACCCCAAATACTTGGGACAAATGGCTTAGTTGTTTTTTTTTTTTTGTAGGTTTGGTATGTTACATCTGAAACCTACTGAAACTCTCTACATTTATATGACATATATATCAATAAAACTTGGCAGTACCGAAACATCATATCAGTTTTGAACTGATACTCACTAAAACTGAGAGAAAACCAAGATGGAACCTCATACCATGTTATGAGATGCCAAATGTATGTTGTACAATATATTCACTTTCAAAATATTTTGTAATATTCAAATCATAAAGGAAACCAGGGAGAATAAATAGTGCACATGATAACAATAATATTTTTTTTCCATTTCACTAAATCACCTCATTTGTCTAATTAAGAAATGCATATAAATCACTAATAGTTTAATCGCACGAGAATAGAAGCGTATCTAACCTGCATAGGTTGCCCGAAGGTAACTTTTTCGTACATTCAATAACATATACAAGTTCAATCGCTTCATTTCTTAGTAGATATTTTAGGGTCTTATCACTTTGCAAATTTTCACAATTCAATTTTCAATACACTTCATTTTCAGTACACTTATCAATACACATTTCATTTTGGATATAATAAATATCCAAAATAGTTATATCACTTACAAAATTCAGTTTACATGTTTACCATCACAAATTTTCAAATTATTTAGGAGTATACATTAGCGAGATGGATTGATGGACTAATGTCATCTAAGCATGACATTAATGAGATATTATTAGGAACCATTTAAGGTGACTAGAACGATTTATTGGTCGCATTAGCTTGGACATATCGACTTGGATGAATCTGCTTCTATCTTACTAGCATTTTGAAATCCTGTTCTTATCTAAAGTGTTTCTTTGGAAGATTTAAATTAAAAATGTTATATGAGTAAATGAAATTTGAAAGCATGTTTAATTAATAGTTTGTAATTATTCATAATTCTCAAGTGATTTTGACATGAAACGGGGACCCTATGATGTAGGTAATCAGTGATAAATTCGAATTCGGCACGTTTCACTAAAACTTAGATCTTTGGCAGGAAAATATTAAAAACTAACTAATGTGTCAAGATGGGTTTAACAATCATTTGCAATTGTAGTGTCTAGATAATTCTCGTCTTGAAGAAAATAAATACAATGTTTAGTTATCATCATGAAACATTCCCATTCACAATATTCAGATCAAGAATTAACAAGCACAAATAGAATCATACGCACTCGCATTTATAGTGGACAACAGATTAATATGATAAAATATTAGAGAATAACTTTTCAGTGTAATCAAATTAATAATCTGACTGCTGAATTAAGAATTTTACCTACTGAGAAGCTTCATTCTCAGGTTTTTCATTGTTGTTGTTGGTTTTGTATTTCTGAAATGATGTTGAAATTGTTGTCATTGTTGATGTTCTAATTTAGCATCCAATCTCCTTGTATTGATCTAGTGGAATTGGACTGATCTGTTTTGTTGTTGTGCTTATGCATGCTCCTGAATGTTGGCGTTGATCTCTATTCCCCACACGCAGAGGGAGGGGATCGGCGGATGCTGTTGCTAGCGGCAGTGAAGGCAGGAGGATTTGGTGATTGATGTTTGCTGGTGGAGGTTGGCGCAAGCACGGAGAGATGGGATCAGGTGGGTTTCTTGAAGCTTGATGCCTATCGGTGCATGTTGGCGACACAATGAGAGATGGTAGGAGCCGACTTGCCTCATGGGGCGCGCTTGAGGGCTGTTGGTTGCTGTCACATGAAAGAAAGAGATGAAGAGGGAGTTGGATGTTGGAATTATGTTGTTGTTGGCACAGATAGGGCAGGAGGGGGATTTGGGGGGGGGGGTGTTTATTTTCTTGTTGGTGGAGTGGGGCAACAGGGGATTGTTGGAGAGGGGGGAAATGAGGGGATTAATGGATGAGTTTGGCTTTAAGATGGCAGCTGTAAATGGCAGAGGGAAAATTTGGGAAGGGTTGTGCTGTGAAGGAGGCGGCAAGGGATTGGGTTTCTGATTTTTTTTTTTTTTTGATATTATGGTTGGAAAAGGAGACTTGTAAGTAGTGGGATTTTAGATTAGAGATAGAATTGTAAGTGGGATTTGAGAGATAAAGATAAGATAGTGGGGATAGCTAGGATAAGGCTTTACACTCAAAATCCTATCTCGAAAAAGAGTTTCACACTCAATCTCATAATTAAATTTTCAAATAGAAAATCCAACATTTTCATTAATCAATCTTCATTACAATTTTATTAGAATCATGCCTTAATATAGGTTTACAGAGTTGAGGACTTTCTTCACGTAGTCGATGTGGGACTAAAAAGAGAAATACAAAGCTAAATTAAAGAAAATAACATTGACTCAAATAAATAAAAAAATACAGACTCTAATCGACTGAAATAACTCGAACAGTGAAGCTCTTTGGATGTCCGCATCATTCTCCCCAGGTGAGAGAAAACTCGACTACGTCGAGTTTGGTGTAAAAAGCTCCTGTAACGCTTCAACACAACTGGGTCTACCTGCTGCAACTCACCACTCAATAGGTAATATTTATTTTAAAAAATCAGATATCATTAGAATACACAAGATAATTTAATCATCTAAAATTTTATCACATTTCACTGCTGTGTTAGGATGAATATCTAGGAGTGGACTCAATGTGGGGACTCTAAAAAAAATGACTCAGGGAAGACTTACAACCAGTATGTTGTTAGGGTTAAAATCAAATACTTTAATCCACTGAATACCCAATCATTGAAAATAGGACTAATTTCAAAATCATTAAAAGATATAACATGAATATTGTAATTTGAATTCTACAAGATTTCAAAAAAAATCCAACACTACAGCATGCAAATCATTAACAGTTCCCGAGGGAAACCATTTCGGACGAATCTGAACCATCTTAAGCTGTCAACACTAAGAGTTTTAAATAACTTTCTCACACAAATTCATAAATTACAGTTAGCGTTGCATTATTTAAATATATCACTGATTTCTCATATGTAGATCGTGCACGTGTATGAAAATGTGATGCACTTAGATATGCAGACTCAGAATACTTTAGAATGAGCGGTAGCAGGGAGCTCATTTTAGTACCTAC
Source organism: Agave tequilana (assembly GCA_038442645.1). Lineage (NCBI taxonomy): Eukaryota > Viridiplantae > Streptophyta > Magnoliopsida > Asparagales > Asparagaceae > Agave > Agave tequilana. The sequence continues at coordinate 94,722 of JAVJIF010031880.1, read as the reverse complement.
ATATGCAAAAGAGTAACTTGACTCCCTATTGGATGGAAACTTTTTAGGCACTTGATTCAGCGGGTCAACAATACTCACGACCTCTATCAAAAGGGATGATTAGGCGTAACAACATACATGCATGTAGTAGTTTGCCTATTACTTTGTTGATGATGAAAAGAGATATTTTAACAGGTAAAGTCTGAGTGAAAACACTCTTTCGTTTAACCGCAAGGGAGAAAAAGTTAATACTCTCCCGGCTGATTCAACACGAGCAATTAAAGCTACCGACTCTAGAACAGCGGAAACAGGGCAAATACCGATTCCTGGACCTGGGAGCTTTCAGCAGCAAATCGGGTTCAAGTGGGCCTCCTCTTCTCAAAGGCTTAGACAAAAGAAGAAGTTTATGCTCGCCCAGACAGACGTGCAAGCTGTCAATGTTCTCAACTCAAAAAGAGTCGACGAGACTCCTTCCAACACCATCCTTACCCCATAATAAAACTGCTTTTGAGGGGCTTTCTATAGCGGTCTGCTGCGATGGAGTCTTTTCATTTGGAGCGGACCTAGTCTCATGGCTTTGAGGAACCACTCGACCGGGCCGTCACGGAGTAATGCTATTCTGTCTTCCGAGGCAGGCCTAAGGGAATTCGGGAAATCTTTGGAGTGCGATGAGAGTTTGTTGACCTCGCGACGTACCGTTGACGGGCTGAGACCTTCACTAGTCCCACTCGGAAGCAAGGGGTGGCTATGCCCTCCAGAGACTGTGAGGTTCTCCCATAACGGCATCCCTTAAGTCTTTGAATGCAGATCGGTCATAGATGGAAATATCCCTGATCTGACCAACATCGTTTGTCATTATATAGTTCCAAAATTTGTCCTCATAAAAGTGGATGTTTATTGGGACAAGGCATGATTAGTTGACCTCTAATGACAACTTATCAACTTGCCCTTTAAGTTCGATTTGCTTGGTAGGATCCAACTTAGAGTATGGCAAGTCGGGAAGATTAACTCCTGTGGTTAACTCAATAGCGTGTTGGATATCACGCGTCAGTAATAGCTTATCTGGGAGGTCTTCGGAAAAGACAACGATAGATTCCTTAACGATAGGGTTGACTTTAGGGAGATTCAGAGCACGGTCTTTAGAAGATATCAAGAAACTCTGTAATGTCTGGAACAACTTCAAGAGGACTCGAAATATTAGACTCCTCAAGGTTATCACCGGTAATCTTTTCGTCAAGGTTTGAGTCTTATGATTCTTCCACATGGCAAATAGGTTCTTCAGATAGGACATCGACAAGCTCCGTGATCATAGGGGTAGGTGTCAGCAATAGAGGAGGAAGATGATGACCAGAGCAGACAATGGCAGTAGGAGTCGACAGTAAAGAAAGTGAAGAAGGTGGTGTCGGTAGTAAAGGAGGAAGGGGCTCTGAATTGTTACAGGTGGTTCCCTAACTTGAGGAGCTTTGACTGGAGTTGAGCAGTTGGCAGCAACATGCCCATAACCTTGACATTTATAACACTTAATCGTGGGACTAAGCTTGGAATAGTCTCTGTCGCTAGACTCTTTTTATCATGGGCGTGGCTACTGGGGGAGTAGGATTTTCATGCTTGATTCTTTTAGGGTTGAGTCTAATCACCGTAATACCTTTCTTTAATCTGTCGTTGGCAATGATGATTTGAATTAGTTCATTTGAGGTGTATAAATTCATTGGAGAATTGGTGTTCTCAGACTTCTTCTCGACTTTAGTGATGATCCTATTTAGGTTTTGATTATAAAACTCTGTTGTTTGGATCAGGTTATCAAGTTGAGCACTTATGACGACAAGTACCGTGGCAAGCTGGGAATTCATAGGGAGAGATGAGTTACTAGATGCAAAAAAAAATTTATTTTTAAAATTATTTTATGCAAAGAAAACTATGAAATTCCTAACCACCGCATGTGTAGAAGTTTTCCTACCTAAACCATGCTCTGATACCAAATTGACGTGAAACGGGGACCCTATGATGTAGGTAATCAGTGATAAATTCGAATTTGGCACGTTTCACTAAAACTTAGATCTTTGGTAGGAAAATATTAAAAACTAACCAATGTGACAAGATGGGTTTAAACAATCATTTGCAATTGTAGTGTCTAGATAATTCTCGTCTTGAAGAAAACAAATACAATGTTCAGTTATCATCATGAAACATTCCAATTCACAATATTCAGATCAAGAATTAACAAGCACAAATAGAATCATACGCACTCGCATTTATAGTGGACAACAGATTAATATGATAAAATATTAGAGAATAACTTTTCAGTGTAATCAAATTAATAATCTAACTGCTGAGTTAAGAATTTTACCTACTGAGAAGCTTCGTTCTCAAGTTTTTCATTGTTGTTGCTGGTCTTGTATTTCTGAAATGATGTTGAAATTGTTGTCGTTGTTGATGTTCTGATTTAACATCCAATCTCCTTGTATTGATCTAGTGGAATTGGACTGATCTGTTTTGTTATTGTGATTATTCAGGCTCCTGAATGTTGGCGTTGATCTCTATTCCCCACACGCAGAGGGAGGGGATCGACAGATGCTGTTGCTAGCGGCAGTGAAGGCAGGAGGATTTGGTGATTGTTCGCTAGTGGAGGTTGGCGCAAGCACGGAGAGATGGGATCATGTGGGTTTCTTGAAGCGTGATGCCTACCGATGCATGTTGGCGACACAATGAGAGATGGTAGGAGCCGACGAGCCTCATGTGGCGCTTGAGGGGCTGCTGATTGCTGTCACATGGAAGAAAGAGATGAAGAGAGAGTTGGATGTTGGAATTCTGTTGTTGTTAGCACAGATAGGGCAGGAGGGGGAATGTTTATTTTGTTGTTGGTGGAGTGGGGCAGCAGGGGATTGATGGAGAGGGGCAAAATGAGGGGATTAATGGATGAGTTTGGCTTTAAGATGGCGGCTGTAAATGGCGGAGGGAAATTTGGGAAGGGTTGTGCTCTGAAAGAGGCGGTAAGGGATTGGGTTTCTGATTTTTTTTTTTTTGATATTTTGGTTGGAAAAGGAGATTTGTAAGAAGTGAGATTTTGGATTAGAGATAGGATTTGTAAGTGGGATTTAAGAGATGAAGATAAGATAGTGGGGATAGCTAGGATAAGGCTTCACACTCAAAATCCTATCTCGAAAAAGAGTTTCACACTCAATCTCATAATTAAATTTTTAAATAGAAAATCCAACATTTTCATTAATCAATCTTCATTACAATTTTATTAGAATCATGCCTTAATATAGGCTTACAGAGTTGAGGAGTTTCTCCACGTAGTCGATGTTGGACTAAAATAGAGAAATACAAAGCTAAATCAAAGAAAATAACATCGACTCAAATAAATAAAAAAATACAGACTCTAATCGACTGAAACAACTCGAACAGTGAAGTTCTTTGGATGTCCACATCAGATTTGAAAATTTCTGATCCTAAGCAAAGGAACTTGAAACTGTAAGTCATATAGCTATTTAGGATATTTATTATATCCAAAATGAAATGCGTATTAATAAATTTTTTGAAAGTGAAGTGTATCGAAAAGTGTAAAGTGAAAGTTTTCAAAACGATAAAACCCTCAAAAGTCTATTGAAGTGATTGAGCCTATCATATCCCTGGTATGCATTGGGTCAGGTTCAACCCACAACCAAACTGTACCAAACCGAAAAATTAGGCTTTTAAAACCTATAAAGCCTGCCCCAACCCAAATGGGCGGGTTGAAGAAGCCTTAAAATATTTTCAGTTGGGTATGGTTTTATCAAAAACCTGCACGATCAGACCGCAACCCGCCTTAAAGAGACAAAAACCACATTCCCATAACATGTTATACTTCTCACCATTCTTTTATAAATATGATTGGCTCAGATTAGATCAAAAGTATGTAATACACAGTTTGAGAAACCCTAGTCTCCTTACACACTCTCCTCTCACCTTCCTCTCCCAGATCAAACCCTAGTCTCATTACATTCCATCTCTCACCCCCACCTCTCCTCTTTCAGATCAAGAAGATGAAATATCTGGTAATGACAATGGCATAGATCTTTCTCTCATCTTCCTTGCTCCTCGATTTGGGCACCCCCTCATTTTCTTCAGTGATGAGGCAACTATGTGTGCCTTTCTCCCTCGCTCTTCCATATATTTGGTCGTATCATCCTTTAGCGACGAGGCTATGATAGCTACAGATTCTTTTCTTTGTTTCTTTAGATTTTATTTCTCTTTTTTATTTTATCTTTGATTTTATTTTTTTGTTTTCATCTTGTAATTTGAAGCTTGCAAGTGAACTGAATTTGAAAATTTGTAATATATAATTCTTGTTGCAAAATTGTTGTAAATTAAAGAACGTTAACAAAATTATTGTGTGATTTCTATTTGTTTCCACTTATTAGAGTTTTTCTTCAGCGATTAGAGTATAACCAGTTTTGGTAACTTTAAGAAAAAGAAAAAGAAACAAAAAATGGAAAGCCCAACTTGAAAACCGTTAAAATTGAACAACCTGGCCCAAACCCATAATCCACCTGAATTTACCCAAACTCTTTTGGTGTGGGTTCGGATAATAACTAAACCCGTCGGATTCAGGTGAGTGGAGGGCTTCAGATTCTGGTTAGATATAAATTTCCTGAAAAGCTCATCCTACTCGATCTATTTCCACCCCTATTGTCATCAGGTGCTGAATATATCGAAAAAGTGCCCTCTGGATAACATAAGATAAGTTAGATACACTTTATCATGTGTGTGAGTTTAGTTATTATGTGTACTCTCATGCTATTAGGCCATAATTTGTAATCTTAGTTGGACAAACAAGGTGACCCCACCTATCTCTAGGGATGATAAAGGGTCGGGGTTTGCCCGCCCCCACCCCCGGCCCCGGCCATGTGACTAATAGGGCCAGTGTTGGGGCCAAGTCTTAAGCCCGTGATATTTTCAGGCCGAGGCTTATCTTCAGCCTTGGTCCGGCACCTACAAAAGCTTGCCCTCTCTTCCGAATCTCTCTCTCGCTCATCTCTCTCTCTTATTGAATCTATTGATTCATTGTACAAGTTAACATCAAAATTTCATAAACCCATCACTAGCATATGATTCTATTAACATTGAATCACAATAAATTTGTTCAAAATAAATGGATTTTGATCAAGAGAGGTGAAAACCTTGAAGGGACGGATTGGTGAGTTGGATCATACACCATTAGATTCCCAGAATCTATCTAAAATCTGTCTTCCTCCATCTTCTCCAACCTACGGTGACAACGGTGGAGAGAGAGAAATCTTTTTAGGGCTTTGAAGGAGGGAGGCGGACTGAAACACTACAGTTAATTGGGAAATTGTTGAGAGATGCGCACGAGTGGGGGTGTCAACCGAGTGGAGTTTGACCTGAATCCGACCCGACCCGACCCAGAAAATCGGGGTTTGGGTTTATAGGTTCAAAACCCAAATATGTTTGCGTTGAAAAGTTTTGAGAAAACGTTTTATGGGTCGGGTTTGGGTATTGCACTCCAACCCGTCCAAACTCAACCCATACCGACCCATTTATATATACAAACTTGAGGGTAGAGGTCTATAGTTTTTATCTTAATTCATTATAACTTCAGAAAATGACTATTTCATTTTATTTCATTTCTCACCACGGGTGTTGTTGACTTTTCGAAACAATTTAATAAAATATAGTTGTCAAACTTTTAGAATTTAAGAAATTATATTTAGCTCTTTGCTTTATACTTGCATGTTGTAATGCGGTTACAATCTATTTTGCGTTATAATTAATGTTCTAAGTCTTATTTTGACTAGTGCTGTGATAATGGTATTGTTGCATCTTGATTACTGCTCTCTTTTTTTCTAATTTTGCTAGTGAATGTCTTTTTTTTTCAATGCATGATTTAGTAATTAGAGAATGTGCTGGAAATTGCTACCACTTCCTCTTCTCTAATGGTTGAATTTTGAATTTTGGAGAAAAGATCTATCTATTCATTTAAATTACACCATTTTAATAAGTATGTAGTGTTCTCTTACTTGAGTTTTTGTTTGCTTGACAATTATTTATATTATGTAGGAGTTTGCAAACTCTAATAAAGTTGATTCCAAGCCTAAGAGTTTGTCAAATGACAGTGCATTTCTTTTTCATTTTTGTTTTTTTAACAATAATGTACACTACTGTAATGATCTTTATGTAATATATCTAATATATGTAATGACATAAATTTACCAAATAATTAAATGATATCAATTTTTAATAGTTATTCTGCAATGATAATTAAATAACGAGAAGTGTATTATATTGAACACAAAACAAACCCAAATCATAAAAAGCAACCAACCCATAAGACCCTACCCGAAATACCCGACCCGAGCAAGCCCAAAATACCCAGGGGTAGGGTTTAGGTAGGATACTTTACTACCCACTGGGTTTTGGGTGGGCCAAGTGTGGATTTTAAAATTGGTTTGGGTATACAATTACCTTACAACCTGACCCATTGACACCCCAACGCGCGAGAAATTCTCTCTCCTCTCTGCTCTCTCTCTCTCTCTCACATGTACTAAAAATGGAAGAAAGAGGGAAAAAGAAAGGAAAAAAGACCCTTCGGGCTGGCCCGAAGACCAAGGGCCATGTTAGGACTGGCTGCATAAAGCTTGAAGGTCAGATTAGGGCCTAAAATAAGGCCCTGAAAGTTTTCGGGTCAGGCCCAATCCAGCCCTCGCCCATTATCATCCCTAGTTATTTCACTCGTTTCCTTCATTAGATGAATATTGCAAAATATTTTGGAAGTGATATGATGTACTATATACATTTGGCATCTCATATTATGTTATTAACTTTTGCATCATTTGCTATAAAACTTGTCTGATCCACTAGTAAGTGGTTACCATACTCATTAAGCGCGTAGGTCACCCTTTATTTTATTTTTTTTTTTGCCTACAAACATTATGTAGTTTACAAATCAGAGATCGATGAGTCTAGTAAATGTAAAGGATTTGCTTAGTGAATTGCTCGTCATTTAGATATTAGAAACTTCATTTGTTGTCAATTTAAATAAAATTAGTAGATGGAGAATTATTGTGAAATACACTTTTGAGATGTTATTTATCTTGTGGTAGATTGGAACACTTCTGTAGTATATTTGCATCATCATTTTCATCTAGTCCCTTTTCTAGTGAGGATATGGCAATGAAATTGACAAGGCAGGTTATTTCTATAGAAGTCAAAAGGCTACGAGAAATTAGCTCATATGCCAAACAGTTTAAGCTCATCCTAACAATGTGCAACTCTCCAAATTGCTCCAAGATGACATTGTTTTGTTGGCTCTCCCGATACGATATGGTGAAAGGAAATCAGTATTGGCCAATCCTGGCGATATTTGTTGACATATTGATATATCACTGAAATACCAACCAATATGGTACATTTTAGTTTTATTGGGTTTTATTTTACACAATAAGTATGGGTTCAATTTCAATACTCAAGCCCAATTATTTTAAAATCTCAAATTTCCCACTTCCTGTTTGTCCCTAAGTCCATCACTGCCTTAAATCTAGCGGCAACGAAGACCGAGATAAATCTTACAAAAAGAGGGAGCATTCAAGAGATATCAACATTGCAATGTTGAATGTCTCACCTCCCTAATTATTGCGAGGTCGCTCAATGTGCCAGAGAGAAATAGGGAGAGTGAAGCCTCTAAACGGGTAGTTCATCCTTCACTATTTCTCTCACTTATCCAATTGTAAGTAAGCATTAAGTTTAGACTTAATTGCACAGGTCCCGTTTATACTATCAGGGTTTGACGTCTTGCTCCTTTGAACTAAGAAAATCGTCACTTTACCTCTGATAGTAAATCCTGTAATGTTTTCAATCCAATTGGGTCATGTTAGTATCATGTGGCCCAGTTAATTCGAATTGACTTATTTTCTTTAATTAAATGTTATTAATCTTAATTTTCCCTAGTTATCTTCTTCTCAATAAACTCTAACTAAATTGAGATGATGGTGGTGATAGAGAGGAAAGAAGATTAGGTTCGGTGATGATCGTGTTGGTGGGAAAGAGGTGAAGGAGGAGAGGTGTCCAGACTAAAGTTTTAACGGGTTTAAATTGAGAAGGAATTTTGGGTTAGATGGTGGCAGTAGAGAGGGAATGTGGTGGTGGTAGTGGTGGGTTTGAGGAGATGATTGTGGTGTGTTTGAGGAGGAGGTGGTGGTTGTAGTGGATTTAAAAAATAATAATAAATTTAATTGATTTTATGTTAATTTATGATTTTAAATGCAATTTTGACGGTTAAGGGATACTTAAATTTTAGATTAGCGAGAGTTAAAGGCTAGGGATTGAGTTTTTCGGGGTCACTTAACCATCATGTAACCCCGCTTGACAGGAAAACTTAAGAGAAAAGTGATGATTTTTATAGTTCGAGGGGTAAAGAGACAAAACCCTGATAGTCTTTTTTTCCATTCCCTTTTTTTTTGTTGGGGGGGGTGTTCTGCAATAAACCCTCGAGTTTATCATGCTATTTAAGTAGAGTTATGAAATTTTACTTGAATTGTTTTTGCAAATTCATGGTTTATAATATTGCATCATGCAAATATATTTATCCCTAATAAATGCTTTTTCATGCATATTACGACATGTTTCTTAGATACAGGACATTTAGAACATTATAACCTCCCTTGAGTTATATATATATATATATATACACACACACACACAACACACACACACACACATATACATACATACATACATACATATATACATATATATATATATATATATATATATATATATATATATATATATATACACACACACACACACACATATACACACACACACACACACACACACACACACACACACACACACACACATATATATATATATATAGACACACACAAACATACAAATACAATGCACAATATAGACACCTGATATTGATCTCATTTACCTGCTATATCATTTGATATTCGCTATTCGACATGAATAACCTTACTGAGAAGAATCCCAAAGTTGGAACACAAACCTAAAATTAAATCTTTCTGCAAATATGCAAGTCTAACAATACTAATGAATTATGAAGTGAACTCGTGTAAAGTATTCTACATATATCAAATTCCAACTTCTTCAGCCCACATCCTAGAGTGAGATATTGTAAAGCATAGTCCACTGCTCCATATCCTCCGTAAGATAGCAACCATCTTCTACTGAAATTAGGAGGCCAAAATCTTTAACTACCATAGCACAAGAAATTTCTAATTCCTAGTATATCCAAAACTTATGTAATCAGGTAGCAAGAGGATAATTTTATAAAATTATCCACCCCTCAAAATTTGATTTCATATTATTTCCCTTGCTGGTTATTGTTTCACAATTAAACGATGCCATCACCTCCCTATAAACTGCTCGAACCAAATTCTGAAGCATCAGATTTTCTGTAACAATTTTAATTAATACCTCACGGGACTTGTTTCAGCGATCATTTAGGACTTGCTAGAGTCAGTTTAGATTTAAGGACTCATTCGCCTTGGTCCTTTTGCAGCATTTACCTTTTGATTATACCATATTTTTGCCAACTCACCTTCTCGTCTAAACAGTGGCATTGTTCAGGGAAGCTGCTTAAACCACATGTACAGAATAGGATGTGTTTTCTCAATTCTCCCGCAACAATTAAATAAAAGCTTCTTTTCCAACCGACTAATTTTCCTTAACACACTCAAGTAGTTGGGAGTCAGTTCTGCAAAGGTTCACTAGTTTTCATCACTGTTTCCTTCAACATGTGTTAAGTATAACTTGCGATTATTATAGTAATACTCTAACCCATCAAAGCTCCATCATTACAATTTAGAATTCAACTATACTCTAATCTCATCAATTACAGATATACAGTTTGCAGCTGCGGTTTATCAAGCTAGTTCCACCACCGACATCGGCTTATCTCTAGGCAAGCCAACTTTGACTATAGCCTCATTTCACTGCTCCACTAAAATTTTGTTCCGTGATTTTGCTATATTTGATAAACTTTGTGTGCGTGTTTGCGCGCCTGTAGTGCACATGGGGGGGAGGGGGATATATATATACATACATGTATATGTATATACATATATATACATGTATATGTAGAGAGAAATGTTGACTTATGCATGTTTAATTGGTTTGATTTTGACGGTAACAAACTATTTTATTTAGTGTACATGTTTCAAAGATGCAGGTAAATCAAGAAGCCAGTTAGTATCAAAAGAAGAGTAGTCCATGTGATTCAAATTAAATCAAGAGGCGAATTGGCTAGCTCAAGTGAAGATTCAAGTTAGAGAACTAACTAACTATTTCTTTATATTTTTATAGGTATTTTTTGTAAGTCTATGATTAAGATGATTAACTTTTGAAAACTCTAGGATAGTTTCATCATCATATTTGTTTTTCTAAAACATGCATGTCACAAATTATTTGAATTTCAAATATTTATAGTCAAAACCTATTTTAAGGAAAAAATTTGAATTTTGAAAGTTGTGCATGCAAGTTTTTCAAATTCGAATTTCCGTGTGTATGTCCTAAATTAATGGAGAAAGATACCTGAAATCCTTCCTTGATTTATGGTCAAAACCTATTTTATAAAAAGTTTTTCGATTTTGAAAGTTGTGCATGCAAGTTGGTAAAAATTTAAATTTGCATGCATCTCCTAAATTAATGGAATTAGACAACTCGTCTCGTACTATTTTGAGACCATCTTCCTCTATATAAGCCCCATTGGAGAGCTTTCTCAGATACCAATCAATACTTGCAAAATCTCTCTCATTTCTCTTATTTTAGACCCATTAAATTTTCCATTGATAATCAGCCTTAGTCGAGATGTCAGTGAGCTAGACTTGTAAATCTCTTTAAAGGGGTCAACCTTGTATTTATCTTGTTGGTAGTGCTACCATGGAGGCACATGTAGAGAGCTTGACTCGTACTTCAAGTGTGTAATCTTTTCTCTCAGTTTAAAGAGGTGTTTGCTTTCTTATTCCTTCTAAATATTATGTTATTGGTAATATTCTTCTAGTTTTTGAATATTTGAATTGATTGTTATTGGTAATATTATTCTTGTTCACCATCCTTTTAGTGCATCACACCTAGATTAGGATTTTTAATTTGTTGACATCACCCAAATTCAACCCCCCCCCCCCCCTACGGTGATCACAGAGAGAGAGAGAGAGAGAGAGAGAGAGAGAGAGAGAGAGAGATTATAGGATGGCTACTAGTGATTGTAATTGTGATTTTGAATCACATCAATGTTGTGTCTATGGAATTCAAACTTGCATTAGTTAGCTATGACATGCCTAGCATTAGTTAGTTATGACATGCCAAGATCATTATGACTTGTAACAGGATGTTGATCAACTATAATTTATGCCAGGACTTGTGACTTAAGTTGCAAATCATATATGAACACTTTTTTTCATTGTGAAGTACCTTTCTTGCTTCAGGAGAAATGCGTTCTATGATTGACGAATTAAAAGGAACCCATCCACTAAAAACTGCACCACCCCCCAAGGTTCTTGGATAGAGCAACACACTTGCCAAGGTCAAGGCACCTGCCAGCAAACATCATCAGTTTGGAACAGTAAGGAAGAGAAAAAAAACCAAATTGATAAAGCTAAACAAACAAAAGAATAGCCAAATATTGTCCACCTCCTTGGCTAAATCCACAGATGAATATATTTTCAGGACTTGTGCCAGCAGCTACCTCCTTGTCTATCATAGCATGCACATTTTGAACAGCTTTAAGAACTCCCTTTTCATCTTTTGGAGATTCCTAAAATACAACAAAGATCAGGGACCGGTAATGACCTACATGATGGGAATCCTCAAAGATGGGAGAAGTACAGAAAAGGTTTAACCAAATTACATGGAGCTAATATGTTCGTTCGTCATGTTTACATCTCTTCTTTAATAAAGTTGCAATTTTTTACTGTACTTGTCTGGAACTAGAAGCTACAAAAAAAAATAACAGTTTTTTTTTGTCCCACAGTCAAAGCAATACTGGAAGCCAACATTTGTGAGACCACGGAAAGTAAAACAAGAAAGGAGGCAGAAGATACATAAATGAAAGGCAGAATCAAATATGGGTTACTTTCTTTTATATAGAACTTTTCAAGAATTTAGTGATAGGTTGTATCATGTCAGTAATCATCTAAGAAAATGTTATTTACTCTACTTTAAGTTGATCTATCAGAGAAGGTTGAATGCAACAGACATCGAAACACCTCCAGGCTGATAATTTTTCTAGTCTATTATGTTCCAGGAGTCACTAGAGCAAAGGCCAAATGCTTATTTGTTCATGACATGCAGTTTGGCATATCAGATCCAGATGCCATCACCACCAAATAAGAGGATAAAGATGATGCTGAAACACAGGGCTCATTGACTGTTGACACCTCCTACAGTGGATACATTGTACCATTACCAGTTTGCTTTCATCAACCATGATGTTACTGTTGGCCCGAAGGCCCATCACTCTAGTTTTGATGATGACCAACTCATGTAGTTATAGTACTAATGATCTTGTGTTTAATTAGTGACAGATTCATGATCAAGATCTTAGTAGGTGTGGAGCTTCAACAAAGGATTTAAAGTCAAGTTTTGGAGCTAGCACCGTTTGATTCACGAGCCTATGCATCAAGATCACATCAAGTACTCAAGAGGAGTCGAGCTCGTTGGATCGTGTTTGGACCAAGTCAAGAAGATGAGAAGACTTCAAGTGAAGACTTCAAGAAGATCAAGACTTGTGTCTAGGTTTGTTTTGTTAAGATTTTGTTTTCGATAAAATGTAAAGGATAGAATAGTTGGTGGATTGCTCAAGTATACCATATACACACACACTCTTGATTAGATGAGTTTTCATTAAAGAATTTTTCATTTTAGAAAAGACTTTTCATTTTGAAAAAATACCGGTTTGGTTTTTGGTATTCCAAGTATTATGTTTTAACCAAAACCATGTTTAGAACTTAAAGTCAAAAACATAGATATTTCACCATGTTTGTGTAGTGGATCATATCCATACACACTATGCTTTAAAAGAGTTTAAATATCTTGTTTTTGTATTTGGTGAAGTTTTGGAAAACAAGTTTTTGGAACGGGGGCCATTACTATGTTATTAACCGATCGAAACTTTAATACAACCTTTTTTGATCCTGCAGGAGGGGGAGACCCCATATTATACCAGCATCTCTTTCGGTTCTTCGGTCATCCAGAGGTGTATATTCTCATTCTGCCTGGATTCGGTATTATTAGTCATATAGTATCGACCTTTTCGGGAAAACCGGTCTTCGGGTATCTAGGCATGGTTTATGCCATGATCAGTATAGGTGTTCTTGGATTTCTTGTTTGGGCTCATCATATGTTTACTGTGGGCTTAGACGTTGATACGCGTGCTTACTTACAGTTTTTGTTTTGAGCCAATTTTTTCAAGTTACAAAAATAGTTCAAATCTTTTGTAACATGTCTTGATTTTGTGCAAGTATGTTTGTTTATCAAAGTATAACATTAAAACTATTTTTGTAGATTTTTTATGATTTTATGAGATTTTATTTAAGCCAAAATGACCTAGTTTGAAGTCCCAAGTTTTTCTGTTCTGGCTTCAGCCGGTCGACCGGTCGTCCGAAGTCTGAAGTCGGTCGACCGGGCGGTCGACCGACGTGCACAGACGTGCACGCCTAGTTCTGGCTGGAGGCCGGTCGACCGACCCGGTCGACCATCCAGAGAGCTCTGCTCTCTAGAAAGGCCCCGGTCGACCGGGCGGTCGACCGGACAGAGAGCAGTGCTCTCTGTATCCAAGCCACGGTCGACCGGCCGGTTGACCGCTGCCCCAACGGTCAGAAAAATGACCGTTGGCGGTCGACCAGGCCACCTGGATCCCAACGGCTAGTTTTTCTAGCCCTATAAATTTGGGGGTTTGGGTGCTGTTTTCTCTAAGATCTTTTAGTGGGTTTTGAGCTAGTTTTTCCTACTTCATTAAAAGAGTTTTCTCCACTAAATTGAGAGCTAATACTTCCAATCAAAAGGGGAGTTTATCAAGAGTGTTTTAAAAGTGATTTTCTTGAGTTTTCCTCCACCATTTCAATCCTTGTTTTCTCACACAACACTTGAGCTATCCATTGCTATATCTACCTATAGGGATTTGTTGTGAGAGGATTTTAGGTGATCAAGAGTTGTGATCACCAAAGTTCATCTTTGTTCTTTGAGGAGGCGGACGAGTGCGTTCGCAGTGTTTCAAGTTCGGGTGCGAACTTGTTGTTTGAGGTGCGGCCTCGGCGAGCTAGTGGGCTTGCGGTGTGTACGGGACTAGGGAGTCCGAGGGCTTGTAGGTGTTGCGGCACCGAGTGATCCGGTGGGATCGAGCTTAGTGGAAATCCTTCAAGTGTGAAGGCGGGGATGTAGAGCAAGTGTGCTCGAACCTCGAAACAAATCCCTTGTATTTGCGATTGCTCTTTCTCTCTCTCCCTTACTTGTTTATATCTTGCATGCTATTATTGTGTTTATCTTTACATGCTTGATATTCATATTGTGCTAAATTGTTATATGCTTGGGGATTGTTTGCTAACACTAGTTTCCAACCAAGAGAGCCAACGCGGCATCTCAACTCTTATTTAGAGAAAACTTGAGGAGTTAGTCCAGAGCCCTTCACGGGGAATTCGACTACACTCTTATGTTAAACTTGGTGTTTAGTGTAAGAAATTTTAGTTTGCATTCATATAAGTTTTAATTCCGCATAATTGACCATAGATTAGCTTATCATCTATTCACCCCCCTCTAGGTGATTTACAATTGGTATCAGAGCCAAGGGCTCTTGATTTGGGTCTTACAACCTAGAGTTAAAGATCCTCCTTTTTAGGCTAATCACAATATTTTTGTACACACCATGGATTTCATGTCACCACCCACCTTTGACATTCTTAACATCCAAATTTGGAAGGTTAAGATGTACTTGTACCTCAAAGCCCTAGGCATTCATGTTTATCTTGCCATCACTAAAAATTCATATTGTTTAAATGGCAATAATTTTGAGGCTAATGCAAAAGCCCTTCATGCTATAAAATCAACCCTAAATGATGATTATTTATCTAGGATTTCTAACATTGATTCGGCTTTTGTAGTATGGAACACCCTCATCTCCCTTGGCGAAAAAGATCTATATTATGCGGGGAGCGACTCGGATGTTGGAAGTGACACCTCCAACATGTGCTATATGGTCCAAGGGGATAACCCCCTTGAGGTAACTACCGAATCCGAGGTAGAAGATAATGACATGTCATATGATGAACTTGCTTCATTTTGTCAACAACTATTAGAGAAATATGACATGCTTAGAAAAGATAATAGAAATTTGAAAAAGAATTTTGATTGCTTACTTAATGAAAATGATTCTTTTAAAAATAAAATTGCATGCATTGAAAAGGAAAATGAGATTTTGAAAAATGAGAATGTTTCGTTGATGTCTAAACTAAATGATCTTTGTGAAGGAACACTAATTTGAAAAATAAAATTGTTTTGGTGGAAAAACAAAAGGAAGTTGCTTTTCAAGAAAACACTTCTTTAAAAGAAAATTTTGTGAAAAAGAAAATTTTTCTAAAAAGACTAAGAAAAATGATCATTTATCTCATCATGCTTTACATGCCACCTCTAATGAGATAAATGTTTTGAAAAATAAAATGGATTGTTTGAGCTCAACTTTGAGCAAATGTGCATTTAATCATTCTAGGTTGGAGTCTATGTTTTCAAAGAAACAAACTCCACACATTCATGCACATCATCATCATGCATATGCTTATATTGCACGTCATGACCACACCCACACCCATATGCATTCTAAGGTGTACAAATGTACACATTGTGGCCGCAAAGGCCATTTAGCAAAGTTTTGTTTTGATAAGTTATATCATATAAATTTTGCTAATAAAAATGTTTGGGTTCCTTAAAAAGCTAACCCCCAAGGACCCAAAAGAAAATGGGTACCAAAATTCCCACCTTGTGTATTTGATGTAGGTGAGGGCTCTCACAAAACGTGAGATGGATGGTGCCTTGGTAGTGGATGTATGGACTTGATGGACACATAATTGATGCACCGCTATTAAGGAGATTTTGTGGGATGACCACCATGTTTTGGAGAATTAGAGCATAGTTCTTTAGTTTGGTAACTATCTTTAAACTCCTAATTTATTTACATGCTTTTTCATACATAATATTTTTAGCATGTTCTTGTTTTGTGCTTCATGTGGTAAATACTAGTTTAAATGTAATTTTTATCAAAACTTGTATTTATACATGTACAAATAGTGAACAACAAATTGATTTATATATGTTTGCACTTCATGTTCATTTGTACTCACTTTATGCACATGTATAGGCTAGTTTTGATGATTCTCTCATTTATACTTGTTTTGCCTATTTTCAGATTTTTACTTCATGTATATGTATTTTGTATTCAAATCTAATAAATATACATGTATACCCGTGAGTCTCTTGCCTTCATGCAAATACCTTTAATAGACTCTTTTATGTTTGGGATATGTATGTATATTGTTAGGATTGGATAAATCATACATATACCTTGAAGTTTGTTTTATATGAAAAATGAATTTTCATGTTTTGTTTGAGAAAATAATATTCATGTCTAATTTGAGCTTTATTGACTATTTTCATGACTATGCTATTTACATGATGTTTGAACACTCACACTTTATTTGTTTTTATTCATGACTTTATTTCATGATTATTTTTGAGCTTGATGGACCATAAGTGCTTGAATTTTTGTGTATTTAGTATGATTCATGAAAAACATATGATTTGATTTCATGTTTTGAAGAATCTTTAACTAGTTTTTCAAAAATTATCTTTAACTAGTTAATTATTCTTCATTTGGTAGTGATTTTCTATGCTAAATTTTTTTTAAACCCTTATTTTTGAAAACCCCTACCAACACCGTTTATGGGCGGATGGATGGGCGTGTATGCCTTGCGAACTTTATTGAAAATCTTTTATCTTGAGTATATGAAGGGTGGTAGGTTATGAGTTATATACATGATTTATATTGTTATTTTCAATTGGTATCTCAATTGATATTTTTATATATACTCATATTTTGTTTATATATATGTATGCTTTCAATTTCGAATAATATCAATTTTTATTGGTATTCTATTTCTCATACATATATATGATTTTCATGTGCTTGCTTTACAATGGGTTTACATATTTAAAGCACAAAATTAGTTTATGCTAAGCTTGATCTAAAACTTTATTTTCAATTGGTATCTCAATTTATATTATTAAATAAGCTTATGCATTGTGTTTTAAAATTGGTATCAAAATTAAAAATTTGTAATGTTTATTTACAATAATGATTATTTACAATTTGGTATCTTAAAAATTGATTGTTTTACAAGAGCTCTGATACCTTTAAAAATTTTGTTATATGATATCTTAAAATTTGGTTTACTAAGATATCTCAAAATTTGTTTTATTAAGAAAAATTCATAATTGTGTTTGAATAAGAAAAGTTAAAAATGTTTTGATTTGGATTGCCTATATGCAAGGAGAGCTTAACATCTCTTCCACATATAAATTCATGATGAGTGTATCTTATATTGAGGAGCTTGACAACTCTTCTTTATGCGGTATACGTGTGTAGGGGGGGCTTCACATCTCCTCTTATGCAATACATATTATGCGTTATGTGAATTAGGGCTTGTCATCCCTCTTTCATGTAATGTATATGTGTAGGGAAGTTAACTTAGCGTCTTCCTCTTCATGAATGTATATCGCATATATCCTTTATTGATTTGTTTAATGTTACCCCTTTTATTGATTTTTGCTTTTGACAAAAAGGGGGAGAACATTTTGTTTTTACTTTAACCCCTCTGTTGCTGATTGACAAAAAGGGGGAGAAGTATTTGAGAAAGATTTTAGTATATATGCATGTTTTCCTTGCTTTATTCATAAAGGGGGAGAAGGATTTATGTTTATGCATATATGTTTTGTATTGCAAATAGGAGAAAAAGAATTTGATTTGTTTTATGCTTGTTTATGCATATTTATCTCCTCATATTTGCATACATGTTTATGTGCTTCATTGCCATATTTGTTGTTTATTGTGATGCATGAGTTAAGGGGGAGCTTCTTTGAAGCTTTACTTTAATCCATGCATATATAACTTCATGAGTTTTGTCATCATCAAAAAGGGGGAGATTGTTGGCCCGAAGGCTCATCACTCTAGTTTTGATGATGATCAACTCATGTAGTTATAGTACTAATGATCTTGTGTTTAATTAGTGACAGATTCATGATCAAGATCTTAGTAGGTGTGGAGCTTCAACAAAGGATTTAAAGTCAAGTTTTGGAGCTAGCACCGTTTGATTCACGAGCCTATGCATCAAGATCACATCAAGTACTCAAGAGGAGTCGAGCTCGTTAGATCGTATTTGGACCAAGTCAAGAAGATGAGAAGACTTCAAGTGAAGACTTCAAGAAGATCAAGACTTGTGTCTAGGTTTGTTTTGTTAAGATTTTATTTTAGATAAAATGTAAAGGATAGAATAGTTGGTGGATTGCTCAAGTATACCATATACACACACACTCTTGATTAGATGAGTTTTCATTAAAGAATTTTCATTTTAGAAAAGACTTTTCATTTTGAAAAAATACCGGTTTGGTTTTAGGTATTCCAAGTATTATGTTTTAACCAAAACCATGTTTAGAACTTAAAGTCAAAAACATAGATATTTCACCATGTTTGTGTAGTGGATCATATCCATACACACTATGCTTTAAAAGAGTTTAAATATCTTGTTTTTGTATTTGGTGAAGTTTTGAAAAAACAAGTTTTTGGAAAAATCAATTTGGAAAAATACAGTTTTTGTTTTGAGCCAATTTTTTCAAGTTACAAAAATAGTTCAAATCTTTTGTAACATGTCTTGATTTTGTGCAAGCATGTTTGTTTATCAAAGTATAACATTTAAACTATTTTTGTAGATTTTTTATGATTTTATGGGATTTTATTTAAGCCAAAATGACCTAGTTTGAAGTCCCAAGTTTTTCTGTTCTGTCTTCAGCCGGTCGACCGACCGGTCGACCGAAGTCTGAAGTCGGTCGACCGGGCGGTCGACCGACGTGCACAGACGTGCACGCCTAGTTCTGGCTGGAGGCCGGTCAACCGACCCGGTCGACCGTCCAGAGAGCTCTGCTCTCTGGAAAGGCCCCGGTCGACCGGGCGGTCGACCGGACAGAGAGCAGTGCTCTCTGTATCCAAGCCACGGTCGACCGGCCGGTCGACCGCTGCCCCAACGGTCAGAAAAATGACCGTTGGCGGTCGACCAGGCCACCTGGATCCCAACGGCTAGTTTTTCTAGCCCTATAAAGTTGGGGGTTTGGGTGCTGTTTTCTCTAAGATTTTTTAGTGAGTTTTGAGCTAGTTTTTCCTACTTCATTAAAAGAGTTTTCTCCACTAAATTGAGAGCTAATACTTCCAATCAAAAGGGAGTTTATCAAGAGTGTTTTAAAAGTGATTTTCTTGAGTTTTCCTCCACCATTTCAATCCTTGTTTTCTCACACAACACTTGAGCTATCCATTGCTATATCTACCTATAGGGATTTGTTGTGAGAGGATTTTAGGTGATCAAGAGTTGTGATCACCAAAGTTCATCTTTGTTCTTTGAGGAGGCGGACGAGTGCGTTCGCGGTGTTTCAAGTTCGGGTGCAAACTTGTTGTTTGAGGTGCGGCCTCGGCGAGCTAGTGGGCTTGCGGTATGTACGGGACTAGGGAGTCCGAGGGCTTGTAGGTGTTGCGGCACCGAGTGATCCGGTGGGATCGAGCTTAGTGGAAATCCTTCAAGTGTGAAGGCGGGGATGTAGAGCAAGTGTGCTCGAACCTCGAAACAAATCCCTTGTGTTTGCGATTGCTCTTTCTCTCTCCCTTACTTGTTTATATCTTGCATGCTATTATTGTGTTTATCTTTACATGCTTGATATTCATATTGTGCTAAATTGTTATATGCTTGGGGATTGTTTGCTAACACTAGTTTCCAACCAAGAGAGCCAACGCGGCACCTCAACTCTTATTTAGAGGAATCTTGAGGAGCTAGTCCAGAGCCCTTCACAGGGAATTCGGCTACATTCTTGTGTTAAACTTGGTGTTTAGTGTAAAAAGTTTTAGTTTGCATTCATATAAGTTTTAATTCCGCATAATTGACCATAGATTAGCTTATCACTTATTCACCCCCCTCCCCTCTAGGTGATTTACAGTTACTTGGAGGAGAATCTCTCCCTTTTGGTCTTACTATTGATATGAACTCTGTTTCATTAACACCCTACTAATGAAACACAGCTGGGATTGCTCTCCACTGTTTTCTCTTAAAAAGGGTTCCAGGTGACTCATTCTTTCCATTTTTAGAGACAAAGGTGTATGATGAAACTTAGAGGACGGTCTATCCACAAGTAGTTTATTACAAAATGCTACGAAGAGTGAAATGGCTGCAGCATAAGTTCTATGCTTTAAGTGAATGGGATTTCTCATTTAAACATGAGACTGAGTCATGTCAGCTATTAAAGTACCTACCACAATATCAAGATTACAAAGTTGTGATAAGGATTGAGGGTAATATATTTATATTCTAACACGTCTCTGCAAGGGTAGTGCCATTTTCACGGGCTGAAACCTAGACTTTTTACGCATTTGTATTTTTTTAATTTTTAAATCCGCTATTAACTGTACACCCGGGGGATTTGAACATGGGTTAATTTAATACCATATTAAGGTGCATGTCGATGCACCAAAACTCCAAAGTTGTGGCGAGGATTGAAGGTAATGTATTTATATTTAACACTAGCAATCAGAAATAATCTCATTTGATAAGTTTCCAAACACTGAGACAGGAGGTGGTTGATGCATGGTTAAGGCGTCCGTGAAGGTAATGTCTTCTCCTCGTGCCTACACCCATCTAAGAAAATTTCTTGTTGAATGTAATACCTTCAAGAATCAGAACATCAGGCGTTGATGGGATTCGTCTCCATCTTTTTCCCTTTTTTCTTCAGGATTTTGTCGCCCGATGGCTCGATTCTCTTCCTCCAAATTCTATCACTTCTTGGGGTGAACTGGACAAATATTCCCAAATACTACCCTATCAGTCTGACAAATTCAATGTGAAAAGGCATTCAAGAGTTTAAGCACAACCCTAATGGGCAATTTCCTGCAAGATGGACAGATTTCAAGATCTTCTCCTTTGATGTCCCCATCATCCCATCGATAAAAGTCAACATGTCCAATATTTCAATAATGGCTTAACCTCTACCTCTCATACTTTGGTGCAATCCATGCACAAAGAAAAATTTATGACATTTACTCCGACTAAAGCTCACACATTTCTAATAGAATTAGGAGAAGATGTGCAAACATGAGATTCTGGGTTAAATACATCTGATCAAGTAGCTAACCGAGGAGCAAGTATGAGATTAAACTGGACCCTGAACTTAAATCTATCCTACAGAGCTCGACCAAGACGGTTGAGGGTCTACCTTATAGTATCAAAGAATTCAAGTCCAATTCTGCCTCTATTTCTGAAGTCCAATCTGAACAATATGTTATCTGTGTCAACTATGTTAGATGGTCGATCACATTGCGCCACAGTGTCCATATCAGACCTCTCCCCTCAAGATGAGCAAGCTTTTCTCGAACTACAGACCTCTTACTACACAAACTTTTGGGAACACGTACCACCCTGATATGCAATACCACTTGAATTTCTCATGGTGGCCAAACCAATCACAAATGCAAAGACCTAATGCGCCTGGTTTCAATCAGCAACACCCGAACTTTAGCCAGTTCCGCCAATTCCAAATCAAAATGCCTCTTAGTTCAATCAATTTTTCCCATCGTACAATCAGATCCCTACTCAACTAAATCAGTTTGCCCCCACCTTTCAACCAATTTCAGAATCAATCAAATTAGTTCACCCCTATGAATCAAGCCATTGTGCCCGTTCCACCACTTATGTATTCCCCTCAACTGAATAATAGTCATGATCTTGTACCGCAAACTCTATATCCTACCCCTCGCAACAAAAATCGAGCATGGAAGAAACGTTTTATCAACTCCTTAATAATCAGTGAATTGAACAAAGGCTAAATTCTTTAGAGTGTGAACGAGAGAGAGAAATTTTCTAGCAAACCTGTGGCTAATCCTCGAGGGACAACACAGGATAATGTCTTTGCGGTAGAAAATACTTCTATCGGGATACCTGAAAGTTATCACCAGCCTCTGCTCTGATCATCAACCTGGTCACGGAGTCCAATATCCATCTGATAACCTTCTGCAAATGTTTGTTCCACCTTCTTCCCCTCCTTCAATCCCTCATGTTCAGCCCAATTATGCTACTTCACCTAATTCAAATCAAACATCTTCTCCTTATCTTCCTAGGGCTCCTCACCCTGATAGACTTGCCTGGCTCGCAAAGCTCAGTTGTTTGAAGATATTAGGAAGGTCTTCGAAAATGTGCACATCAATATCCCCTTCCATATTACTATCCAACAAGTTTCAGCATATTCCAAATTTCTCAAAAATCTCTGCACCATTAAGAGAACGACGCAAGTACATCGCGGCATCTTCATTGCCACATCTGTCTTAAATTATGGTGTTGTCAAGTGTGATGATCCAGGAACTCTTTTGATTACCTGTAAATTGGTGACAACTATACCACTAAAGCTCTCATTGATCTCGGAGCCAATGTAAATATATTGCCTTTTAGGATGTCCAGAGAACTTGGACTCACTAATTTGAAACCGGTTAATCTGACACTTCAATTAGCTGACCAGTCTGTTATACACCCACATGAAATCATTGAGGATGTTCTGGTCTGATTTTTACTATCCCCTTGACTTCATTGCCCTCGACAACCAATCAACAGACAACCGTGTGCCCATCATTCTCAGGTGTTCATTCTTAGCCACTGCCAAAGCTCACATTGACTGTGCAAATGGAACAATGACCCTCGCTTATGAAAATCTGACTGTCGAGGTAAACGTTTTTAATCTCATGCGCCAACAAGATGATTTGAGTATGGTGGAAAATGTTTGCATGATTAATAGCTCTGTCTCTTACTTTTTGATGAATCATTTCCAATGGACCTACTTACACCACTTCTTGATCTTTCCACAATCAACGTTGCTCTGTCACCACCATCTACTAATGATTCTTGCTCTTCCTTCTTTGATTTGTCATCCCCAATAAGGCCTCATTCTCTCTGCAATATTGTTTCCAAGCCTCACCTGGAATTGAAACAGTTTCCATTTGATATGAAATATGCTTTCCTCAATTCTGAATCCAGTAATCATTGCTTCTAATTTATCTCCACAACAAAATTAATTGAGCGTATTACTACGCAATCACAAATCTGCAATAGGTTGGTCGCTTGATGATATTCATGGCATAAGCCCTTCTATTTGCACCCATCGTATCCATTTAGAGGATCCAGTCAAAACATCGAGAGAACTGCAAAGACGACTTAATTTCATTTTGAAGGAAGTTATCCAGTTCGATATTCTCAAACTTCTTGATGCGGGTATCATTTACCCCATTTCTGATAATAACTGGGTTAGTCCAGTTCACGTGGTCCCTAAGAAATCTGGAATTACGATAGTGAAAACCAGCAACTTTGAGCTCGTACCTAAGCATATTCAGACCGCGTGGAGAGTTTGCATTGACTATCACAAGCTAAACACCAACATACGAAAGGATCGTTTTCCCTTACCATTCATTGATCAAATGTTGAAATGTTTAGCTAGGCATGAATACTACTGCTTTTTGGATAGTTACTCGGGTTATAATTAAATCGCAATCGCACCCGAGGACCAAGAAAAAAAACCACCTTCACATGTCCCTTCAGAATGCATATCGAGGGATGTCGTTTGGTTAATGCAATGCTCCAGCCACCTTTCAATGATGTATGATGAGCATTTTTAACGATATGGTAGAGCAGATTCTCAAAATTTTCACGGATCTTCTTTTGATGCTTGTCTATCTCATTTAGAAGCCGTCCTTACTCGATGCGAAGAAAAGAGATTAGTTCTTAACTGGAAAAAATGCCACTTTATTGTCAAACATTGTGTCAGGACATGTTTCTAGAGACAGCATTGAGGTTGATAAAGCAAAAATTGACCTTATCTCAACTTTTCCTCCTCTTACGTCTGTTAAGAACATCTGTTCCTTCTGGGTCGTACCGATTTTTATCGTCGTTTCATCAAATACTTCTCTCACACGTCTTTTAACTCATCTTCTCTCTTAGGATGTTCCTTTCTTCTTTGATTCCCATTGTCATCAAGCCTTCGAAAAACTTAAAGTTGTCGTTACTTCAGCTCCGATCATCCAGGCCTCGGACTAGAACCTCCCTTTTGAAGTAATGTGCGATGCTTCTGATTTCGCGCTAGGCGCTGTCCTAGGCCAAAGGAAAGAAACGAAGTCTCGTGTTATTTACTATGCAAGCAAAACTCTTTATCTCGCTCAAATCAATTACACCACTACTGAAAAAGAATTGCTTGCCATAGTGTTCGCGTTTGACAAGTTTCGTTCCTATCTTATTGGCACAAAGGTCATTGTCTTTTCTAATCATTCATTGTCTTTTTTAACCATTCAGCTCTCAAGCATTTGATGTCCAAAAAAGAATCTAAACCTCGTCTCATCCGATCCTTTTGCTTCAAGAATTTGATTTGGTAATTCATGACAAAAAGGGTATCGATATTGTAGATGTTGATCATCTTACGCCTAATTATCGAATTTTCAAGAGACCATTTTCCGATCTCCAACTCCTTTCCAGATGAACATCTTTTTTCCCTCTCTATCTCACCTTACTATGTTGAGATTTCAACTATCTTGTCATTGGCCAAATCCCTTCTCACTTGACTAAACAAGATTATAGAGAAATAGAAATCCAAGAACGGAATTGATTAATTTTCATAAGAGAAGGTATAAGGTATATATAAAAGACAAGGTAGGTATATAAGTAACAACCCAATTACTCAATAAGTCAATACTAATAACCCAACTTAACACTCTCCCTCAAGCTGGAGCATAGAGATCTAACATGCCCAGCTTGTTACATTGATTAGAAAACACCTGAGGTGAGGCAGCTTTGGTAAAGAGATCAGCCAACTGTTTTGAAAACAGTGTGAACTGGAATATAATCACCTTCTTTGTCCAAACATCTCTGACAAAATGACAGTCAATCTCAATGTGTTTGGTCCGTTCATGGAATACAGGATTCTAGAAAATGTAGATAGCAGATTGATTATCATAATGCATAGGCATGGGCCCAGGCTGTCTGAAATCAGGCTCCATCAGTAGATTTTTAACCACACCATCTCGCATGCCGTATGAGCCATAGTTCTATACTCAGTTTTTGCACTCGAGTGAGACACAACATCTTACTTTTTGCTCCTCCAAGTCACCAGATTTCCTCCAACAAAGGTGCAACACCCAGCAGAAGACTTCATGTCTCCTCGGTCACCAGCATAACCTGAATCTGAATATCCAGAAAAGCGTGTATGCCCATGTTTCCTATACACCAACCCTTTTTCTAGATAACCCTTGAATAGGCTAGAACCCTTATTGTAGCTAACCAATGAGTCTCTCTGGGCTGATGCATGAATCTGCTCAGTACCCCTACAGCAAATGTTATATCTGGCCTAGTAACCGTAAGATATATCAACTTTTCAATTAATCTTCTATATCTTCCTGAGTCTTCAAGTGCATAATTGTTATTAAACCATAACTCCACATTGGCTTTCATTGGAGTGGTAGCAGGCTTGCATCCCAAAAGACCTACTTCCTAAAGAAGACCCAGAGCATACTTTCGCTGGGAAAGAAGTATACTGTGTTTTTGAAGTGAACTTTAATTCTCAGAAAGTATTTTGAACGTCTCATGTCCTTGATCACAAAATGACGCTTAAGATACTACTTAGTCTCCAATAGCCCAGCTGAATCTTTACCGGTCAGCAAAATATCAACAACATAAACAGTCAGAACTGCGATGTCAGACTTTGTGCGTTGAACGAAGACAGAGTGATCAGAATGACACTGGTGAAATCCAATAATAGAAATGGTAAGGCTAAACTTCTCAAATCACGCCCTTGGATTCTACTTGAGTCCATATATGACCTTGAGACGACAGACTTTTGGTCCCCCTGAGCAATAAGCCTGGGGGTTGCTCTATATAAACTTCCTCCTGAAGATTCCTATATAAGAAAGTGTTCTTAACATACTGTTAGAACAATGGTCATGACAGGTTAACAGCAATGGAGAACAGAATCCTGATAGAATTCATCCTGAAAACTGAAGAGAATGTTTCAAAATAGTCGATGCCATATGTCTGATTATAATCTGTGGCCACAAGCCTGCCCTTATATCTATCCACAGATCCATTTGGGTAAAGATCCAGCGACAGCTAACAACAACAATATCTGTTAGTGCCGAAACCAACTCCAAGTTTCTCTAGAAGCAAAGGCTTTCATTTCCTCATTCATAGCTTGCTTCAAGGTAGGTACCAATAAAGCCTCTGTATAAGACCTGGGTATAGACTCAGAAGACAAAAATAGGGCAAACTGACGAAAAGCGGGGTTAAAGTGATCATAAGAAACGAAATTCAAAATAGGATGATCAGTGCAACACCGTTTATCTTTTCGAAAGGCAATTGGAATATCAAGATCAGAGGAAGATGCTAATAATGGAGGAGGACCGTCTACTGGAGAGGGGTTAAACGGAACTGATTCGGAGGCAGAAACTTTTGGTTGATGAGTGTAGATGTATCCGATATCCCAAACAGGCTTGGCTGCAGGGGGATCCTGAGTATCTATTAACGGTACTGGCGAAGAAACAGGAAAAGCAGGTGTAGGCAACGGCACAGTCAGTGAAAGAGGAACAATCTCGGATATAATGATTAGAACCTGTTGAAAGAAATATGGAACAGACTCAAAGAATGTAACATCAGCAAACACCAAATACTTCCTGGTGGAGAGATTATAGCACCGATATCTTTTTTATGTTCTAGAATACCCAATAAAGACATTTTATAGATTTAGGAGATAACTTGTCCAGCCTGGGAGACAAGTCTTGAATAAAACAAGTGCAACTGAAAACACGGGGAGTCATAAAAAAAGGTGTTTTGTTAGGAAAGAGACAAGAAAAAAGATATTTTTTATTGAGAATAGAAGATGACATTCTATTAATCAGATGACAAGCACTTAACACAGCATCAGACCGTAAATATTTCGGGACGCTCATATGAATCATTATAGTTCTAGCGACATCCAGAATGTGTCTATGTTTGCGTTCAGCAACTCCATTTTGTTGGGATGTATGTGAACAAGAGTTCTGATAAATAATCTCATTTTTGAAACCAAAAATAAATACATTTTTTAACATACTCCAAGATATTATCAGTATGAAGTACACGAATTGAAGTAGAAAACTGATTTTTTATTTTATTAAAGAAAAGTTCAATAACACTAGAGACTTCTGACGTCTTTTAGGAGATACAATCACGTCATGCGAGAGCAGTCATCAAGAAAGCAAAAAAGTATCTAAAACCCTTAATGGATGGTGCAGGACTAGGACCCCAGACATCAGAATGCACCAACTCAAAAGCATAACTACTATGATTATTGACTCGACTCTGAAAGGTAGCATGATGATGCTTACCTAACTCACAAGACTCACAACCTAAAAAAAGAAACAGAGGACTCAATAGGAATAACAGACCGAAACTTTTGCACCGAAGGATGACCCAAGAGCTAATGCCAAAGTAAAACTGGATTAGGTAACCTGCAACCAAGCCAGTAGAGGTCACTCGATCGTTTAAATAGTATATGCCTTCTCGCTCATGCCTTGAACCAATCATCTTCCCAGTCGAAAAGTCCTGAAACACACAATGAGAAGAAAAAAAGGTTATTTTGCAGTTATTATGTTTAGCAAATTGGCCAATAGATAAAAGACTAACAGGAAATCGTGGAACATATAGGACATCTGAAAGGGTCAAGGATGGAGTAGCTTGAACTACCTCATTCCTAATATAGGAGAATGGGTAACAACAGCAATTTTAATAGAGGGGTGGACAGGTGACAAATTTAATAAAACGAACTCTTGTTTAGTATCTATCATATAGGATGAGGCTCCTGAGTCTAATATCCAGGGCTTTTGAGGAGAGGTAGTATAGGCGTGCATTCCTAAAGTAGATGCATGAGTCGCTGAAAGATCATTTTGAGAGAACTCTAGCCGCCGAAGTTTATCATACTCCTACAACAGTATAATCGTGGAAGAGCTAGGAATAGCAAATGAAGAACTCTGAGGAGTACCACACGGGGCAGGAGAACCAGAATCAAATAGTTGTGCCCACTCAGGACGTCCAAATTTCTCCCAGCACTTTTTGGAGATGTGATTGCTACGTCCATTATGCCTACATTGTCGGGGGCCTTTCTCAGAGGCACTCTGTCTGCCTCCATAAGATCCACGTCCACTTTCAACGAATTCACGTCCTCGTCCTCCAAAATCACGACCACGACCACGACCTCTGCCATGACCGAAAATCATGGCAGACTGCTCAATGGATGATGCAGATAAAACATCGAATCCAGTAGAGACTCGCATAACTTTTGAAAAGGTGGCAGTAAATGTGGGAATACTATCGCCTCCTAGAATCTGACGTCGCACCAGGGATCGTAGCGTAGGACTCAAGCCAGATAAAAATTTTGATACCGCGAGATCCTAACGATATTTCCTCAGTGTTGTCGTATTAGTAACAGCAGGTTGATGCATCTCTAACTCATCAATAAGACCTTTGAGTCGCCATAGAGCTCAGGCACAGACCTTTCTCCATGTTTGAGTTCAAACAGATGCTCATAGATCTCACACACCCTTGAGGGGTTCTTCTCATTGTCATACATCACCTTTAATGTATCCCCCATCTCCTTAGCGGTAGTCAAGAACATAACACTACCACTAATCTTCTCCTATAGACTATTGAGAAGCCATGCCATCTCAGAATAATCTAAGTAAGTCAGGTCATATAAGTAGAATATGAAGTAGCAGGTGGATCTTGAAGAAGGTGAGCCAATTTTTTCTGAGCGTCAATGAATATACGGAACGCATGCGCCCATAACAAGTAGTTGGATCCATTCAACTTTACCGTAGTCCCCAACATTGTCTTGAGAATAGTCTCAACTATCAGAGAAGAGATCATAGTGGAGGAACTTGTAGCCTCATACATAGTGGCCAGTAGATAGATCACCAGAAATCAGACAGTAGTAACAGGAAATAGCCAGCAAGTAAGATAAACAAGCAACTTAGTTACCAGATAGAGACATAGACAGCCAGAATTGCATCAAGAAAACAATATCTCAGCCTGAAATAACCAAATCAGATGAAAAAAATCTGATTTTTGAGTAGTAAACAGATCAGATCTCACCAGAGAAATCTTGTAGAGCATTTAAATAGCCAGATCAGATGTAAAAATCTGATTTTTGAGTAGTTCTGGGCCTGTTTGAGACCTCTGGATGAGGCAGGAGGGAGCGGTACCTCTTTGAGATAGAGGAGGGGGCGGCACCCTTTTGGAGGTTTGGAGGGGGCAGCACTGTTAGGGGGCGGCAATGTATGG
Source organism: Agave tequilana (assembly GCA_038442645.1). Classification (NCBI taxonomy): domain Eukaryota; kingdom Viridiplantae; phylum Streptophyta; class Magnoliopsida; order Asparagales; family Asparagaceae; genus Agave; species Agave tequilana. The sequence continues at coordinate 65,086 of JAVJIF010031880.1, read as the reverse complement.
AGGGTGGGAGGGTAATGTATGAGGATAAGAAAAAGAATTTTTGAAAAGTGGTGAATTTTAGGGTTAGGGTTTAGATTGCTACGATACCATGTAAAGAAATATAAACCCTAGAAAGGAAAAGATTAATTTTCATAAGAGAAAGTACAAGGTATATATAGAAGACAAGGTGGGTATATAGGTAACAACCTAATAACCTAATATTAATAACCCAACTTAACAGAGATCATTCTAAATTCAAAGCTACCATCAAATACGATGCTTGGGATGATATGTACATATCCAAGTACTATCAAGATCAAATCACTCGCAGATGTGTTTCCGAATCTGAACAACAGCCAATTCTGTCATTTTGTCATGATCATGCGTGTGCAGGCCATTTCAGTGCTAGAAAAATAACTGTGAAAATTTTGCAATGTGTATTTTATTGGCCTTCCCTTTTTCGCGACGCACATTTATATTGCAAAGCTTGTGCAAATTGCCAAAATTTGGGCCGCTTTTCCCATCGAGATGAGATGCCTCCCACTCCTGTTCTAATCGTTGAAATCTTTGATGTATGGGACATTGACTTCATGAAGTCATTCCTATTAGGACGCATGACAAGCATTTTGTCATCAAAATCCTCAAAAAGTCCATCTTTGCACGTTTTGGAGTTCCCTGTGCTATCATTAGCGACGGCTAGTCACATTTTTGCAATAAAACCTTCGAACACCTCTTGAAAAAGAATGGTGTCACTCTCAAGATTGCTCTCCCTTATCATCCTCAAAATAGTGGCTACGTCGAAGTTTTCAATCGTCGCATCAGGCAAATTCTTACGAAAATGATTAGTCGCAGCTGAAAGGATTGGTCCATGTGCCTCACTGACACTCTCTGGGCCTATCAAACTACCTTTAAAACTCAAATTGGGATGTCACCGTATAATTTGGTCTATGGTAAACCCTGTCATCTTCCTGTTGAACTTGAGCATCACGTTTATTGGGCTATCAAACGCATTTATGGATTTTCAAACTACAGGAGACCATAGGAGACTCCAGCTATCTGAGGTGGAAGAACTCAGGAATGATGCCTATGACTTGTCCAAGAAGTACACGGACAAAATGAAGTGGATCAATGACAAGAGCATCCTTAGGAAAGATTTTTCTAGTAGCTAAAAAGTCCTGTGTAATTCCAAGTTGCATCTCTTTCCTAGAAAACTCAAATCTCATTGGACTGGCTCATTCGTAATCCGATCTGTTACTCCTTATGGTGCTATTATTCTTATGAACCCCACTGATGGTACTACTTTTCAAGTGAATGGTCATCGAGTTAAACCTTTTCTGGAGCATGAACCCATCCACCACGAGGATGTAAAAACTTATTGATCCTACCTCGGATTGATTGCGCTGCACTGCGTCTCGTGAAGACGTTAAACTACACCCTACTGGGAGGTAGCTTAATTTTACTTCGTTCATAGTTAGGATATATATATATATTCTCATTTACTATGATGCTTCCACCGATTGGGCAATATTGTGAAATTTTTAGGATATTTTAATCTTTTGTGGGGGGCGACAACTTCGAAATGGACCACATCAGCTATCCTAGCTATCCTATCAGGTTGTATCTTTCCTTTCTACACTTATAATTGCATGCCTAATTTTTATTTACAGCATTTTTCATGTCTTGTGCGCACTCCTCTTATCATAATATTGAGGACAATGTTCATTTCAAGTGTTGGGTAAACCTGCTACGCTCAATTTAACTACATGACTATAAACCCCTTTTGAGCCCCTAAAAGAAAATTCTTCAACGTTATGAGTTGACTTTAAAAGTGAGAGCATGATGAGAGAGTCTTTGAGTCTTAAGATAGAGATAAGAATCTAACACAGAAATACCATCTAGAATTTATTTAAGTGAATATGTACCTAATTACACTTACACGAATAGTGATTGCATCTCAATTTTGCATATTATTATCACATTTGCACATTTATCCTTGATTAATCTTTATTAACCCTCTTTTTTTATTATGGTGCATAGTTACTTAAATGGGAAGATAAGGATAAAGAAAGCTTCTATTTTATCCCTAATCCTATCTAAATTTCAATTTCAATTTAAATCAAATTGAAATCAAGAGAAGGAAAGGATATATCGCCATCTTCACAATTCAAATTCAAATTCAGAATCAGAAGATATATTTCTAGAAGATAGATGGGATAAAGTTAATCCTAATTGGAGATAAAGAGGATAATTCAAATTAAATTCGGAGTTCAAAATTAATTCAAATTCGAATTCAAATCGAACACCTCTTAGTATTTTGATCATAATTTTTGTTACAGAAATTCAAATCCGATGATTCAAGATGCTACAGAAAGAGAACTTTAAGGGCTACAATGTTTATGTTGACTACTCTGTCTAATTTAGTCGTCTAAGGAATCATATTCAGCAATCAATACGCCGACTTGTTGCAAATCAGTTCAGAATTGAATTCCTCATATTGAATTGCGATTGAATTAAAACTCCTAATGTGTATCATATTATGATTAGATATGAGACCTATTTAAAGAGCTGAAATCTCTCATAATCAATTATCTCAGATCTATTTTAGAGATAATAACTTAGAATTTTTTTTCTTTAGTTTCTTTTCCGGATTTCATTTATAATTTATTAGAGTTTAGTTCAAGTTGATTTGTAAAGGAGGAAGCTCTTGTATTTGAAGATGACAGCATCAATAATAAAGTTCTTCTATTCTTTTTTCAATTTCTTTTCTTTGTTATTTACTTGCTTTCTTTTTTATCATGCAATCTTCTTTACCATGTTTTCTTTAATCTTCATCATGCATAGCTAAATCTTTCCATGACTTATTAATCTCTTCATCACTACTTCTAATTTTATGTTAGAATAAACTGATTAAATTATATGCATGCTTAACCCTAGGTTAGTAAAAGTTCTTGAAGACACATGACGATAGTTAATTAAATCTATATATGTTAATATTTCCTAATGGTTTTTCTTATCCTATGCTTAGATAGCTTTGATAGTTTAATGTAGAATTCTTATTCTTCTTATTTTATACTTAGAAGGTTTTGATAGTTTAATGTTACGTCTTGCTTAGCGATTATTTCAAATAAGGTTTAGTTATTATCTTATGTATCTTGCTTGAAATGAATGCAACTCCAAGGTATAACTTTTATGGTCCAAAGTGATGAATATTCTATCATATGTTAGTAAGTTAGTGATGGTAGATGATTAGTAAGCCTTTCTTTTAAGTCTGTTAAAAACCCTAATCTCTAAATCAAATCCAATCTATCTTCGTATTTCTACCTCTAGCACTTAACATAGAATTCTTTTTCTTTTAAAATGAAAAAGAACCATTAACATATTTAGTATTTATAAAGATACCGAAAAGCTTCCATCGCATCTCCCTGAGGATCGACCCGCATAGCCCTTGCTATCGAGGTTAAATTGCAGGAATTCAGAATTCATCACTCATCAAATAAACACTTTCCTAAACTCTGTCTTTTCCTCAATCGAATTTTGGCACCATTGCAGGGAAGAAAACGGTATTTCTTTTATTTACTAGTTGGTTAATCTTTCTTCTCTGTTTTTGTGTTCAATGACAGATTACAGAAAATTGGCAATTGCATAACAACATCAAAGTCTGTGTGACTGTCAAAGAAGGCAGAGCACCTAACTCCACCACAAAGCCAGGCAAACGCGACTTTTGGCATACAGTGAAGTTGGTCACCATGCTTCTTTGTAGGGTGATTGAATTACACTTGTAAAGCTTCTGTAATTGTTATATTTCCATGTTGTCCTATTCTACACACTAATTTCTAATCACAACAGTAATCAGCGTTTGTAATTGTTTAAAACACGTTTAGACGTTGCATCCTTGGACATTCATTTAATTCTATCTCATTTTAAATTACTGTTGAAGAGTGTCAGAGATAAGGTACATTTGCATTGCATCTACATTAGAAAACACTTTTTGGTAATTTAAAATTGCTTTGAATGATTACTTATCTATTTACTTGCACACGTCGCACTAAAACGACTTAAGGGTAAATCCATAAACAAAATAAGGTGGAGAACTCATAACCTTCCCTTAGCTCACAAATCATCTCCTCACTCACTGACCCAATCCTAATTAAAATCTGAGTAGGCGTTAGCCTAGGGACATCTCAGACTCACTAGAGATTGACCTAAGGAGGAAGTTATTAGAATTTAACTCTTACCAAATCGGTAACTAAGGTAGGGGATTGAGAGGCGAAACCTTGAAAGTTAGTGGTTTGACTTAATTAGGCCTGTCGCTCTTGCACGGATACCTCCCACCAATCTTGTCACCTACCTGACCAATTAACTTGTAATTAGATTCTGCAATATACCTCCCGTGGACAGTCTAACCAGTTAGGAGTCTAGGTTTAAGGTCTACCCTAACATAGGCTAGTTTATTTTCTTTTGTTTGTGTATTTATTTGTTTGTTTTGACATTTCTTGAGTTATATGGATTATAACCACAATTTTTCTAAATTTAATAGTAATCCATATTTTAATCTGATCTCTTACACCAACCTGATATGGCATAACTTTAACTAACAAAATGTTAACCAACCAAGTATGCCAAGTTGGTTTTATCCGACTCAACACATGCTCCAATCCAAATATTATAGACAAAGTCGGAATAATCATCTCAACTCTTCATCGAGTCAATGGGGATACAACTCCCTCGAGTCATATAGTCAACCACCTTACCAACATTCAGCTTCATATGCTCCTTGTCAAAATCGCTTTATCGAAGAAAAATCTGACTTCGATAAGATGCTGGAAGAGGTCGAGCGATGACTTAAAAAGCTGGAAGACTCACGATCCCGTCGAAATTTCAAACTTCAAGATTCATATTCAATTTGTCAAGTCCCACCATAACAAGTAGAACCTACTGAGTTAGACAAGAATATGAAAGCCGCTATCAATAGGTTAGAAGCAGCAAATAGAAAATAAGAGAACCGTTATAGAAATGAGGAAACTCTTCCTTGTCAATGTTCGACCATCGTCGACACTTCTAACTATATTGATGAGAAGCCTATGGAAGCCGCTATCAATAGGTTAGAAGCAGCAAATAGAAAATGGGAGAACCGTTGTAGGAATGAGGAAACTATTCCTTATCAATGTTCGACCATCCCCGACACTTCTAACCATATTGATGAGACCCACGAATCATGGCGTCTTGGAGACTTTGACCAAGATTTAATTTCAACACATCAACTTGAACTTGATCAATCCCAAACCTTGGATAAATTAGCAAGTTTTTTCACTTCAAGGAAATTGAACTTGATTGTGATGTGAACCTGATCCCCAACTTTGTGATTCAGTTCTAATTTTCCAATCTATGTTGACTCCCGTATCCTGACCCAATTTGGACCCAATTACTGAGCCGACATTGATTCCTATACCCATAAATTTTGAAATTGAACCACCTATTTTGGATAGTCACATTCCATTGATGGATCATAAATGTGAACTTAAATTCTTTGATTTGGAACCGACTATCGAACCAAAACTGACTCTCGAACCTAAACTTGAATTTCCCGAGTCAGTATTGGTTTCTGAACCAATCATTCTTGAGCCCAAATCAATCACTTCATCAAGTCACATTCTATTGCTACACCAAGGTGTAGACAACTATGACTCGAGATGATTTTTGAAGATTGGTCATATAACCGAGATAGTTTTAATGTTAAGGTTTTGCATGATCCTATTCACTTGGGGATTGTAAAAAAGTAAATAGAAAGAGGTCATCAAATGTGGGTTCCTTGAAACTCTACATTATTTGGATTAGGTAGCAACGCTTGGCTCAATCCGACCACCACCGGAACCACCACCTTGAAGTAACATTTTGCCTTTCCTTTTTTCTTTTTCATGCATTCTTGCATTTCATTTATACATTGAGGACAATGCATGAGATATGTGTGGGGGAGGGTTCACTAACATACTAACATAGGTTTTTACTAACATATATTTTTTCTTTTCTTTAAAACTTTTTGAAAAAAGAAATAATATTTTGATTTATTTTTGTAAATAATTAAGTTAATTTTAAGGAATAGAAAATTCATAATTTGGATTTCTTAATACTTAGTCAAAATAAATTTATTTGTTTGATTTCTAGGATTAGGAGAAAAAATTAGAAAAGTAATTTAGTCGTGATTTTTACCTTGATGAAATATGCTTACTTTATACACTTACACACTTAGGATTCAAAATAAAGACTCATGTGCCTTATGTAGAAATATATATATATATATATATAATAAACAAATCTAATTATTAATTAGATAGGTGTTGTGGCCTAAGAAAACCTTGGTATTTACGTGAAAGATAATTAGGTAAGTTTAATATATATATATATATATACATATATTAGCACATCTAATAATCAATTGGTTAGATATTAGGGCCTCAAGAAGCCTTGATATTTACACAAAAAGAAAATTAGATGAGCTATACATATTAAATAAATAAATAAATATTTAAAGGGCAAAGAAGTGGTAATACTTCGAATCTTCTTTACAAAAAAGGCATAAGAGTTAGAGTTGAAGAATCCTTAGTTAAAATATTCACAATCACAAAGATGCATATGAGTTAGGGTAAAATAATAGACTAAGTGAGAAATTCAGCTTGAATTCTAATCTAGATTGATAATAAATACTTGCATAGGGACTAAGTATAGGAATGAATAATTAGATGATCTTAAGACTTATAGATTACTTGATTTCTGCAAAAATATTACAAATATTGTCTCTCTTTCAAAAATGAGTTTTCAAAAATACTAACATTTTATTTTTCTTTCTTTTATAAATTTTGTGAGTGTAATCACTGAAACTCTCACGAGACAAAACTCGTCCTCTAGGGAAACCCTAGAGGTTTAGCGACTTGTTGCACATGCTAAGTGCAACCGTGATTCCTACGAAAGTGAGTTAGGTTAGATTAGTTTTACTTTTTATTTTGATCCAGGACGATCAAAAGATAAGTGTGAGGTGTGATTGCATCTCAATTTTGCATTATTATTATTATCACATTTGCACATTTATCCTTGATTAATCTTTATTTAACTTTGCTATTTAACCCTTTTTTTTATTATGGTGTGTAGCTACTTAAATGGAAAGATAAGGATAGAGGAAGCTTCTATTTTATCCCAAATCCTATCTAAATTTGGATTTCATTTTAAATCAAATTAAAATCAAAAAGAGAATAGGATATACCATCGTCTTCACAATTCAAATTCAAAATCAGAAGATATATTTCTAGAAGATAGATGGAATAAAGCTAAACTTAATTGGAGATAAAGAGGATAATTCAAATTAAATTCGGAGTTTAAAATTAATTCAGACTCGAATTCAGACTAGACACCTCTTAGTATTCTGATCATAACTTTTGCTACAAAAATTCAAATCTGATGATTTAAGATGCTACAGAAAGAAGACTAAAATGGCTATAATTCTTATGTTGATATTCAGCAATCAACACGCCGACTTGCTACAGATCAGTTCAGAATTAAATTCTAATATTGAATTAGAATTGAATTAAAACTCCTAATGTGTATCTTATTGTGATTGATTCTGAGGCCTATTTCTATTTAAAGAACTGAAATCTCTCATAATCTATTATCTCAGATCTATTCTAGAGATCATAACTTAAAATTTTTTTCTTTAGTTTTTTTCGAATTCCTTTTGTAATTTCTTAGGATTTAGTTCAAGTTGATTTGTAAAGGAGGAAGCTCCTGTAATTGAAGATGACAGTATCAGTAATAAGATTCTTCTGTTCTTCTTTCTAATTTTTTCTTTGTTATTTACTTCCTCTCTTTTATCATGCAATCTTCTTTACCATGCTTTCTTTAATCTTCATGCATAGCTAAATCTTTCCATGGCTAATTAATCTCTCCACCACTACTTCTAATTTTATGTTAGAATAAACTGATTGAATCATATGCATGCTTAACCCTAGGATTAGTAAAAATTCTTGAAAGCACATGACGATAGTTAATTAAATCTATATATGTTAATACTTCCCAATGGTTTTTCTTATCTTATGCTTAGATAGCTTTGATAGTTTAATGTTGAATTCTTATTCTTCTTATTCTATGCTTAGAAGGCTTTAACAATTTAATATTAGGTCTTGGTTAGTGATTATTTCAAATAGGATTTAGTTATTATCTTATGTATCTTACTTAAATTGAATGCAATTTCAAGGTATAATTTTTATGATGCAAAGTGAAGAATATACGAGCATTAGTTAGTAAGTTAGTGGTGGTAGATGATTAGTAAGCCTTTTTCTTTTAAATCTATTAAAAACCCTAATCTCTAAATCAAATCCAATCTATCTTGTATTTTTACCTCTAACACTTAACATAGAATTCTTTTTCTTTTAAAAAAGAAGAAGAACCATTAACCTATTTAGTGTCTAAAAGAATACTGAAAAGCTTCCATCGCATCTCTCCCTAAGGATCGACCCGCATAGCCCTTGCAGCCACGGTTAAATAGCAGAAATTCAGAGTTCAACACTCATCAGATAAACACTTTCATAAACTCTGTCTTTTCCTCAATCAAATAGTTCAAAGGCTTGGGATAATGATGAAAACTGAAAATACTTCAAAAAACAAACTAATATGTCTTGTTTTGTGGCCTCTGTTGCTCGAGTAATTAAGTGTGTAGGGTGCTTTTACAAATGCCCTAAGGCTATCTGGCTTGGGAGCCATTGACCCAATGACCCAAAGCTCATCAATGGGCATCCGAGAAAGCCTAAATAAGACACCTTAATAAACATAAAAATCTAACAATTTTAATTATCAATTAGCTAGATGCTTTGGCCTCTGTAAGCCTTGATATTTACGCGAAAGATGTTGAAAGAGTAAAAAAAATAATGAAGTAAATGAAAAGAAGTATGATAGTTGAAGTCAGAAATCCCGAGCTTATGGACTATGCTACCATCACAAGGTGCATAGGATCTGAAACTTAAGACAGGTAGTGTAAAGTAGGATTCGCGTCTCTATATTAAGATGATAGAATTCTTGAATGGAGATTGAATTTCACACCCCGGCTCTTAAGGGTTATATAACATCAACTCACATCATGTGTAATTATCTACCTCAACCATCATTCTTTATTAAACCTGTTAAAATATTTTTCATCTTGTGTCTTTACTCAGGGACGAGTAAAGAGATAAGTGTTGGAGTGTTGATGTGAAATGAAATGTACACATTTGTAATGTATATTTGACTATCGTTACATTGATTCTAAGGATAAATATTGCACTGATATATATATATATAATTTTCAGAAGACTTGGCAAAAAGAAATAAATCCGAGTAAATCTGGCAAGCTACCATGCAAATCTGTCCAGAAAAGAAAAGCATGTAATCAAATAATTTCAGTAAAATAAAGCCGAGCAAATCAGACAAGCTATCCATGCAAATCCGAGCAAATCAGGCAAGTTATCCATGCAAATCTGTCCAGAAAAGAAAAATATGTGAATCAAATAATTTCAGTCAAACAAATCAGGCAATTCTCCAAATCTCAACAAATCCAAGCAAATCAGGTCATGCTTGAAGAAGACAAAATGGACATTCAAAAGGTTATAAATATAGGATCTCCTCCAAAAGAAAAAGGCAAGCAAGGAGTGCGAGTTAAGCCCTAAATTGGAGAAGTATTAGATGTCCACCATTGTCCTCGTCTTCATTCTTCTCCGAAGCTCCGGCCACGACTGCTTCAATTCAATAAGCATTTCTTTCTATCTTTTGTTATTTTATTTGTAGTTAACTCTCTTCCTCCTTGTAAACTCCAATTGGTGCGATCTTTTTAATAAAAAGTTATTCTTCATCATCCTTCTTTCTCTTGATTTCTTAGTTTAGTTTTACTGCTTTCATAATTTAAATCTACTACTTTTCTAGATTAGGTTATTGTTTTTTTAGAGTAATCTTTATTCCTTTCTCTAGTTATAGGTAAAAATAATTCTCTTAAATTGGTTTTAAAGAAAGATAAAAACATAACTCGAATAAAAATTTAGAACGTAGCTTAGAGATTCAGAAAAAAAGATTAAGGTGTTGTATTTTTTCTAGTTTTCAAATTGCGATTCAATACTCAATCTTGCCCTATATTAGGACTGTCTAAATGATTTGCAAGGTAGTTTTACTTTGATATCGATATCTTGCAATATTCTTACTTATATTCATCTAATTGCAGGTTCAAAATACTCATGCACACAAAATAAGAGAGATCAATTCTCTAGAAGTGAAAGGAAGCAGTGGATGTGTAAGGTCACTAAAGAATCAAAAGGATTTGCTTTTCTTTTCCAACTTAAAAACATCAGATTTTATCCACCAAGAACCAATTGCATATGCCATATTAACTTGAACCCAGCTGGTGATGTGAAACGAGAACCCTATGATGTGGTATATCAGCGATAAATACAAATTCCGCAACGTTTCACCAAAATTTATGATCTGGTAGGAAATAAATCTAAAACTCGTACTGTCACACGATGGTTTTTAACAATTCGTTTGCATGCGTAGTCTAGATAATTATTATCTCAAGAAATTCAATACAATATTCAGTTAAGTGAGCAGTCCTAATTGCAATATCAGAATCAGCAAATAACAAGCATCGTAGTAATGGACAACAGATCAATATGATAACAGTTTAGAGAATAAATTTTCAGTGTAATCCAACTATAATCTAATTGATGAAAATATACCTACTAAGAAGCTCGTTTTCCGGTATCCGCTGTTGTTGACCTTGTATTTTGAACTTGTCGTTCTTGTACTACGATCTTATGTTACTGTTGTGGGCTTTGTTGTTGCTACTTGACCGGAGATTAAACTGATGTTGATGTCATTGTTGTGCTGCAGTTGGTGAGAAGTTAGACTGCTACAACCAGTGACAGTAGTCGAGGAAGAAGCGGAGAACAAGCGAGTGCTGGTTGTTATTGGCGTCTGCAGAGGAGAGGGGCACAGGGGGCGTTGCTTGCAGCTGGCAGACAGGTGCTGGCGCACGCAGGAAGGAAGGCGGGGTGGGGTCTATCCACGCAAGGAGAGGGCTGCAGAGGGAATTCGGTGGTGCTCGCTCTTATGCTGGCGCATGCAGAAAAGGAGAAGGGGAATTTGTGGCTGTGAATAGGAGAACAGGGAGAGGGGGCGGCAGATTTTGTGGGTTTTTTTTCTTTTGTGCTTGCAGATGAGACTGGAAGAGCAAGGATGCAATGGGTATTGATTGGCTGAGAGTGGGAGAACAGGGAAGGAAAGGATTCTGTTTTTTTGTCTTTTCTTTTGTATTTGTTGGGTTTCTTTGGCTGAGAACAGATTTGCATACGGGGGTGATTTGAATTGTAAGTTGAGATTTGCGAAGAGATTTGAGTAATAGGATAAGGGATAGAGAGGATAATTTGGATTAAGGATGGATGAGGGATTTTGTAATTGGAATTTGAATTTGGGATGTTTGCTGTATTGATGGGTTTGTTTTTCGTTGGCTGTTGATGACACAAAGAAAGGTGCAGGCTTATGGGGTTGTCACGTGGAAGGAAAGAGGCAGCAAAGGTTGTGGTTGTTTTTTCTTTATTGGCCACTGAAAATTGTAAGGCTTTGGCTTTATATGGATTTTGTAATTCTGTTTGGATATTTGACTGAAGTGGGCTTTGGATTAGAGATAGAATTTGTAATTGGGATTGGAGAGAGTAGATAAGGGGATAACTGGATAGTTTGGATTAAGGCGTCACACACCAAATCCGGGAGGATCGGGTTTCACACTCGAACTCGCAAAGAGATTTTCATTTCAAAAATGACTCAATTTTTTTTTATAAATCAAGCTTCATTTCTCTTTTCAGCACAATACCATGCCTTAAATAGGCTTACAGACTTTGACTATTCTCTACATAGTCGATGTGAGACTAAAAAAAGAGAAATACAAATCTAAAATAAAGAAGAAACATACTCAACTCAAATAAATAAAAATACAGACTTTGATCAACAAAACGAATAACTCGTGACGCATCTGTTGTCATCGGATGTCCGCATCATTCTCCCAGGTGGGAGAAAACTCGACTCTGTCGAGTTTGGTGTAGAAAACTCCCGGAACACTTAAACATAGCTGGGTCTACTTGCTGCAACTCACCACTCAATAAGTAATATTCTTTTCAAACAATCAGATATTATTAGAATACACCAGATAATTTAATCATCTAAAATTTTATCACATTTCACTACTGTATTGGGATGAATATCTGGGAGTGGACTCGATGTGGGGACTCTCAAAAAATTAGCTCAGGAAAGACTTATAACCAGTGGGTCGTTAGGGCTAAAATTAAATACTTGCAATTCACTGAATACCTAACATTGAAAATAGAACTAATTTTAAAATCTTTAAAAGATATAACATGAATATTGTAATTTAAATTCTACAAGATTTCAAAAATCCAACACTCCAGCATGCAAATCATTAACAGTTCCCGGAGGAAACCGTTTCGGACGAATCTGAACCATCTTAGGTTATCAACACTAAAAGCTTTAAATAACTTCCTGACACAAGTTCATAAATTACAATTAGCGTTTTATTGTTCAAATATATCACTGATTTCCCGTGTGTAGATCGTGCACGTGTATGAAAATGTGACGTAGACTTAGATATGCAGACTCAGAATACTCTAGAATGAACGGTAGCAGGGATCTCATTTTAGTGCCTACATATGCAAAAGAGTAACTTGACTCCCTATTGGATGAAAAATTTTTAGGCACTTGGTTCAGTGGGTCAACAATACTCACGACCTCTATCAAAAGGGAAGATTAGGCGTACTAGTATAAATGTATGTGATAGTTTACCTATTACTTTGTTAATGATGACAAGAGATATTTTAATAGGTAAAGTCCGAGTGAAAACGCCCTTTTGTTTAACCGTAAGGGAGAAAAAGTTAATACTCTGCAGACTGTGAGGTTCTCTCATAACGATACCCTTTAAGTTTTTGAATGCAGATCGACCATAGATGAAAATATCCCTGATCTGACCAACATCTTTTGTCACTGTATAGTTCCAAAATTTGTCCTCATAAAAGTGGATGTTTATTGGGACAAGGCACGATTGGTTGACCTCTAGTGACAACTCATCAACTTGCCCTTTAAGTTCGATTTGCTTGGTAGGATCCAACGTAGAAAGTGGCAAGTCGAGAAGATTAGCTCTTGGGATTAGCTCAATGGCGTGTTGGATATCACGCGTCAGTAATAGCTTATCCAGGAGGTTTTTGGAAAAGACATCAATAGATTCCTTGACGATATGGTTTACTTCGGGGAGATTCAGAGTACTGTCTGTAGGAGAGATATCAGTAAACTCTGTAATATCTGGAACGACTTCAAGAGGACTTGACGTATTGGACTCCTCAAGGTTATCACCCGTAATCTTTTCGTCAAGGTTTGAGTCTTTTGATTCTTCCACTGGGCAAATAGGTTTTCCAGATAGGACATCGATAAGCTCTGTGATCATAAGGGTAGGTGTCGGCAATAGAGGAAGATGTTGACGACCAGAGCAGACAATGACAGTATGAGTTGACAGTAAAGGAAGGGGAGAAGGTGGTGTCAGTAGTAAGAAGGAAGGGGCTCTGAATTTATTACAGGGGGCTCCTTAACTTGAGGGACTTTGACTGGAGTTGGACAGTTGGCAGCAACATGCCCATAATCTTGACACTTGTAACACTTAATCGTGGGACTAAACTTGGAGTAGTCTCTGTCGCTAGGCTCTTTTATCACGGGCATGACTACTGAGAGAGTAGGATTTTCAGGCTTGATTCTTTTAGAGTCGAGTCTAATCACCGGAATACCTTCCTTTAATCTGTCATTGGCAACGACGATTTGAATTAGTTCATTTGAGGTGTATGGATTCACTAGAGAATTAGTGTTATCAAACTTCTTCTCGACTTTAGTAATGATCCTATCTAGGGTTTGATTAGAGGACTCTGTTATTTGGATCAGGTTATCAAGTTGAGCACTTATGACAGCAAGTGTCGTGGCAAGCTGGGAATTCATAGGGGTGGGATGAGAGTTACTAGATGCAAATTTTTTATTTTTAAAATTATTTTATGCAAAGAAAAATATGAAATTCCTAACAACCGTATGATGTAGAAGTTTCCCTACCTAAACCATGCTCTGATACCAAACTGATGTGAAACGGGGACCTATAGTGTCGTATATCAGCAATAAATACAAATTCTGCAATGTTTCACCTAAATTTATGATCTGGTAGGAAATAAATCTAAAACTCGTACTGTCACACGATGGTTTTTAACAATTCGTTTGCATGCGTAGTCTAGATAATTATCTCAAGAAATTCAATACAATATTCAGTTAAGTAAGCAGTCCTAATTACAATATCAGAATCAGCAAATAACAAGCATCAGTAGTTCACAAACATTCTCACAGTAGTAATGACAACAGATCAATATGATAACAGTTTAGAGAATAAATTTTCAGTGTAATCCAACTATAATCTGATTGATGAAAATATACTACTGAGAAGCTCGTTTTCAGGTATCTGCTGTTGTTGACCTTGTATTTTGAACTTGCCGTTCTTGTACTACGATCTTATGTTACTGTTGTGGGCTTTGTTGTTGCTACTTGACCGGGGATTAAACTGATGTTGATGTCATTGTTGTGCTGCAGTTAGTGACAAGTTGGACTGCGATAACCAGCGACAGTAGTCGGGGAAGAGGCGGAAAACAAGCGAGTGCTGGTTGTTATTAGCGCCTGTAGAGGAAGAGGGGGGCAGAGGGGGCGTTGCTTGTAGCTGGCAGACAGGTGCTGGCGCACGCAGGAAGGAGGGCGGGGTGGGGTCTATCCACGCAAGGAGAGGGCTGCAGAGGGAATTCGGTGGTGCTCGCTCTTGTGCTGGCGCATGCAGAAAGGGAGAGGGGAATTTGTGGCTGTGAATAGGAGAACAGGGAGAGGGGGCGGCAGATTTTGTGGGTTTCTTTTTTTCTTTTGTGCTTGCAGATGAGACTGGAAGAGCAAGAATGCAATGGGTATTGATTGACTGAGAGTGGGAGAACAAGGAAACGATTCTGTTTTTTGTCTTTTCTTTTGTATTTGTTGGGTTTCTTTGGCTGAGAACAGATTTGCATGCGGGGGGTGATTTGAATTGTAAGTTGGGATTTGGGAAGAGATTTGAGTAATAGGATAAAGGATAGAGAGGATAATTTGGATTAGTGATGGATGAGGGTTTTGTAATTGGAATTTGAATTTGGGATGTTTGCTGCATTGATGGGTTTGTTTTTCTTTGGCTGGTGATGACACAAAGAAAGGTGCAGGCTTGTGGGGTTGTCACGTGGAAGGAAAGAGGCAGCAAAGGTTGTGGTTTGTTTTTTTCTTTATTTGGCTGCTGAAAATTGTAAGGCTTTGGCTTTATATGGATTTTGTAATTATGTTTGGATATTTGCCTGAAGTGGGATTTTTGGATTAGAGATAGGATTTGTAATTGGGATTGGAGAGAGTAGATAAGGGGATAACTGGATAGTTTGGATTAAGGCTTCACACATAAAATCTAGGAGGATCGGGTTTCACACTCGAACTCGCAAAGAGATTTTCATTTCGAAAATGACTCAATTGTTTTTTTATAAATCAATCTTCATTTCTCTTTTTAGTACAATACCATGCCTTAAATAGGCTTACAGACTTTGACTGTTCTCCACATAGTCGATGTGAGACTAAAAATAGAGAAATACAAATCTAAAACAAAGAAGAAACATACTCGACTCAAATAAATAAAAATACAGACTCTGATCAACAAAACGAATAACTCGTGGCGCATCTGGTGTCGTCGGATGTCCACATCCAGCTGGTCTCTTTATCTCTTTCACTTGAAGCATAGACTTAAAACCAGTCACGTGATTTCAAGTTTAAAACTGAGATCACAAAGGGATAAGAAGCTAACCATAACCTTTGGACATGTGTTCTTTTCATGATTCAAGAGAAATCAATTTGGATTCGCTTCCAACTTAAGATCGGACTAAACTAGCATTGGAGGGCAGGTCATATGAATGATTTTACTTGATATTCTATTCAGAAATTTTATATGAAAATAGAGGAAAAGGAAATTGGGATGAATCCAACTGGTTCTCTGAAGGTTTGTGGAATCATTGAATAGATTTAAATAGAAATTTGAACGAGACCTGATTCCATGTTTAAATTTATCCAGAATTGAGTTTTACTTATTTTTCCTTTTTTCATTCATTCTCTCTCTGTTTTTTTAAGGCGTAACAAACCCATTTGAACTCACATGAGAAGCGGAATGCAATCCAAATCTGTAATTCATTTATTTAGATTCTAAATAAGATTGAAACTGGTGTGAGGGAGAAAGCCCAAGTTTTTCTTGGGGTTGGAGTTGCAGTAGTTGGGGTTTGGGGGATGCAAAGATGCCACTGCTTTCAAATGGAAGTGGGTTCTTTCATTGATGCAAGGATGGAGATGATGGAGAACTAACACTAGACCCCCTATGTTTGACATTTTATTCCTACTTAATAGCTGTTAAAATATAAATACCACATCCCTCACCTTAACTTCAGAGTTTTGGTGCCGTGAAAGGGACTTTAATGTGATACCAGAGCAACTCAGATTCAATTCTCACAGGGCACGCATTTAAAAGCAGATTTAACGAAAATACTGCTAGCGCAAAACCTCATGTCTCAGTCCATAAAAAGAGCGCTCAACCTGTGGGGGCGTGTTAAAACATAAATACCTCAACCCTATCCTTTACTTCAAAGTTTTTGGTATAGTTGCAGGGACTTTAATAATAGCACAATTTACAACAAAGTCCCAACATAGGCATTTTCCTTACATTTGAAAGTTCCATGACAATAGTGGACTTGTAGCATGGGGCAAATAAGCTCCTCTATCTCAATTATTAAAATAACTATAAAACTCTTACATATGGATTGACAAGAAAAAAAAGGGTTTTTTAGATATGTACCTCTCAAATGTTTGGTATTTAGAAATTTTCCCCCACAAATATTTGATATTAGAAATTTATCTGCAAATCTTTGCGGTCTTTGAAAAATACCACAGACATTAGTTGTCATTAAGTATAAGATTTTTTTAGGTAAGTTTATTTTCTTACCCCTGGTCCCACTTCACCCCTCTCCTCTTTACTTCTTCAACACAACAGGCTCACTCCCCTCTCCTCCCCCCTTTCTTTACTATGACTTTGAACAAGCCACAATGGCGGTCAATCACCAATGGAGGAAATGAAGGGAATGAAAGGGAGGAAAGAAGGGGGAAGGAGGCGATCCAGTAGTCAACTTGGAGTCCCAACCTACTGTAGAATGAGAGGAGGGAATAAATGCGCTTTGATTAGCTCATATGGGCAATTTTGACATTTTAAAAAAAATAGCCAACTTAACAACAATAAGTGGAACATTCTCATTTTATTCCCCAACAGTAACAGTTAGGTGTCACTTATAAGATCCTGAAGATTTGCCCTACAAAATCACTTCATATTGACTTAGAGAATTTTGGTTTTAGATATAATATTGAGTTCTAAGCTAGTGCTATGTTGGAATATCAATAATGATATCAAAACACTCACATAGAACATTAGTAAAACCTTTACACCTTGCCCTAACAAAAGAGTTCACTTTTGTAAAGGGGTGGAGGTTGTAAAAGCAAATCGAAATTTAGATGAAGAGAAACCTAGAGAACTGTTGAACTGGAGGTTAACACAAAAATTGAGAGTCCAGATTTCAAAAGATGGTTCATATCAAAATAAGCCGATGGCAGTGATTGGAGGCAAACAAGCATCTTCAAAACAAAGGGTAACTACAAAAGCAAACTTTATGCTTGTTAAACAACAAAAAGCTACATCTTTAATGATACTCAGAATAATTACATATACTATAACATAAAATCGTAAGCAACTACAACTCCTAATATTACTAGGAATCCGTAAGCCTATCAATACTATTAGAACTATATAACCAGGCTTACCTATTATGTCCGACATCCCTCCCCAAACTCGGGATAAGATGACAGAGAGTTTATGTGAAATAAATTGAAAAAACAAATATTGAAATTTTTAAAGTGCTACTAACAAATTCTAAATTGCTGACACTACTGCCTAACTGTTGAAATATTGACACTAATGATAATGATGAAGTTGCAATTCAGACCAAGTCAAATCTAAATTGAACCAAAAACTGAATTGTGAGCTGAACCAAAAACTGAAACATACACTTAAACAAAGATTGTTTGAAAAAAAATCAAATATCATCTTCTTGGATAGGGTAAAAAATTTATAGATCCCAAACTCAACGCATAAGCTTTAAAGATCCCCAAACTCATTAGAAGAGGAAGTTCTAGATATCCACAAACTCAGTGGAAGCGAAACTTTTAAGATCCTCAAATTCAGTACAAAACTACAAAATCAAAGTAGAATCGGACCAAACTAAACCTTTCAATGTGTTTAAAACACCCAAAAACATAAGGATGAACTCCTAAATCACCAAAGATCACACTTTGATACTTTAATCCAGTGACATACGACAGTTTCAGTAGTCTAGATGGCTGCAAATATGGATGCATGGTTAGAAACAAGGCTTAGAAATTAGAATCAATCAGATTGTGAAAATAGAGTTTTAATACATGGAAAAATAGAGTTGCAATAGATTGAAAAAAGAATCGTAATAGGATTAGGAAATGAGAGCTGAAATAGGGTTTGGGTGTATAGTAGAGAATTGTGTGTAGCCTGAAGAAAAGTTGGAGCTGCCAGGGATGGGAGATGAAACCATGGAGGCATGTGTCTGCTTCTACAAAGACAGAGAAGAATGAATGAGTTAGTGGGAAGTTGTAGAAAAAGTAAGGTCAGTTGAGGAACATGGAAAGAGCAGCGGGGAGGTTGACTGAAACAACGGGGAAGTTCAGTGCAATGCAACATTTTAATGATATGCATCAGTAAGAAATAAATTTAATTTGGGTTTGGCCTTGTCACATTAAACAATTGGTTGAATTACCATTCCAAGAGTAATGAGCTAGTGATGTAGAACGGGAATGAGGGAAGGGGAAAAGGGGAAAATAAATTAGGATTTGGAGATAATGAGCACTTCACCATGTAGAGATTTAACACAGCAAATTTGCAATGAAAATTTAGGGTTTTCTTAAATCAACTGAACTACTAAACAACTGCAAGTCTTGGCCTAATATAGCTCTCATACAAAAGCTAACTCACATCATAACCAATATGGGATTAAACAAAAAAGGAAAAAATACCTAACCTAAAATAAAGAGAAAAATAACCTAACAAATAAAAGAGCCTACTGATTCCCATCAGCTAGCCTTTGATGACAAAGGAATAAGCTACCTTGGTTGGTGCAAGAAATATCATCCTACTTTTATTAGGCCCATTTTGATATTTTTTTTTAATTTAAAAGGAAAATAGTGCTCAGCAAAATTGTAATGGAGTTTATCTCAATAGGATGTCATTTTGGAAGCCTGAATTAAGATGTGACCTAATGTATTTTGTTAAGAAAGAGCTGCTTACCATTGCTTTCTTTGATTGCGATGAGGCTACTCAAACCCCTTCTTGAGGGATGGATACATTCAAACTAAAAAAATTAAAGAAATAGGATTTTTATAGAAGAAATAGAAAAGAGATTAGGGTTTAGAGAAAAGAACCGGATAAATGTTGGGCTTCGCACCCCTTGTGCGAGCTTCACACCCCTTATACCACGGGCTTCACATCTCAATACTCAAGAGCACCCTCAAGAAAATTTAACTGAAAAATTTTTAATTATTCATTGTACATCTTATTCATTCAATTTAACCTCTTTATATAGGCTCTTATAAAGTGAACTTCCTCATCACAACTGATGTGAGACTAAATTTCAATAAAAGAAACAACTAAACTCAAAAAAAAATAAACTAACGCATAGAGTCATCTAAGAACTGGTGGTGTCCTCATCAATTCCCCGGGGTGGGAGAAACTTGACCCTGTCGAGTGAGAACTTCTCTCACGAAGCATCTCAATCGGGCTAAAGTGGTAGTTGTGGCAGCAACACTGATGCGTCATGGCTGACCCATGGTGGTGGAAGTGAAAATAGAGAAGAAAATATTAAAGGAGATTGGAACCAAAAGCTCTGATACCAAACTGATGCAAAACGGGAGGATCGCTATCACCTTCAAACTAAAAATTGAAGAAATAGGATTTTTTAAAAAAATAGAAAAGAGATTAGGGTTTAGAGAAAAGAACCAGATAAATGTTGGACTCCGCACTCCTTGCGCGGGTTTCACACCCCTTACACCACAAGCTTCACACCCCAATACTCAAAAGCACCCTCAAGAGAATTTAACTGAAAAGTTTTTAATTATTCATTATCCATCTTTTTTATTGAGTTGAGCCTCTTTATATAGGCTCTTACTAAATGAATTTTCACATCTCAACTGGTGTGGGACTAAATTTCAATAAAAGAAACAATTAAACACAAAGAAAATAAACTAAGACATAGAGTCATCTAAAAACTGGTGATGTCATCGTTTAGTCTCTCGACTGATTTGAACCACCCCTGGGTTTCGTAGTATGAACATGCACTTTCTTTTCAATTTTCTATTTCTTTTTTTTTGAGGAAAGTTATCCCAATAATAATAAAGCAAGTGACTTAAGAGATTCTTCAAAAGTTGATGAAAATCAGCCAAGAACTCTTTAATTGCAGCAATAACTGAGAGACTCTTCAGATTCAGCACTTAAATTTCACTTTGAAGACGGGTCGAGGAGTTTAGAGGGGTGTCTTTTGGAAGAATTGAGGTGAGAGCAGGAAAAATACCAAAGAACTAAAAGGAAATAAAATAAGCCGAACGGCCTAAAGGTTTCTTTTCTTTTTTTATCATGATCCAAAAGTCCTCTTTTCTTGGTACAGCTAATTAGTGAATAAATTGGCTTTGGAACATGGTTTCAAATATCAGCCAATTCTGATATTTGAGCAATATAGTACCAGATCTTGAGGTAACTGATATAGTATAAATCATATAATATCGACCGATAGTGGGGCCAATATTAGTGATATGGCTTATGGCTGATACCGCATATATTGACAATATTGATAATAAAACCATTTGTCATATCAATACAGATATCAAATCACCGAAACGGAGATTTTAAACCATTGATGGGAGCTTACCATGTAAACAAATGAGAAGAGATGAAACCACAATACTTCAACATATAGGGTTTCAGAAAAATATATTTAAGAATATTAATTTACCAGCAAGACATGATAGTAGAGCTAGAGCCATAACATTGAGGGAAAAATACATACAGTGGTATAATTGAGATAATGGCACAACTATTGCATCATTTCCCTAACCTCAACTCATGGTTCAAAGTTGTGGTCTCGGCCGCCGACTCAGTGGGCATCGTTCCACATCGATCGCGGCGTCTCGGAACGGACTCGGGCGATACACTCAAAATGCTACAAATAAAGCTCAAAAAATTCTAAAAAATCACGACAAATCTTTAAAAAATGTACACATCAATTTTCATGTATCACATGTCCAAAACAAATTTGTTTTGAGGGGTAATTCGGGTGATATGATGATTTGAGGGGGTAATATAAGAAATATTATAAATTTAGGGGGTAGATTTTGAAATATGAAAGATTTGAGGGATAAATCTGAAAAAATAAAAAAAAAGAAAAGAAAACTTATAAGAGAAAGACAGATAGAGGGTGAGAGATAGGGTGAGAAAGGGGGGAGAGATCGGAGGGAGGGAGAGATCGGAGGGAGGAGGCTCTCCCCCCCGCCTTCCCTCTCTCCGATCTTTCACTCTCTCTCCCCCTCTCTTCCCCTTCCTTCCCTCTCCCCACTCTCTCAGATCCAGGCGACAGGCGAGATCGGAGGTCGGAGGTTGACAGCAACAGCGAGATCGGCGAGATCGGAGGTCGATGGCAAGATCGTCAGGACGGCGAGATTGACGGTGGCGATCTGGTGAGTTTGTTTTTTGTTTTTTTGCTTATTCAGTCTTCGTCGGAACAGTAAAAATTCGAGGTTTGAATCGGTTCTGACTCGACCTAACTCAGCTGAATCGGCCAAGTCAAACTGATTTTCATAAGAAATCGGACGAGTCAGTCGATACGGACCCGAGTCGACCTCGATTTGGCCTCTCCTGCATCAAAACCAGCGACCCATGTCGTGGTTTCAGCCCGGCCAGCTCCGTTCCGATTCCAACTCGGTCGAGTCGGCCGATTCTTCGAACCCTGCCCCACCTATCTTCCTCACTCTATCCATTCTTTTTAAAAGGTTTTTGGGCTTTAAGGATTAGAGTTTCAAATATCTACATCTTTATTCTCGATTACTTGATATCATTGCAACAGATTCACCTACATTCCAAGTTAATTATGTCATTTTTAGACTTTTTTAAAATTTCGCATATTTATGGCATAAATTTACCATAATCAAAATTAAACCAATTTTGGAGGCTTGACGTCAATTGACTCAGGCTAAACTAAGATGAAGCAGCCAAAACCTCTATCCATGATCACAAATCATCTGAGCTGGAAATTTTGTGCATTGCTTGAGACAAAAGCACATAACAAATAATAATGGATTGCGTTATATTTTCTATTTTTCATAAACTATGTATTGCATAAGTCTCCAAAAATAAGTAAGATAGTATATAAAAAAAGACATAATGTATATGCAAGGAATAATTACTTTGGTTAGCAATTGAGGATGACACTCCAACGAACCTTAATGATGTAATTATGGAAGTATAACTTACCACAGTTACAGGGATCTCATGAATGTCAAACCATGATGGCATTAGAGCACCGTCTGCAAGGAGGAGAAACTATAACATAGCTGTATCTTAAAAATAATAAATCAATGGAAAGAGAAAAAAATGTTAGAACAAAGAACTATGATAATTAAACTGAAGCATGTCAATGGTGTTTGATGTTTACTTGTTTTACAGATCTAACAGAGGACAAAACAAGATTTAGTGAAAGGAAACTACTATCGGCAATTTGAAATGGAAATCTGTATCCACCATAAAAGCAAATAATCCCCCCCCCCCCAAATCCTCAAAACTCAAAAGAAACAAATTTTCTGTTGTGCTAATGAATTTGAAATTCTTTTGAAACATATCTCATTCAACTATTTGCAATCATTATTCTAATATCCTTAGAGTTTTAGAGTTATTATTGAAAACTATATAAAATTAATCTATTCACATTTTTAAATACTTAATTGGATTTGTTGTATTCAAACAAATCAACCAATTCTAAACACTGAGAAATTGATTTCAACAAAATGGAAATATGTGAAACTATAATTTTAGTGAAAGTTGAGTGACTTGAGTCGTTCTCCTCTCCGTGCATAGATATTTGGTGTAACAAGAGAAATTTAAGAAATGAAAGAATAAAATAAGTAAATTAGTTATAGTTACATAGATATATATATATATATATATATATATATATATGGTGACATCTCCCAATTTTTTTAGGATTACTAATTAATCATTTAACTAAAAAAATGGAGAGTTTGGACTCATTTTTATAAGGTTATTTAAATTAAGGGTGTATTTGTAATGTTGAGACAATTCAAGACTAATAAATTATTTGTTATCAAAATAGGGTTATTTTTACAAAAGAATAATGGATAGAAAAGTTATTGGGTTATCAAATAAGATCTAGTACAACACAGAACAAAGTAACATATGATGCATAACTAGATGACGACTCACCTTTTCGAGGAAAAAAAAGAACCCGGAAGAAAGAAAGACGAAAAGAGACCGAGGTTGGGGGCAGGAAAAAAAGAAGGAAAAGAAAAGAGAAGAAATGAAAAGAAAGCAGATTAGAGAGGAAAAAGAAAAGCATCAAAGATCAAGATTAAGATAAGGAACTACATTAAAGAATTTTCAGATTTTCTTGTTATTGTTTTTGGAAGAATTTTATTGTAGTTTCTAAATTCTGAGAATTGATTTAACAAAAGGGGAGATGATTATTTGATATTCCTGAAGCTTTATTTACTCTTGAAAATTTTATGAGATAAAAGGGATTTTAAGAGATACTCGTTTGTGGATTTATTCAACTTTATTTCTATTTTATTTTTAAGTATTCTTTTTACAAATTTAACTTATGGAAGTCCTAGAAGAAGTGGGAAAAAACAATAATAATATTTAAACTCACTTTTGAAGTGATTTGATGCCATTTATTTTGAAATATGGTTGTAGCCTAGTGCAAGCAAGATTTGAACGCCACATAACTTGCCTACTGCAAAGAGGTTTTATCACTATGTTATAATGACACTTACGACTTCATGTCATATTTGGGATTAAGATTTTATATCTTGAGGGGATGGTGAGATATTTGAGATCTCATATTTAAGATTTATGATATTGGTTGGAATTGAAACAACTGTCATGACAAAACCTGGATATGAAAAGAAAGATATTGGGAGATGACTCATATTGTTGTTGGATTACTATAAATGGTGAGCATGAGTTGTAGTATTGTTTTCCATCTTTCTTTTAATTGGATTCTATCTATCATAACTTTCACATACAACAACAAACAACAACTAAGCCATTTGTCCCAAGAATTTGGGGATCTATCGTAACTTTCACATATCCCCAAAAATACATGATTCATGTTGTTTCGATACATTCACTTGCATGTTTTCATCTTGTGAATCAAGAAGTTTTTCTATCATGTGAGAAATATATGTTATCTGATTTAGATTGTTATGCTAGTCGATTTTGACATTGTCTCTTTATCTAGAGTTATTGTCTAGATGATAAGATAAGTGTATATGGGTCATAAATAAATATGTTGATCATGCTTCCATAAACGTCCTCATTGAGATATATATGTTAAATTTTTTTTACCAGTGATACCTTTCAAATTGCTATTGTTTTGTCTTATGTGTTGCATAACTCAAATTAGTTAAATATCGGTATAAGTTAGAAAATAAGTAAATCATATTAGGACTAAATGTGTTCCCTCCATGAGAGAAATTCTAGTGCTATTCGAGTTCCGAATTGTGGATCACAACTACCAACCAAAGGATTATGTGGAATAACCAAGTCAATCAGGATGAAGTGTTGACTGCATTGAGATATGACTGACTTTCTATTAAATTTGTATTAGTTTATCTTTAGTATAGTATGAACTATTATTTTGTTATTAAAATAATTTTATCATCGTTCCTTGTACCTTTGATTCATTCCTTTTATATAAATTATTTGCCAGGGTTTATTTACTTGTTGAGCTTTGTGACTCATCCCACTTTACAGTTTTGTTGGCAGGAGATAAAAGTTTTTGGACTGATATAAGAATCAGGACTTACCTTGGGATAGTGAGACTTTGATGGTTCTAAGCACAAGGTGGATTTAAAATTTTGCCATCAAAGTTTGGAAGAAAGTATTCTTTTTAGAAATTAACTTAGAAATTACTTTGTATCAATAGGTGATTGGTATTTACTGAAGAGAATATATTTATTATTTGTCCATAATCAGTGACTGCAATTGTTATATTATTGGAGTTCATATAGAGCGTAGAGTAGTGATCCCATATTCTGTGTGAATCGGGATTGGGGTCCTTACATGACCTTTTAACTATCATTTAAAAAATCATCTTATCTTCATATTTGTTCCCATCTAAAATACTTGGCATGTCCTTCAGAATTTGGTTCTCTTACACACTAATAACAAGAGACACTTAATTGTCCAAAAATTAAGAGTAACTATGTTATAAATGCAATGCATATCCAAAAAGTAACAAGCTAAGCTATATTCATGAGTAAGTGAGTACTATCTTTAGGGTTAGTCACAATTACTCTAGTTTGGTTTATCTATATAGTTAGCCACAATCTTGTTGTGAGCAAAATTTATCTAAAAGTAACAAAATTACTGAAAAGAAAAACACACATAATTTTTATCTTTATGTTTGCATTGGTTGAAAAGAAGAAAATGATAAGAGCTACAAAGACAAGGATAAGAACAAAATATGTTCATTTGAAAGGAATATAACATACCTATGTGTACTTAAATGTTGATTATTCATAATTTTCTTTATCCTTTTATCATACAATTTAATTGTACTTTTGAAAATGTATGTTATGGTTAGTGTACCAGGGAGGATATATGAGTATGATTTGAGATGCTCTTGAGGATAAGTTTAGATGGTCTGGTTAGGTTTCACCTTATTCATGAGCATAGGACACACTGCTACCCTGTCTACAATACCTCAAGTTTTAGCATGCTCTTAACCTCATTTATCATGCAATTGCTATACTATTATATGTGGTTGGTGAGTATATGCAGTGTAGAATTACATGATTTTTTAAATCACTTGATTATGATAATTCTAGAGGAAGTTATGGCCAAAATACTGTGCATGTGCAAGACATGCTAGACCACTTGTCACCCAGTAAATTTGTAAAATCAGACAACTGAATTGGCTGTTAGAAATAACTATCAAAAAGGATTAAGTTAAGGGAGATGTCTTATCAATAGGGTTTTTCATGTATCATCTTGAAGCTCTTAACCTAGCAATAAGCCTACACAAACAATCATATCCTAGCACTTAAGAAAAGCTAGTTTAAGGGAAATGGCTTATTCAACAGGGTTTTTCATGTATCATCTTGAAGCTGCTGACCGGCCATCAATCCTACACGTAGAGCATCTGAAAATCATCTTCCAACACTCAAAAAGAGTTCTTACAACCCATACTAATAATTTTAAAGCATCAAAGGAGAAAAAACTAAAAGAGTCTTCACTCCTATCCTTGAAATACATTGAGCTTCCACTTGTAAATATCCAAAGATCGGTTGGATTTTATTGAGCTGTAATTCCATCATTTTGCATAGAGGATCCTTCTTTCGTTTTGTTCAAGCTGTAGCATCTTGAAGAGAGGTGTGCCATTTGTGTAGAGGTTATTTGATGAGCTCGCCACATGATCAAGCAAATGGGAAAAGGCGCGACCATCCCCTATCCTAGCCTCTTGTAAAGAGGCATACCTCACCGATAAATAAAGCTTTGTGGAAGACAAGTACGGTTTCCTTCGAATCAAGGAAACATTCAGAATGCTTTCATTTGATCGAAGTGAGGTATAATGGTGTCAACACCCTGCGGAATGAGGTCATAACAATGCCACTTCCACTTGTAAAAAGTGGTGATTGTTACGGGTTGATCACCAACGCCAAAGTGTAATCAAGATAGCGTGTGAAAAGTCACAAAGCATGCTAGGGATTTAGGGTGTGGATGCATGCCACAGATCAGCCCAAACCATGATAAATTTCCTTGTGGTTGAGTTTTCTCTCTCTTACTCTAGCTTTACTCTCTCTCTCCTTTACTATACAAAGGTTGTTCATTCAGTCACAACTGTTTTAATTGATAGTTATTTTACACATTGACCTTTCACACCCTATACACTCTTGGTTGTCATAGTGAATTTCAATTTCAAGAAACACAAATAATCAATAAAATCGAAGTGTACCAAAGAGCCCAGAATTAAATTGGATGAGAAAAGGAAGAGCTAAAGAGCTCGGATCACCGCACAATCAAACCCAAAAATGGGGTACCCACATGAACCCAATAACACCAAAAAAGAACCAAATTTCGAGGAATCAAAATTACTAATTATACCCACAAAAATAAACAAATTTAGATGATGAGTAAGTGGGTAAGTGGGTAAAAGCGCTCACAGTTGCAAGAGACGGGTGAATTGGGCGCCGAAGGGAAGAGCCACTTGGTATTCTTGAATTCCGGCGAGGTGAAGAGGGTCCTGATGGGCTCGTTGGCGGGCCCAGAGTCGCCCAGCCCGTGAAGCCAGAGGATGAAGCTGCGGGCCGCCATTGGGCTTGTAGAGAGAGGAGAGAGACGAGGCGCTTGGCGATAGATGATATAAGTGAGGAGAGCGGTGGCGGTGAACGTGAGGGCGAGCACGGCGATGGGCTTAAGGAAGAGGGTAAAGGACTGAAATTCCATTAGTTTCTCTCATTAGGGCATTAATTTTTTCTTTTTCTTTTTCTTTTTCGTTTTCTTTTTTTATGCAATCATTTGGCATTATGCTATTATATACGTGAGGGCAATTTTTGAAAAACTTTGTTTTAAAAATAATTTTAAAAATAGACCTACTTCAATAATAATTTCAAGAATGAACATCTGATGTGTCACGTCAGAGCCACGTCACCCGTCAACGTGGAACTGGGCTACAGCTTTTGCTCAGCCGGGGTTGGCAACCCGAGCCAAATCAATTTTTTTCAGTTCTGTTCGCTCAACTGGGGTTGTCAACCCTGGCCGCACAATATGTATTTTTCCTATTTTTTTTAGTTTTGGGCTTGACCTGGGTTGCTGCCAAGCAAGACTTAGGTCTGTTCATTTGGATTCAATCTGAGTATGCATGCATGCATGATGAGCATGAATGCATGATGCATGCATGTTGCATGTTCATGGTGAATGTGGGGAAAAAAATAGATTATCAGCTCCAAATGTTATCTCGGCCAGGATTGGCAACCCCGACCAAGCCAAAAATTTAAAAAAAAATAGATATGTTTGTCAGTCTTGATTCATGTTTATAGCATGTGACAATGTTTTATGTTGGTTGTCACATGCCTACCACAACCCTCCTCCTTTATCCTGGCTTGGGACAGGCTGTGAACGGTGCACTGGCGAAGTTAATTCTCTTTTGGTTCATGTAGCCTACCCCCAAATACTTGGGATAAATGGCTTAATTGTTGTTGTTGTTGTTTGTATATGTTTGACAGTCGGCCAGGGTTGCCAACCCCGGCCGAGAAAATAGAGTGAAAAAAATTGTTCAACGGCGGGTGCCAACCTCGTCCGAACCAAAAACTGTCCCTCGCCACCGTCAGTGCCACGCTGGCGGCCAACACTGATGTGGCGCTAATGTGACGCTAACATGGCCTGTCATAGGTCTATTCTTTAAAATATTTTTGAAGAGAGTCTATACTTGAAATTATTTTTAAAAACAGATTTTTTTTTGGGAAAATTTGCAAAATACATAAAGTATTAAAGAGTCAGGCACCCACCAATTTGATAAATGCCCTCAAATTTTCTATTATACCCTTTAACATCATCCAACTTAAAAAAAATTTAATATTCCCAAAATCCCCTCTCCCTCTCCCCTCTCCCTCAATTTTAATATTCCACGTAACCCGCCCGTCGCTCGTCGAATGCACCCCGCTCCGGCTGTCGACCCACGTCACTCCCGCCGTTGATCCGCACGTGGATCCCATCGTCGTCTCCCCCTTAAGGTACTTTTGAGATTTTTTTTTTTTTTATGAATCCACAAAATCATATTTTTGATGACTTTTGGTAGATTTGTTCAATTTGATGGGTGGTTGATTGTATTTAGAGTTAGTTTGTACTGTAATTGTAATAAAAATCAAAGAAATAAGTTTACATTGCTTTAAATCCAAAATTTTCGTTTTCAAATATGACGGGTTTGTCTGCTCTGCGGCAGTTAAAGGCCGAACGATTTAACGCAAGTTCGGTGATAAATGACCGAACGAATGTTCTGCCGAGTAAGATCGAACACAACACTTGTGTTCGGTGAACTCTGACTGAACGTTACAATATAGGTTCGGTCATATTTGGTCGAAGAATGCAAGAACTATTCGGGCTTAGATGGTCGAATAGAATATTTTTTTAAAATACAATGTTCTAAATTTTAGTTTACTTGGGGTGTCGCCGCAAGATGCACATGATGAGTTGGGCATGGTCAGAGGAATCTTAGTAAGATTGGAATAACTTGACGTTAATAACATATTACAATAATATATGAAAAGATTAGATAGAAGAGTGACCAAATTATATCAGTTTGATGTGTTTGATGTGGTATTCTTAAAATATATTACTATGTCAGTCCAGCATGCGACAAACCTCTCTTTATACTTGTCAATTCATGTAGTTTTCACGTATGCAAGTAGTTGAGGGAAATCGTGAAAATCCTCATTTGTCCAACCAAACAATCGAACAAAATCATCCTCGCTTTTAGCCATCACCATTATATTCCATGAAGTCATGAGTAGGTCAAATCTCTCTTTTTTGTCAATTTTTTTTTTGCATTGAGCAAGAATGTTTTTCTTATATGCCATCTGCTTAAGAAATGACGAGAGGTAAAAAATATTTTCTCTATGGCACTCATGCATGTTATATCCGTATCAGTGGCAATAACAGATGGCATGTGGCAGCCATGCATCAACAGCCTCAAACTATCCAAGCACCAACTGAAGTTATCTTCTCTTTCGGTTTCCAAATATGCAAACGCAATAGAAAAAATCATTTCAGTGCTTGTAACCCCCAACGATCTCCATCAATGATAATCAATACATGTTAGTCTTATATGTGCAATGTTAGTATTTGGAGTGCCTCATATTCATTAGAAAAGAAATTCAGGTTCAGGTGGAGGAGTCACAAGCTTTACAAATCAAGCACGGGCATGTAAATGCATTGTGTATGTTATTAGTCGACTAATAGGTCTTATTAGTTGACTAAGTCATGGGCTAGTCGACTGATATTTTGGTATAGTCGACTAGGCCCTAAACAGAAAGTTAGATTCTCAGATTATATTACAGTAGTCGACTAGATACTGGGTATAGTCAACTAATACTGGATATTAGTTGATTAATGATTTGCCCTAGTTGACTAATACGAGTTCTGGCAATTTCCTAATACGGTTATGTTTCCTGTTTTGGTTTGAATACGAGTTTTCTATTTCTTTGAGACAGTGCTGATTTGGTTATCAGAGTTTATATTGGACTAAGATCATCCTAGGTGCCTATATAAACCTCTTGGGGGTGGCTTTTTGAAAGAGTGTCAAGAATTTAAGAGAATTTCATATTTCCACCATTGAGAGTTATGGGAGAGACCTTCTTGTAACTCTTATATTTTCTTCTCTGTTTTCAATAAAGATTTCTCCCCTCCTTCCTGTAGACATAGGAACATTTCTGAACCACGTTAAATCTGGTGTTCTTTGGTTATGTGGTGATTTTAGTTTCAATTGCTTGCTAGCGGTAGATCTTTTATCCTTTCACTTTCGCTGTCGAGTCTTCAAATCGGTGTTTCTCTTTTGTTTGATTGGTGATAGATCATCAACAATTAGTATCAGAGCGATGGCTAGCAAGACGATCACGACAACCAAGTTCGAGGTGGAGAAATTTGATGGGAAATCTAACTTCCTGTTGTGAAAGATGCGAGAAACTTCGTTGCCCGTAAACGAGGGCACACACAAGGCCCTGCTTGGTATTAAGAAGAAGCCATCGAAAATGGAAGATTATGAGTGGAATGACATCGACTTTTGTGCAAAGATGACGATCATAGTGTGCCTATCAGATGAGGTCCCCTATAATGTGATGAACGATGAGACAACTGCTGATCTTGGGTGTAAGCTGGAGAGCCTTTAAATGACGAAGAGTTTGTCAAACAAGCTCTTCATGAAGAAGTCGTTATATAGCCTTAGGATGAAGAAAGATACGCCTATTCTACAACATCTCAATGCTTTTAATAGAATTTTAAGCAACTTGTTAGCTCTAGAGGTTAAGCTAGAAGAAGAAGACAAAGCTCTTCTGATATTCTCTTCTCTTCCATCAAGTTATGACCACTTGGCATCACCATCATGTATGGTAAGGAGACCTTAGAGTTAGAAGATGTCAGACAGATGCTCCAGAACAACGAGTTGATGAAGAAAGATTCTATGGAGGAGGCCTCAGGATTATTTGTCAAGGGCAGAGGGGAAGACCAAAGAGTAGGAACCCAAAACGGATCCAGAGACTCTAGGATCTATAATCAAAGCAACACAACACTAGAGGGGGGTGAATAGTGTTTATAAAAAATTAAATCAAACTACTTGCAGGAAATAAAATATTCACAAGATAAACTCAGAAAATTCAAACGCAAAGACAAGAGAGTTATCCTGGTTCGGTCCTTGTGACCTACATCCAGTCCCCAAGCAAACCGCTTGAGATTTTCCTTTCCTGATTTGTGTACACCCACAACCAATACCTTGTACACCACTTGACAAACGCCCTTTGCCAAATGTGCACAACTCCTCTTTACACCAAGAGAACAAACACCTTGTACAACTTTCTTCTACTTCAAGAAGACGCCCTTGTACAAATGATCTTCTTTGAATGATTACAATGATCCTATAAGACTTGAATTTGAATGTGCTTGTGGACAAGGTTTCTTATAGGAGGAATTTCAGAAATTTTCACAATGGAGTTTGGAATTTGGTGAAGAAAACTGAAAGTGTAATAGGTTTTCAGAAAACAGAATTTTTGGAGAGAGTTTTAGGCTGAACACTTTGGATTTGAATTAGTGATTTGACCCTAGGACAATACCCCTATTTATAGGTGAAATCCATAGTAAGTTAGGGTAGTTATCAGGCCAAATTTGAATTTTGAATCGTTGGTTAACACACCAGAATTCACTAACTGCACAGCAGTTGTCAACTGCTATTAGTCGACTTGGACAGGAGATTAGTCGACTAGAAGAACAAAAATTCCAAATGTTAGTCGACTACAATAAGGGATAAGTCGACTATCTAATGACTGATATAGATACTTAGTTTCTGGATAACTGAATGTAGTCAACTATATAGGCATAGTTAGTCGACTGGACAATGGGTTAATCGACTATATACTATTGGGAAGTCGACTAAGTTTGATGTCAGACAGAAACAGAGAGTAGGAAAATTTTTGTATAAGTGATTAGTGGACTTGGGAAATGGTATAGTCGACTAGGGTATCTGTTAGTCGACTACATATGGAGGTCAAGTCGACTAACTTTCATGACAGAGAACAAACAGAGACTTGGGTCATTGTTTTGGAAAGATCTAGTCGACTAGGGGTTTTTGGCAAGTCGACTATATAAGGGATAGTCGACTATATTAGAAGGTCAAGTCGACTTGAAAGGGTATTTTGTGTAAGTATTCAAGGCTTTTCACAGTTTTCTAAAGTTACATAAAACATATCCAAAAATACCCATAAGCTTCAACTGGCTTCAACTGAGGTTGAGTAATCATAAGTGCTTGTCCATCATCAAAATTTGTTCAACTGTTTAGTAGGCTTCAACATTCTCCCCCTTTTTGATGATGACAACCTGTGATAACTCCCCCTGCAGAAAAACTCCCCTGTAGTAAATAAGTTATAACAACTGATTTGTCCCTGCAGAAAGTGTTAAGTTGACCTTCCCTGTATTGTCATATGTCAGTATCCATATATATTTGATAACACATATGTCATATGTCCTTGTCACAAAATTTCAGATTTTCAGATTCAATACATAGCATATTTATGAAACAGATTTTCATAAGCACATAACAGAGAAACACTTGCAGTTTGCAGAACATTTCAGATTACAGAATACAGAACAATGTACAGAACAGATACATAGCAAACACACAGAACATACCATATGAAACAGAACACATGAATCAGAATACACATGCAGATTTAAACATAAACATAACACAGATGTTCTCCCCCTTTGTCATTAACAAAAAGCAGAAAACATACATAAATGACACTGTTTTCATACGGAAATACATATTAAAAAGAGTCTGAAAACAGAGAAATACATAAAAAAGGTAAAAACTGCAAAAACAAAAACACGAAGAAATGCCAACGCCATAATCTTCAATGGTCAGATCTGGGAGGAGGAGGTGGCGGAAAATGTGTCTTGAGGAGATTCAGAATCTCTGTTTGAGTTGATGCAAATGAATCCATCTGAAGTTGCATATGCTCAAACCGAGTCATCATTAAAGACTGATTTTGAAGCACTTGATTCTGAGTGTCTTGAAGAACTTGTTGTTGGGCATGAAGAGAGGCAATCTCAACAGACAGTGAATTGTAGAAGGCATCAGTGTAAGAAGGAGGTGGTTGGTTTGGAGGTGGTTCAGTGAAAGGAGGTTGGGTAGAGGAAGATGGAGGTTGAGTGGAACTTTGTGGAGGTGAAGAGGGTGGTTGTGGAGGAGGATGAGGGATATCAGTAAGTTTCATGCGGTGAAGAACGGCACGATCAAATGGTTCGAATACTTTGACGACACTAGTTTCAGAATCAAGATCAATATGAAATTTCCGAAATACGTGTGTCAAGAAAGCTCCATAAGGAAGAAAGGAAGTATGGGACTTAACCATAGTATCAAAAACAATTTTTGCCCAATTGAAGTCGAGGCCAGCCATAATTGCATAGACGCAAGTGGCTAACTCTCGTGAATAGTAGTTGTAGCTTCCAGTTTTAGGGCAAATATTGTATGCAAGGATACGACCTATAAGACGTGGGATAGGCTTCAATTTGTTGTTTGTCATAGGTAATCCTTGTCCAGGCAAAAAGATACTAGATAAGACCTCTTCATTATCCATTTCAATATCATTTATCAAGAGACCGTTATAAGGAATGGAAAGAATACGGCCTATGGATTTGGGAGATAATTTTATATTTATACCTTTAACCAATGAATAAATGTGAACATCATCTTCATTATCTTCAAAGGTCAAATTAGTATAAAACAAGTTTATCACGAACGGATAATAGCCTTGTCTAGAATTCGTAGAAAACATGTGAATTAGACCACTATTTTGCAAATATGAGACAATGTCATAATCATAAAAGTCTTCATATTTAACAAAACGATCGGGTAGAATTTCTAGGGAAGACAATCTAATGAAATCCTCTTATAGGGCAGGATTCTTTAGAAATGCCCTAAAATTAACTTGTGAAGATGAAGATGATGGAGTAAACTTAGTTTTCTTTGACCTAGACATGTTGAGAACAGAAATTGATGGAATATAACACAAGATATGAAAGGGAATTTCAGTGGTTTGAAGGATTTTATCAAGTTTTGGAAGTGGAAGAGAAGAAATCAGGGGAGAGTTCACTGCTGCAGTCGGCTGCTGCTGACGCTCCTTGCTGCCTGGTAGTCGACTGGAGGAATCGGCTGGAAGAGAGAAAGTGGGAAAGTCTAGGGTTTTGAAGAATGAAAGATAAGAATGAATGGTTGGGATTTAATCTTGAGTGATATCAAAGGTGAGGATTAAAAGAGAGTGTTATTGGATCCTTAACTTAAGAAAACGGGTCGGGTTTCGAAAAATAAAAACTGAAAACAGAACACAGACTTCACAAAAATAGTCGACTTGAGGGTTAGTACTAGTCGACTAATAAATTGACTAGTCGACTAGTAAATAAATATAGTCGATTAAGTTTTGAAAAATCAAAAAGCTATGTCTCTGTTAATGCAAATTAGTCGACTGGGTTACTGTCAAGTCGACTAGGGTCTGTATAAGTCGACTAATATGGATAAGTAAGTCGACTAATTATGTAAAAAAATGCCTTTAAAATTCTGAAAAAAATATTTAAAAATCAGAAAATTGCAAATACCCAAATCTCTTCTAAATTTCATAAAAGTATCTTCTTTAAGAGGCTTTGTGAAAATATCTACAATTTGATTATCAGTGGATATAAAATTTAAAGAAATGTCACCTTTTAAAGCATGATCACGTAGAAAATGATGTCTAATATCAATATGTTTGGTACGTGAATGATGAACTGAATTTTTAGATAAATTAATAGCACTGGTATTATCACACATAATAGGTGAGTTTGTGATAGTCATGCCATAATCAAGTAGGATTTGTTTTATCCATATAATTTGAGCACATGCAACACTAGCAGCAATATATTCTGCCTCGGTTGTTGATAATGATACAGAATTTTGCTTTTTACTGAACCATGATACTAGTGAATGTCCCAAAAAGTGACAAGTACCACTAGTACTCTTCCGATCAGATTTACATCCAGCAAAATCAGCATCACTATATGATAGTAAATCAAATGTGCTTGATTTGGGATAAAATAAACCATAATTGAGTGTGTTATTTAAATATCTAAAAATCTTTTTCACTGCTTTAAGATGTGATTCCTTAGGATTTGACTGATATCTAGCACATAAGCATCCACTAAACATAATATCATGTCTACTTGAAGTAATGTATAGTAAAGAACCAATCATACCTCTATAGAGTTTCTGATCAACATTCTTACCATTTTCATCTTTGTCTAAAAATGTCGTCGTACTCATGGGAGTATTCTTATGACCAGAATTTTCCATGCCAAATCTTTTTAGCAGTTCCTTTGCATACTTGCACTGGGAAATGAAGATTCCATCCTTCATTTGCTTTATTTGCAGACCGAGAAAGTAAGTAAGTTCGCCCATGTGGCTCATCTCAAA
The DNA here is from genome assembly GCA_038442645.1 of Agave tequilana. Classification (NCBI taxonomy): domain Eukaryota; kingdom Viridiplantae; phylum Streptophyta; class Magnoliopsida; order Asparagales; family Asparagaceae; genus Agave; species Agave tequilana. The sequence continues at coordinate 28,856 of JAVJIF010031880.1, read as the reverse complement.
TTCACTCTGCATGGTCCTAGAAAATTCTTGACAAAAATTATCGTTAGTAGATCCAAATAAAATGTCATCAACATAAATCTGAATGATTAAGATATCTTTATCAACATGTTTAATAAAGAGAGTTGTATCTGCTCTTCCCATCTTAAAATCAGAATTTAAAAGAAAACTTTTTAATCTATCATACCAAGCACGGGGTGCTTGTTTTAAACCATATAAAGCTTTCTTAAGTTTAAAAACATGGTTTGAAAATTTTTCATGTTCAAAACCTGGAGGTTGTTCAACATAAACAGTTTCTTTAATAAATCCGTTTAAAAAGGCACTTTTAACATCCATTTGATATAGTTTGAAATTCATAAAACAAGAAAAAGCAAGTAAAATACGAATAGATTCAAGCCTAGCTACTGGTGCATAAGTTTCATCAAAATCAATACCTTCTTCTTGATTGTATCCTTGTGCTACTAACCTTGCTTTGTTCTTAATGACTTCACCTGTTTCATCAAGTTTGTTCTTAAAGATCCATCTGGTATCGATGACTGGATGATCAGTAGGACGTTGTACAAGATCCTAAACATCATTTCTGACAAATTGGTTCAACTCTTCTTGCATGGCAATCGTCCAAAAATCATCCTCACATACTTCTTTAATATTCTTCGGTTCAATGAGTGATATGAAGGCAATTTGTGTCATGTAGTTCAACTTGGATCTTGTCTGAACGCCTTGATTTATGTCTCCAATAACCAAATCTCGTGGATGATTCCTTACTTCAACATATGCTTTCGGTAACTCGGTAGGAGTCTCATCATCCTTAGACATGTTAATATCAACAGAAGATATAACAATATTATCAATAGGAGTATCTATAATATGATCATCATCATGTGGAGAAGTATTAGAAATAGGTTTAGTTAAGGATTCATCAAATTTAACATGTAATGATTCTTCAATAGTAAATGTTTTCTTATTAAATATTCTATATGCTTTACTATGAGTAGAGTATCCAACAAAAATACCTTCATTGGATCTAGCATCAAATTTATCTAAAGCATCTTTTGTATTTAAGATAAAGCATTTACATCCAAAAATCTTAAAGTAAGAAACTTTTGGAATCCTATTATAAAACAATTCATAAGATGTTTTATTTAAAAAAGGTCGAATAAGCACACGATTTAAAACATAACATGCAGTAGCAATAGCCTCAGCCCAAAAATATTTTGGTAAATTACTGTCCATAAGCATAGTTCTAGCACATTCTTGCAAAGTCCTATTCTTTCTCTCTACAACACCATTTTGAGGAGATGCTCTAGGAAATGCAAAATTATGTATAATACCATACTTATCACAGAAATTTGAAAAAGATTCATTCTCAAATTCTCCTCCATGATCACTTCGAATAGTGACTATGTTTAGAGACATTTGATTTTGAATTCTTTTACAAAAACTTGCAAATTCATCAAAAGTATCATTTTTATTTTTTAAAAAAATTACCCATGAAAACCGTGAAAAATCATCAACAATAACAAAAACATATCTACTCTTGTTTAAAGAAGAAACACGAGTAGGACCAAATAAATCCAAATGCAACAATTCTAAAGGTCTCTTAGTAGAAACTAAATCTTTAGATTTAAAAGATGATTTAACTTGTTTTCCTAATTGACAAGAATCACAAAAATAATCCTTTTTAAAAGCAATTTTTGGAAGACCTTTAACTAAATCAAATTTAGAAATCTTAGAAATAGTTTTCATATTCAAATGACCAAATCTTTTATGCCATAAAAAATAATCATTATTAGAAGCAAGTAAACATAAGTCATCATTAGATGATATGCAAGATATAGATAATTCATAAATGTTATTGTTACAAAAACCTTTGAATAAAATATCTTTCATGTTAGTATCATAAATAAGACATGCATCTTTTTCAAAAACAATTTTATAACCCTTATCACATAATTGACTAATACTTAATAGATTGTGTTTTAAACCTCTTACCAAAAGAACATTTTCAATAAGGGGTTTTGAAATGTTACCAACTATGCCGGTACCAATAACCTTTCCTTTGTTATTGTCTCCAAATATCACTGTACCCCCTTTTTGATTTGAACGGAAGACAGTAGTTGAATGTGTCCGGTCATGTGTTTGGAACACCCACTATCAAGTATCCACTTCTCTTTAAAAGGTACCTATAAGATAAAACAATTTGTATGGTACCCATCATGATAGGGTCCGAAAAAGATTAGCCTTTAGGAACCCAAATCCAATTGGAATTTGGTTTCCACTTGTTAGTATAAACATAATTCTCAGAATTACACACATCATGTATATAAGATGCAATATAAACATTTTTATCAATAGTATTTAGATTCTTAGGAACCCATATAAATTTGCATCTAATTCTTTTTGAAATAGTATTTCTTTTCACAAAAGAATTATATGGATTATTATTATGAAGATGAGTAGATTTTACAAAATTGGTGTTTGAACATCCAATACCAACATGAGTAGGTTTAAAAATTTTATCTTTTGAAAAACCAAGACCAAAATGATTGTTAGACATCTTTTGAGAAGATAATAAAACATTTAAATTCTCTTTCCTTTATTAAATTTAGTTACATTTTTCAAAAGATCTTCATACTTAATTTTGAAACTAGTCATGTCTTTATCTAAAATAGTAATTCTAGAATTTAAAGCAATAGTTTCCTTTTTAAGTAAAGAACTCTCTTTTAAGAAAATTTCATTATCCTTTTTAAAGATGCAATAACTTTTTCAAAATCTTCTTTTTGAGAACTTAAAGAGGATGTTTGAGAAACAAAACTTGCATTTTCATTAATGAGTCTTTCATTTTCCTTTATTAAAACTTTATTTTTAATCTTCTCATTTTTGAAATTATTAAACAATTCATTAAAGGCTTCTAATAAATCATCATAATCTTGTACCTCATCTTCTTGGGCCATGAAGCAGATATTGGCGGTTTCCGTTGCTTCTTCTTCGTCAGAGGAAGATGAGTCGCTATCATCCCATGTTGCTTAGAAGGCTTTCTTCTTCTTATTGAACTTATTGAAAGTCTTGAAGTGTCCTTTTGATTTCATCAATGGGCAATCCTTCTTTATGTGGCCTGGTTTGTTACACTTAAAACAAGTAGGAATATCGTTAGTATCTTTATTCTTTTTAAACTTACCTTATTTAAGAACCTTTTGAACTTTCTTGAAAGCATCGCCATTTCTTCTTCATCGTCATCCGAATTGTCCATATCTGAAGTTGTATGGAAGGCAAGTACTTTCTTCTTGGATTGATGTTGTTGTTCGTCCTTCTTTCTTCTTCTAACTGCACTTCGTATGCCATTAGATTACCAATTAGGTTTTCTAATGTCATAGTTGAGAGATCATTCGCCTCTTCAATTGCGGTTGTCTTCTTCTCCCATTCTGGTGTGAGTGCACGAAGAATCTTACGGACTCTTTCAACTTGGGTGTAGTCCTTTACAAGAGATGCCAATGAATTGGTAATGTCGGTGAATCTTGTAACCATTTCAGATATGGTTTCATTCTCCTTCATTTTGAATAACTCAAACCTGTGGACAAGAACAGATATTTTAGATTCCTTAACTTTATTTGTGCCTTCGTGTGTTACCTGAAGAGTATGCCAAATTTGATGTGCAGAAATGGATGTTGACACACGGTTGAACTCTTCTTTGGTTAAGGCACAAAATAGAGCGTTCATCGCCTTGGCATCAAGATTTGCATTCTTCTTTTGATCTTCACTCCAAGCGTTGTAGTTGATTGTTGGCTTGGTGTATGATGCTTGTACAATGTTCCAAAGGTTTAGTTGAGCGATTGCAAGTAGATCTTCATTCTACACTTCCAATAGTTGTAGTTGGTTCCGTCAAATAGCGGTGGACGTTGTGTAGAATGACCTTCTTTGAATTGTGACGAAGGGAACTCCGTTGCCATCCTCGTATGGTTGTTGCCTTGAACCTGCTCTGATACCAAATGTAGGATCTATAATCAAAGCAACACAACACTAGAGGGGGGTGAATAGTGTTTATAAAAAATTAAATCAAACTACTTGCAGGAAATAAAATATTCACAAGATAAACTCAGAAAATTCAAACGCAAAGACAAGAGAGTTATCCTGGTTCGGTCCTTGTGACCTACATCCAGTCCCCAAGCAAACCGCTTGAGATTTTCCTTTCCTGATTTGTGTACACCCACAACCAATACCTTGTACACCACTTGACAAACGCCCTTTGCCAAATGTGCACAACTCCTCTTTACACCAAGAGAACAAACACCTTGTACAACTTTCTTCTACTTCAAGAAGACGCCCTTGTACAAATGATCTTCTTTGAATGATTACAATGATCCTATAAGCCTTGAATTTGAATGTGCTTGTGGACAAGGTTTCTTATAGGAGGAATTTCAGAAATCTTCACAATAGAGTTTGGAATTTGGTGAAGAAAACTGAAAGTGAAATAGGTTTTCAGAAAACAGAATTTTTGGAGAGAGTTTTAGGCTGAACACTTTGGATTTGAATTGGTGATTTGACCCTAGGACAATACCCCTATTTATAGGTAAAATCCATAGTAAGTTAGGGTAGTTATCAGGCCAAATTTGAATTTTGAATCATTGATTAACACACCAGAATTCACTAACTGCACAGCAGTTGTCAACTGCTATTAGTCGACTTGGACAGGAGATTAGTCGACTAGAAGAACAAAAATTCCAAATGTTAGTCGACTACAATAAGGGATAAGTCGACTATCTAATGACTGATATAGATACTTAGTTTCTGGATAACTGAATGTAGTCAACTATATAGGCATAGTTAGTCGACTGGACAATGGGTTAGTCGACTATATACTATTGGGAAGTCGACTAAGTTTGATGTCAGACAGAAACAGAGAGTAGGGAAATTTTTGTATAGGTGATTAGTCGACTTGGGAAATGGTATAGTCGACTAGGGTATCTGTTAGTCGACTACATATGGAGGTCAAGTCGACTAACTTTCATGACAGAGAACAAACAGAGACTTGGGTCATTGTTTTGGAAAGATCTAGTCGACTAGGGGTTTTTGGCAAGTCGACTATATAAGGGATAGTCGACTATATTAGAAGGTCAAGTCGACTTGAAAGGGTATTTTGTGTAAGTATTCAAGGCTTTTCACAGTTTTCTAAAGTTACACAAAACATATCCAAAAATACCCATAAGCTTCAACTGGTTTCAACTGAGGTTGAGTAATCATAAGTGCTTGTCCATCATCAAAATTTGTTCAACTGTTTAGTAGGCTTCAACAGAGACTTCTAGCAGTTTCTCTTTCTACTTTTGTAAGAAACCATGGCACATCAAGAAAAATTGTATAAAATACAAGGAGATTTTAAGAAGAAAGGTGGCAAAAAATCTAATAGGGTTAGTACCAATAAAAAGTCAGATCAAACCGGCATTGTTGAAGAAACAGATGAGGATTCATGTGATGTTTTGACGGCTGAGTTAAAAAAAGGTAAATATTCAAATGCTTGGTTATTTGACTCGGGGTGCACATACCACATATGCCTAAAAAAGGAGTGGATCAGTACCTACAAGTCTTATGATGAAGGCTCTGTACTGATGAAAATAGACACCGTGTGTAAGACTGTTGGCATCGGCAACATCCATATGAGAATGTTTGATGAATAGTGTTGACACTCAAAAAAGACAGAACTCCCGCATTCATCTTCTGCTGGTCTGAACAACGTCTAACTTATTGACATCTACAAAAGATAAGTCAAAGATAAGCTGATGACCAGAGACAAGGCAGCAACATGAACATTACTAATCCAGTAAAGCAGATAGTAAGTCAAAGTTGCTTTTGAAGAAACCCAAGCAGGACTAAGATGCTATACTTAGCCTAGCATAATCCCAAGATAAGGCTTCATATAGCTCCGCATGAACTAACAGCTTCGTCTGAGCTTGGTTGGTAGCCTCGCTTTAAGGGTAACTATTAGCTTCGCCTGAAGCTTTCCATTCCATTTAGCCCGCCAAGAGCTGATTTGGGAGCTTCATGCCAGGAGCCTTACACCCTAATTGAGTCATAACTCTACTATGAGCTGAGTCTCAGCTTCGCACAAAGCTCTGAAGGTAACTTTGCCTGAAACTATGAGCTAAGTCTTAGCTTCGCATGAGCTAGCTTCGCATAATCTAGCTTCGTCGAAGCTAGTTCCGTAGGATTCAGCTTCGCAGGATCCAGCTCCGCATGATCTAGCTCCGCATGATCTAGCTCTGCAATGGGCTTTCCCAGGTCATCAAATTGACCGTTTCAAAATCCCACGAGGGATTAATAGGTGAACCCCACTAATCTAGTGGGATTAACGCCACTTTAAGTGGGCGGTTACACCCGCCCACTTCGTCCCACATTAAGTGGAGACAATTCAGCCATAACGGCAAGAAGGCGTTCACACGAACCCTCTAACTTCACCAGAAGCTCGCAAAGAGCTTCACGACAAGGTCATTTGCGAGCCTCGCGCAAAGCTAAAGATTGATTCAGCTTTGCTGAATTCAAGTGGGTGGTTACACCCACATTTGTTATAAATAGGTCCCTTGCTGAGCCAAGGAGACACACACACGGGGGAGGACACAAGGGAGACTGGCTACAAATTTCCAGAAGGAATTCTTAGCAAAAGGGGTTCTTCGACTCTCCTGCTTCCAAATCTTGGATTTTCAGAACCAAGCAAGAAAGAAATCCTACAAGGAGGCAGCGTGATTGTCAGATCGATTGCATCATCAAAGGGATAAAGTGATCGCGCGCTGATCAGACTCCTACCGGCACATTTTCTCAGAAATCTCAGAGGAGATCTACCTGTAATTTTCTTCCTGTAAAGAAATACTTGTAATTTTGCTCCTCGATCTCTTTTTATAAGTTTTCCCAATGAATACCAATTTTTCAATGGAAAACAAGATGGCGACTCCGCTGGGGAAATCAGTCTTCTGGCACAACAAGAAGGCAGTGTCGCAATGCAACGATCAGAGTCTTGAGTCCGTTATGTTCGAAAACTTGGTCATTCATTTCGATCAAGAAAAATTCGAAGAATTGCTCTCGGAGGGTAGTCCAGTGCTCCACACTCGGAGCACAGAAAGATCTCCGCAGCCAATGCTTCAAAGCAGAAGCCAGCCCTAGCCGGGTGCGTAGCTGGAAGAATTTCGTCCCAACTCCTCTCAGCCTCCACTGAGGCTACAGGTGCCTTAAGCAAGGCTAACCAGGTTCCCTGCGAACCTAAAAATTTACTTCCCAAGCATATGTGGAGGCCAAAGCAGAAAGCTCAGTGTGAAGCTTCAGGCGAAGTCCCACCAGGCGAAGTTCCACCGCAACTTCGCCTATCACGCGAAGATAAGGGTAAAGCGCCTATCCGATTTGGCAGCTTCGCTGAGACCATTAACCACGAGGCTAGATTGGCGACTCTGCCCTCGCTTAATTTAGGAGCAGTAACTTCTTGCGCCAACCTCATTCTCCCATATGAAGTTTCTAATGGCACGGCTGACTCAGCGCCAGTACCTCAGGGTGCGAGCGAAGTTCTTAGTATCAAGGCTGGACCTGCAGCACTCAGCAGTGCTAGCCACCTTTGCACCAAGGCTGGACCTGCAGCACTCAGCAGTGTTAGCCACCTTCGCACCAAGGCTGGACCTGCAGCACTCAGCAGTGCTAGCCACCTTCACAACAAGGCTGGAATTGAAAAACCACAGCGTGCTACGCTCTCAAAATCTTCCTGCGTGAAGTTCGTTCTTCGGAGCGAAGTTAAGGGATCATTCCTGGGTGCTGATAGCGGTACTTATGCAGCTTCAGCGCCTAAGGGTGCTGTCAGAGTTCTCAAACGCGAAACTAGAGCTAAAGCACTATGCAGTGCCAATTGCCTTTGCGGTGATGTAAAGGACGAAGCATCGTCCCGAGCTTCGCTTCCACAGCCCTCTGGTGCTAGGTCCACTCTTTCAGATAGAGCTGTGAGCAAAAAGGTGATTTCAAAATCACCTGAACAGATCAATGAGCGATCCCGAGTCTCTGGGCTGAGTCGCTTAAGCTCGGTTAAATTCGACCTGCGAGAGTTCTTAACAAATAAGTGAAAGTTAGAACTACTCTAGACTTCTCTCTCTTGTTGTGAACAAGTGGGATGTCAGTTGGTGACGGTCCATTCAGTCCATTACCGACTAGGACCAGTCCCCACCACTCTTCCAAACCGACAGTCAGTTTTTAATCGACTATCGGTGTGATCTCCTGTAAAGCATCACAAAAGAAGTATGTCGCGAAATCTATCAGATCTGCCCTGTGCATCCGTCAATATGATTGGAAGGGGACATGAATTGCATAGAGGCAGGCGAGTGCCACATGGTGCTAACTCCCCTTCCTTCAGTTCTCCAGACCCAGACTATAGCCTTGGCTTAGGCCAAGTCTTGGTGGAAGAAGAAGGTGTGTTCTGAAGCACCAGATCTAGGGTTGTACCATCCTCCTCAACTGGAGTAACATCACCAGAACCAATGAGAAGATTATTCTAATGGTCTGATGGGGAGGAGGAAGATAGTGGGTATGACTCTTCGGCGACAGTCAGCTCGATATGAACGGATAAAGCGTCCGTGCATATGGCTGATAACGGTAACGATGACCTCCGTCGATGGTTGAAAGCTCAGGAGTAAACCTCCATGGCCCAACAAGAAGCCTTGGATAATATTCAACAGATGCTTGCTCAACTCGTCACTAACCGAAATAACAATGATACCGGGAGTAATCATAATGAGGAGGAACATAATGATGAAGAGCAACATAAGATGGAGAAATCAAAGGAAAGTTCTTCTATGGACACTGAAGTTCTTAAAGGCATCCAAGCTCAGATTGCATCCCTAACTCAAAGGGATGAACTAAAGAAAGTAGGGGTAGCCCATCCTTACCCCTTGGAATGGGACTCAGTCCCATATCCTCCAAAGTTCAAGCCACCAACGCTGCACTCATATGATGGTAAGAGCTCACCAAATCATCACATTTACTACTTCCGATCGCAAACCGGTAATGTAGTAGGTAACGATGCTATTATGGCCAGATTATTCATTGGCACCCTAAAGGGGGTAGCATTTGGTTGGTTCCGAAGCCTTCCTCCAGGCTCTATCAACTCCTAGATTGACTTAGAGACTCGATTTCTTTCTCGTTTTTACGAGGACGACACCGAGGTGACCATGGATAAACTCCTCTCCACTGTACAGAGGAAAGGAGAATCTGTCCGTGATTACATTGAGCGGTTCAGAAATCTATCACTGATGTGCCCAACAGGGATGCTATTACCTATGCTCCTGTAGACATGTAGGTATAACTTCCTGGACCAAGTGGAGATTCGTATGGGATCCGTCAAAGCCCATAACTGGAAGGAGCTAGTCGAACAAGCTGAGATAGCCGAAAAGTCGGCTAAAAAGTTTGAACCATCTACCCCTAAAGGCAAGTGGGGTATGAATAATAAGGGATGCAGCGACATGGCACAGTCTTCCCAAGCCAAAGAGAAAGAGACTATGTCCGTCAAACTGTCAGGGGATGTTCATCCAAAGACAAAGAAGAGTGGTGCCAATAATCATGAGTTTAAGTTTCCTCCGAAACAATACTTCTTCAAAGACGAGCAGGTGGTTACAATATTCCATTTACTCCACAAAGGGAATAAATTGAAACTGCCAGAGGCTTGACGCCCAAATGAAGTGGGACGCACAAATGATCCCAACTATTGCCTTTTTTATAGGATTATCCATCATCCTACTAATAAGTGCTTTGTCCTAAAGGACAAAATTCAGGCTTTGGTCGATGCCGGGGTTTTGACGCTAAAGTCAGAACAAAAGAAAGTCACTGCGAACTTGGTGACCCTCGAGTTTGGCAAGACCCCAAAAGTCACAGTTCCTGATGGGTCTTTCCCAATCCCTAAAGCACGGCTAGAAGTAAGAGATCCTTCAGCTAAAAATCAGAAGACTAAGGGTCTTGTTCCCTTGACATTGGAAACAGGGGAAATCATGTGGATACACCCAGACCTTGCCCAAGACAAATAATGGGATTCGAAGAAATCCAAATCAAAGGGCAAATCTTGCAATGTTATCTCTATCTTGCCGGATGGCGGCAATGTGAAATCAGCTTCTCTTAGTGATTCTAAGGGAGAAAAGCATGCTTGCACAACACAGGCCGATGCATCTCAGCCGACGGGTACTCGATCCAGAAAATCATACTTAAAACAGTATGAGCAAATTACCGACGAGACACAATAGAAAACGACGTCGGTACAAGTACCCATACCAGCTCCGGCCCTGACAACGAGAAAAGAAAAGCAGAAAGAAGTCCGGTTTAACCATATCCTGAATAAACCTTCAGGCCCGGGACTTAACATCCCTTTTCGCTTTAACATACTGGCCCAACTGGCCAATATCCCTGCTCGTATCACCATACACGAGCTGCTTCGTCTCTCGAAGGAGACAAGGGAAACACTTAGGGATGCACTGGCTAATTCAGAATCATTTCTGACACATATGCCAGAAACCCCTAGGGAGGACACTCAACCATCGTGTTCTGAATGTCATCATACCCAGTCTAAAGTACCTGCTATTACTTTCACAGCTGAGAACATGCTCCTCAAGGATAATAAACACGGTCGACCTTTGTACTATACCGAGTATATCGGCTCAACATGCATTGAAAGGGTACAGGTTGATCCAGGGTCCGCACTCAGCATCATCCTCAAAAGGCTCCTATACTTCCTTGACATACCACTATATCGGTTGTCTGCAACCACTATAACGATATACGGTTTTAACTCAGGGAGTAGTCACCCACTCGGAAAGATTCGACTCCGTTGCCGAATCGGGGACCTGAAATCAGAAGTGACATGTTACGTCATTGACGCTGACACGTCATACAACTTGTTGCTAGGATGACCTTGAATCCACGCTAACTGGATTGTCCCTTCTACTTTGCACCAGTGCTTCAAATATGTTGAAGATGATGTAACAGTAAGAACGGTGTTCGCTGAGAAACAACCGTTCAAGGGGGTGAAAAACTACTTTACTGATGCTCTCCTATATCAAGAAATCGGTGAAACATCAAAGAACCATTGCCTGATAACGATGACAGTGGCAATGAGGCAGATTCAGAGTCTGAAGGAGACACTCCAGCTACTTTTTCGGTGAACCAATCGTAGCATGTTTCAATAACCCTCAATGTATACTCATTCTGAGGATGATGATGAATGGGTGATTAATGACAATATTTCCTTTGATTATTCTGCGAGTGTCGAACTGTTTGAATCTATCACGAATAGCTCTCTACACATGCCCTTTCATAAACCAAGCACATCAAGTACATCTGTGGAATGCATACAAGGGTCCGTTTTAGTGGTTCCTCCGTCCAAAAAGGGTCAACCACCAATAACATTTGGTAGAGCCCAACTGCAAAGGTTTACGGTCACAGATTTGAGTTCAGACTCAGAAACCCTGCAATTTTTCCATTATGCACGACAAGCATAGCATATGATGAGAGAAATGGGATACAGCCTGCAGTGTGGGAATGGTCTGAATTTCGAAAAAGGACGACGTGATTTTCTGCGTAATTTTGTGCCAAAAGGGAAAACTGACAAATTACTATGATAAAACATGCAGGGGGTTGGGATATGTTACACCTCTACCTTTTACATCGGTTCGACCCAAAGATAACAAACCTATCCCGTCACGCTCTACCTCTTCCTCCGAATGGGACTCAGACGTCAGTGTAGGAACGATGTTCGAGAATCTTACCATTAATATGACTTCAAGTAGCCAATTGGAGCCGGCGGAAGTTACTGATGTTGAACCATGGGATCAGTAACTGGATTTCCAGTAGGAAAAGCGATTCGAACAGCGCGAATCACCTACTGAAGATATGGTGATCCAGGTTAACTTGGGTAGTCAAGATCACCCTAAACCCATCTTTATAAGTGAAAGCTTATCACTTACGGAGAAAGAAGAATTGATCATACTCGTAAGAGAGTATATCGATGTCTTTGCATGGAACTACGAAGATATGCCAGGACTTGATCCGCAAGTAGCCATGCATCGCCTGAATATCAAGCCTGATGTCAAGCCAGTCAAGCAACAGCAACGTCGATTTCATCTGAATATTATGAAAGCTATTGAAGCTGAAGTCTATAAACTCATCGCGTGTGGTTTCATACGGGAGAAACAACATCCAGATTGGGTTGCTAATATTGTTCCTGTTCTTAAGAAGAATAGAAAAATTCGGATCTGTGTTGATTACCGTGACCTCAATACAGCCTGTCCTAAAGACGAATTCCCATTGCCCATCACCAATGCCATGATTGATAATACCTGCGGATTTGAAAGAATGTCCTTCATGGACGGCTTTTCAGGGTATAACCAAATTAAGATGTATTCAGAGGATGAGAAACATACTTCATTCCGGACACCGTTGGGGGTATACTGCTATACCGTGATGCCCTTTGGATTAAAGAACGCGAGAGTAAATTATCAGCGTGCAATGAGTACAATTTTCCGCGACCATCTCCGAAAGACCGTAGAATGTTATGTCGACGACATTGCAGTCAAAAGTCGTGATAAGAATGACCATCTTTGTGACTTGAGAACAATGTTCGATATAATGTGGGCTCATCGATTGAAAATGAATTCGACAAAATCCTTCTTGGGGGTTTCGAGTGGCAAGTTCCTATATCAAAAGGAATTCATCTCGATCCAGACAAAGTTAAAGCCATTCAGAGCATGCATCCACCTAAAAATCTTAAAGAACTTAGGGGCCTGCAAGGTAGACTGGCCTATATCAGAAGGTTCATCGTAAATCTCTCAGGCCGCTGTCAACCATTCACCCGACTCATGAAAAAGGGTGTCTCTTTTGTATGGGATCAATCCTGTCAAGAAGCTTATGAGAATATCAAAAGATACCTCACTAAACCTCCGGTCTTAGTGGCTCACATATCAAGAAAATCATTCCTGCTTTATGTGAAAGCTATAGACCATTCTCTCGGTGCTCTGCTTGCTCAAAAGGACGATGATGGTCACGAACAGGCTATTTATTATCTGAGTAGGACTTTGATAGGGCTGAATCTCGCTATAACCCTATTGAAAAGGAATGCTTAGCTCTTGTCTTTGCTATTCAAAAGACGCGGCATTACTTGGTTGGCTAGACCATACATGTCATTTTCAAAGTGAATCCTTTTCGTTTTCTCATGACGAAACCGGGATCATTAAATTCAAGACTAGCTAAATGGGCCCTCCTTTTGTCTCAGTACGACATGATCTTTATCCCTCAGAAGGCAGTAAAAGGCCAGGCACTGGCAGACTCCTGGCTGCTCATCGGTGTCGGAAAGCTCAAAACTTCACGAAGACATTTCAGATGAGATTTTCAAATCTAATATAACTTCAGAGGATGAAGTATGGCAGATGTTCTTCGATGGAGCATCAAGAATAAGCCCTAAAGGCAAGATCACTGCTGGTATGGGGGTAGTATTTATCTCACCACAAAATCATGTCCTTCCTAGGGCATTTTCATTGACGGAACCATGTTCCACAATGTGGCAGAATATAATGCTCTACTCATTGGCCTTCAGCACGCCCATGAAATGGGAGTATACTACCTCGAACCTTATGGTGATTCAAAACTGATTATTAATCAGGTTAAAGGAGAATATGAGATCCGTCACGGAGATTTGGTACCGTATTATCATGCAGTCATCAAAATGGCTAACTCATTTGATGGCTTTTACATCGATCATGTGTCCCGATCCTAAAATACTAGGGCTGACGCTCTGACTGCACTAGTGGCAACATTAGCCTTATCGATCGATACAACGTATCACCTTACAGTGGCTACTTGACACCTTATTGTCTTGAACATGTGTTGAAAACCAAGGAGGTTCATAGCATATCGACAGATTTTGAACCGAGAGATTGGCGATTTCCCTCATCGACTATGCTTTGCATGATATACTGCCGGATGACCCTAAAAAAAGCGGCGTCGATCAGACGAAGGTCTCTTCGTTTCTACTATGATCCAATAGTAAAAACACTCTACCATCCAATAGTAAAAACACTCTACCATCTCTCATATGACGGTATCCTCCTCCGTTGCCTTTCTAATTCAGAAGCACAAGAAGTGCTTAAAGAAGCGCACGATGGCACATGTAGAGATCATCAGCCAGGTCCAAAGCTCAAGGATCGATTACACAGGCTTGGATATTATTTACCGACCATGATAGTCGATGCCATCAAATATGCACGAAGGTGTAAAGCCTGCCAAATCCATGTAGACTTTATACATCAGCCTCCAGAGTTGCTCCATCCAACTGTTGCTTCGTGGCCATTTGAAGCATGGGGAATCGATGTCATAGGGCCGATCAGCCCCTCTTCAACAAAAGTTCACCGGTTTATCTTAACAATAACGATTACTTTTCAAAGTGGGCAGAGGCTATACCACTTGTGGAAGTTAAAACTTCCAACGTGGTTAATTTTATCAAGCACCATGTCATCTATCGATTACTATCCCTAGGCGGATCATCCATTGTAACGGTCCCCAATTTGTGAGCCAGGTATCTATCAGTTTTGTGATAAGTACCGAATTTAGAATGTGGCATCGACCGCTTATAACCCTGCTGCTAATGGCTTGGTGGAAGCATTCAACAAGATAATTATCAAGCTACTCAAAAAATTCGTCTCTTCAAATAAACGAGACTGGAATGAGAAGCTTGGTGAATGTCTTTGGACCTACTGAACCACAGTTCGGACCCCGACAGGCAAAATGCCTTTTTCCCTGGTATATGGGTGCGAAGCAGTCATACAATTAGAAATCTAGATGCCATCATTACGAGTCGCTTTAATGACCAGAATGACAAAAGAAGACAATGATCAGTTACATCTTCAAGAGCTCGAAGCCCTAGATGAGAAACGACTATAAGCTCAACAGCATATTGAGTTGTATCAAGCGCGAATTTCGAAGGCCTTTAATAAGAAGGTTAAGCAAAGGGTTTTTAGAAAGGAGATTTGGTTTAGCTGTCAAATGACTGATGATCATGACGCACAAAACCAAAGGCAAATTTCAGCCCAAATGGGAAGGACTGTTTGTGATAGAAACAGTCTATTCAAATAGAGCAATCGCCTTATGACTTCAGACGGTGATATACTCATGATGCCGATCAACGATAGGTTCGTAAAAAAGTATTATCCTTGATAAGATCCTTCTCATGATCAAGTTAACAAACATTACACCTCTGATCAAGACCTTCAGACCCGAGATATTTAGAAAGAGCGCTTCTCTCTTTCTCTAACGGGATCACATTTCCATAAACCAGTGTCGAGCTGATCAAACATCGGCTACATTAAAGAAGAATTAAGGTTATAAACTTCAGTTTTAGCCTTATCACTCTCCTCCAATTCATGGTCGACTAGTCTCGAACCGATAAGCATGTACCTATCTCCAACTTAGAAGAATAGGTCATATTTTGGAGTCAAGCATGTCTAAACAACAGTTGCAGGCAGATGGTTTATTTAGCCTAACGTTTCTATGAATAACGCTAGGATACCTCCCTGCCCCTGTTCGATCAATCGAGGCTCGACTCAACGACAAAAGAAGGTTCGCGATGCATCCTTGCAGAACCTTTCCACTGTTTTCACGTTCATATCGAGAACATGGTGACCGATCGAATGACAAACACAAATGGGTTTATCTGATGAATTGTCAAGTCGAACTTATTAAAGAAGGTTCGTGACACATCCTTCTACAGAATCTTTCCAATATGGAAACAAGATAAGGATTGACAGAGAGTCTACGACGAACGATAACTTTCAAATCAAGATCTCGTGGAATTCATGCCCATTCTGTTAGTCTGCAGCTCACCTACAGAGTGAAAACCAGGAGGAAGCATCAGATTACTCAAAGTAACAAAATAATCTAACGCCTCTAACAGTTAAGGATAGAGGAAAATGTTGGCCTTTAAGCCCAACAAAGTCCTTGATAACTCATTATGCTGAGGGGAATAGCATGGCTAGCCCAACTCAAATGGTAGTTGGTAAAGGTATATCAAATCCGTTAACAGCTGAGGATTTGCTAAAAATCCTAAGGGACATGTTCTCAGTTGATTCCTCTCTAAAATCACTTACCAATTCCCGTCCATGGAATGGTAGGACCACATAAGAAGATATTCATCTTCTTTGTGAAATGACGAGTCAAACCTATCATGTTAACATTAAATCTCTGATAGTAAAACTCTAACGTCCTCCCCGGCGGATAAATCAACATCCCCAGCAAATTAAACTTTACTTATCATTCTCTTCAATAGAATGATAGGTTCACTCAAAATCGCTGTTATGTTCAAACACCTCTAATAGTAACAAAATCCTGGTCATGTTAACATTACACCTCTGCCAGGCTATTTTACAAGTCTTGTTCTAAATCCCCACAGAGTTCTTTGACATATAATCTTTCATGAGATTCATATTTCTTAACTCCCCAGCGAGTTTCTGGTAGACTCCCCTCAAAGCCTATTATTTCCCGCTCAATCCCCAATGGACTTTCTTAGTTGTCACGTTAACAATATACCACTGACAATTTCTTCCAAATATATCCAAAGGAGATCAATTTTCCATGGGATTATGATCAGACTCTATCTCCTTCATTGGAATTCTTTCTTTTACCATCATGTCCAGCTTGTCACCTCTGATGGTAAAAATCCTGAGCTTGGTGGTTTCTCAGTCGGTTATGTCCATTATTACCTTTGAACCGACAGATAACTAAGTCTCACCTTTCAGTCCAGTAGGGACTATTCTTTTGCTGTTATGTCCAGTTCGCCACCTCTGAACGACAGGATTTTGAGTCTAGTAATTCCCAATCGGTTATATCCATATTACCTCTGAACCGACGGGTACCTAGATATCTCTTTTTATGGTACTTTAACTGTCATGTTCAGTTCAACACCTCTGAACAGATGAGTCATAACTTTGTTCTCCTTTCCCCCATCAGGGCTGGAGTTCTTACTGTCATGTTAATATTAAACCTCTGAATGGCAGAGTGCGAATCTGAGGTCCCTCAATTGGTCATGTCCAGTCAACCATCTCTGAACCAACATGACCCTAGATCCAATCTATCTTTGCAGTCCCCTGTGGACTAGCTGCCAAGTTAATACGACTACCTCTGGCAGTGGATTCGAAGTTTAGTGTGTCTTAGTCTATCAAGTCCAGTTTGCCACCTCTGAATAGACGGGTCCCTAAAATCGAATTCATCTCCATTTTGTCATCATGTCTAGATCATCACCTCTGAATGGCAAAATTTCTCATGTCTAGCTTGTCACTTTTAATTGGCAAATCCTAGGCTTCATTTATCTTAGTTCAAGCAGGAATTATCACAGGTTGTGGTGCCTAATTCATCATAACTTATTTATAAATCTGATGATCTTTAATCTGTTATGTTAATATTAACCTCTGAACAGTAAAGATCGTCAAGCTCACTCTTTCCATTCCTCATCTCAACATGATTTGAGTCGAGCCATTTCTCAAATTTATTTAGTAACTAATCCTATCAGTCAATCACCTCTGACTAGATTAGTTATACCATTATTTTCTTTCTTTTTTTGAGGGTTGTAGTACAACTTGAAAGTAAGAATTGCAAACTCAATAGACAAAGCAAGTTGGAAATACAACAGAGGAGTCAAATAAAATTACTTTTTATTGATTCACAAAGGAGGATACATGGATTACAAGTTACGAGGGTGCTTCGTAAGACTTGATCCGTTCTTCAAGGATAACCAGCCCTTCTTTCTCTCTTCAGCAGCTCTGATGAATGCCTGCGATCTCAACTCGGCCTCATTAAAGTTCGCTGTCTGGGACAGACGAGCCTCAATTTCAGCCAAAGTTGCCCTCTGTGCTGGCTCATGTTGCAAGACTTCGTCATTTTGGGTCTTCAGCTACTCAGCCGAGCGATCTCCTCAAGACGCACCGGTTCAGCCTTGGACAGAAGAAGATTAGCTCTCTTGATCATCTCCTTGGCCTTCTCAATCTTTTCCTCAGCATCGAGAAGAGCACTATTAGAAGCATCTATGGCATCTCCAATTTCCACTTTCCTTGTCTCCAAGGATTTTAAATCTGAAGATATTGCCTTAGCTGCTTCTTGTGCTGCAAGATGGGCTTCATGCATCTGAATAGCAAGACGTTCAAGCTGTTCATTAACTGAGGAGTTCAGATCTGAATTGTTGAGATGGCGTCATTCATCTACATCCTTCTCGAGCCTTCCACCAGAAGCTCCAATGCAGCAGCCTGGTCATCCCCTCCAAAGTCTCGAATGCTTTCAATATTTCGAGAGAGGACCACCTTCAGAGCAGAAAATGAGGTAGTCGAGCCCTTCAAAATCAAAGCAACAGATCGCTTCAAGCCCTTATAGAAGCTGTCAACTAGCTCAACCACAAATTCTTTCTCGGCTTCAACTACTCCCGGTGAGTGAGAAGTACCCGAAGACAAAGCTTCCACTGCCTTCACTGACATAACCGTAGAGGAGATAGCAGAAGCACTGGCTGGAGAAAGACGACGGATCACTGGTGACCTTGGAGGAGTCCTCATTGAAACCAGTGCACTAGCCACTATGAAAGTAGGGCTGGTGATTATTTCGGGAAGAGCTGGCTCAACAACCAGTGTCGGAGACGTTGGGCTGGTAATTACCTTCAGCCCCATGGTTGTCAGGATAGGCAGCGTCAAAGGAACCACTGGCATCTCACCTACCAATGTAGTTGGGAGTGAGATTGGTTATTTAGCTAGCTCTCTCGAAATCGATGCACCCAAAGGCGGAACACCTATGGCAAAACTTTGTTGAGCAAGGCATAATGAATATCAGGAGAGAATTGCTCACAAAAGATCAAAGTATTACCGAAAGGCGATACCGCCTCAACTGCCTCAGTCACAGTCTCTCTCCGAACTTCCTCGACGGCAGCATCAATCCCGACGGGCTCCATAGAAAAGTTTTTGCAGACGCAGGAGGGACGCACGGCTCACCTCCACTCGCCGAAGCCTCTGTGCTCCATCCTATAGAGCTGAAGGCCATGAGACTCCCTTTCGAGGCCCTAGTACCCGAAGGACCGACATCAGCCGTGTCACCTCCGGAATCTTTTAAGACGACAAAGTAGTTAGCCTCGTCACCTTCTTTATAAGTGAACAGAGGATCATAATAATCCCCCTGTTCTCCTGTAGCCTCGGCTCTTGGTTCTCTTGCAGTCTCAGTTCCTGAATCATAGGATAAACGAATGAGCTGTATGAAATATATAAGTACATGTCGCAAGAGTCAAACTGATCTTACCCAGGTCGAGGACAGCTTTATCAGTAGTCTGCCTATGAGCCGATAGCTTAATAACTAATGGAGTAGGAGGAGGAGGCACTGCAGCAGATTCACCCTCTGCAATAATAGTGAGAGTGTAGCGATGAGACTTCTTCACTACCCTCTTCCTGCGAGATCCATCCTGCCGCTTTCGTTTGAAGTGGACGTCAGGATCTTCTTCCTCCACCTCTTCCACCTCCACATCTTCTATAGGAACTATGCCTACTCCACCAGGAACATCTGGTGGAACCTCAGCACCTGCGTCTCCTTCAAAGTGGGGGCTTCTGTGTTAGAAGCCTCACTATCGGCAGTAGTGACGAACTCCCAAGGCCTGACAACCGGACCCTTTTGCCTTCACCCCTCTTGGTTACTTTCCGCTTTAGCCGTTGAGAAATCAACTTCACGCCAAAAGAGTTGATAGAAAATCTGGTAGGCATAAAGTTTGAAGTCTTATACCACTGACATAACCCTAAAGTCGTCAGAAGGTTTGGGGTCCTCAATGGCATGCACAACCGTGCCTCAGTGCAGCCAGCAATGAAGAACGCCAGGCACGAGCACCATCAATAAGGCTCCCATGAAGGCGAGACTGGTGTTCAGATTACCAACATAAAGTTGGTCATACCCAAACTGACGAGCAAATCGACTCGGGACATAAGGCTCCAAATTGCAGGTATCATCGCTTCGGTACACCAGATGATATGGCCGGATGCTAACCAGCAATTCAAAGATCCCACGGCTCAGCGACGTCTTCCCCTCTCCTACATCCTTGAATCTTCATCATAGCCTGCATCGTGAATGTAGGGAAAGCACCGGAAGAGACTATAAACGTCGTACCGACACAGCAGTTTACGGACCGCGGCCACATAGGTCCGTAACCATGAAGATCCCTCAAACCGACGAAGAAGCACCACTCGAACGCCTTCTGGAGGCTCTTCACTAGCTTGAATAATAGCAGGGTAGTGAAGAGAGAACCATGCCATCAAATAGGTGTATGGCAGACCGATCCTGGCGTTTGGTCCGTCACGGGGCAAGATAGTGCCTTTTCCCCTTTTCGTTATTGGTGGCCTACAGAAAGCCTCCGTCAATACACGAAGGCCCCGTTGAATATAACATACCATTGCCGGGAGAAGTCCAAGGGAACGACCGTGGACTAGACGAACGGCCGGCAATAAAACAGTCGAAAGAATAACATCGATAGAAGGAGATGGTACCACACATCTCTTTAACCAAACTGATAAAAACCCGGCTAAAAGTGCCTTCTGGGACATCGGTCGACGGGCTTGATGGTGGAAACTCCTGAGAATGTCACCTTTCTCATAAATACCATCATCTTCTTCCAAGACCATATCTCCCTGAGAATGTTTTTGCATCCTCCAGAAAAATCCTCGTCTGCAACCCCGCAGTGAGCCACTTCAGGAGCATCTTCCAGGTTGGGGAACAAATAATTCCCCTAGCTCTTCGAACTGCTCGAAACTCCCTTATGGCTTTAGTGCATACTCGAGCAAATGTAAAAATGGCACATTAACTCTCGGTAAGTCTCGAATAAGGCTGACTCTTGCTTCTCCAGAAGTGCCAATTCCGCCTCGCATGGGAAGTATTCTTCGTGAGGGAAAGATCTCATAGGCAGAGCAGAGACTTCCCACATCTCATGCAAAACCATGCCCAATTCGCCTACAGGGGTAAAGAAGGTCCCTGTAGCTGGACAGTATAATTCGAAGATGGCGTAGAAGTTCCCTACGCTCATCTGGATGCCGTAGCAGGTTGCCCTGACAGTCTCGTGGAGTCCCAACCTCTCCAAATCCTCTTCAAAATGGGCTAAGACGTATAGGGTCAAGTCTCTCCACCAGGCCTTGGGCTGATGAATCCAACATGGGTCCTAAAATCAGTCGCGGATAGTTGCCGTGGGATTTGAAGAACTGATTTTCAAAAGTTTGAGCCACGGTGGGATTTTTGCCCACTGTGATGTCTTGAAGAACGTTCCCAGGGTGGAGACCCAATATGCAGCGAGAGAGATGAAAGATCACCTAGAGGGGGGGTGAATAGGTGATTATGCTAATCTAATGAACTCAATACGGAATTTAAAAACTTAATGCAATACACTCAAGTGCAATCAACAAATGACACACACACAACCAAGCCAAGCAATTATGAATGCACAATATGAATAGTTGCAAGGCACAAAGTAAAGAGAGAGATGGAGAGAGAGTCAATGGATCAAGCGCAAACAACAAGATATGTTTCGTGGTTCGAGCACCCAGCTCTACATCCCCGCCTTCGACACACGAAGGATTTCTAATCCACTAGCTAGTCCACAAAG
The DNA here is from genome assembly GCA_038442645.1 of Agave tequilana. Classification (NCBI taxonomy): domain Eukaryota; kingdom Viridiplantae; phylum Streptophyta; class Magnoliopsida; order Asparagales; family Asparagaceae; genus Agave; species Agave tequilana. The sequence goes on along the minus strand of JAVJIF010031880.1, from coordinate 7,213 downwards.
GACTCTCACAAGGAGTACCCTGTTGGCCCAAGAGGTTACACTCTCCATTTGTCTTTTGGTTTTGATGATGACAAACCAAATATGAGCTATTTGGTACTAACAAGTTTGTTAAGATGAGTTTCAGGTTTGTACTATGTTTAGAGACCATTCGCTTAGCTATTGCAAGAACTTCTAAGTTCCACAAAGCAAGGAAGGCAAATTGCACATCAAGGAAGGATCATAGAAGAGAAGGCACTAGCAAGGCATGGATGGCTCAAAGACTTGAAGATAGCTCAAGAAGTCTTCATGTAATTTGTTTTAATTTTATAGTATGTTAAAGAATAGTGGATAGGTTTGAAGCTCTATCACACACGTTTTTGCGCACATGCTCATTCCAAAATAATTTCTTATAAATTATACAAAAATATTTTGCATACAAGTTTTTGCCTACAAATACATCTTTATGTTTAATTCTATTCCTGTTCAAAAGTATTTTTGTTAAAATCAAAATCCTCTTATTTTCTTTTCCAAAAAGATTTTGACCTGATCCGGTCGACCAGGGACAGTCGACCGAGTCTGTGTCAGTCTGGTCCGGTTGACCGGACCAGTCGACCGCAGTTCTGGCAGATGCACGTATCAGTGTGCATGTCTGCCAGTCGACCGGGGCGGGTCGACCGAGATATTGTTTTTGCTCACAGGTTTTCTCAGTCGACCGGGTCGGTCGACCGCTAGCCTATAACGGTCGAATTTTGAACTACCGGTCGACCGGCCCAGTCGACCGATGTGTCCGTTGAACAGTAACGGGCAGATTTTAAGTGAGCTGTTTATTTTTGTCTTTTGTGTTTAAAAATTCGTTTAAGGATATATTTTGATCTAATTACCTCCTAAACATTAGTAATTATGTTTTATCCCTAAACCCTAGCCCTCTCCTATAAATAGGAGTGTTTGGAGAGAGATTGTTACAATAATTATTTGCTAGAAAATTCAAAAGTTTAAGGCTTTCAAAAGAGACTTGTTTCTTGGTTTTTGTGCTGAATTTCTCACTGATTTTCTGAAGGGTTTTCAAATACTCTGATGATTAATATTTTTCTTCACTTACAACAGAGCTTCATTCCTACTCAATATTCTCTAAGGACCTTTGTAAGGGAGAGATATTGAAAGAGAGAGTTTGTGGTCTTTTAACTACAAGGAAATTACTTGTATTGAGATTGTAGGAGTTGGGTACTCCATTGTATTTGAGATCTTTGTGATAGTGAAAGTGGTCGGAATCCTTCTGGGAAGGCGGGGAGTAGAGCTGGGTGCTCGAACCTCGATAACATATCTTGTGTTTGCGATTGGTTTATTTTCTTGTTCTTACACTCCTTACTCTACTTTGCTTGCATTATTAATTGCTCATCATATTCATTATCATACTTATTGCTTGCATTCATCTTGTGATTCTTGATTGGTGATTGTTGTAGCTTAATTTTTTAAATTGCCCTTTGATTAGCATCATCACCTATTCACCCCCCTCTAGGTGATTTTCAATGGTATCAGAGCTTGGACTCTAGGTTTGGCTAACATCCATAGAGAGATCCTTAAAACTTGCTAATCAACATTTTCATTTCATTCATCATCACTAGTAAACATGGCCGACAACATTAAATCCCCACCTAAATTTGATGGACTCAATTTCCCAATTTGGAAGGTTAGGATGACTATATTTTTGCAATCTTTGGGTAGCTTAGTAGCAAAGTCCTTGACCAAACTCCTATGAAGCACCCGATGGTGATGAGAGCACTTGGACCGACCTTGACTTTAAACTTATGAGCTAACTCCAAGGCCCAAAACTCCCTATTAACCGCTTGAATGAGGATGAACTTACACGGGTAATTCATTGCCAATCCGCCTAGAGATTTGCAACACTTATTGGTCACACACGAGGGGACTTCACAAGTCAAGAGAGCTAAGATAGATCTCTTGAGGTCCCAATATGAGTCATTTAAAATGCTTGATGATGAGTCTATTGATAGTATGGCTACAAGGTTACTAAAATCACTAATGGTCTTTCTTCCTTAGGTGATGACATCTCCAACGATCAAAAGGTGCGGAAGTAATTCGGGCTCTTCCTTCATCATGGGAGATCAAGGCCACCACCTTGAAGGAGTTGAACGACAAGGACGAGATGGACCTCATTAGTCTCATTGGGAACCTAAAGACCCATGAGATGGAGAAGAAGGCAAGAGAAGAGGCCATACTTCAAAGAAGAAATCCATAACCTTCAAGACTTCATTCCACCAATGATGACGATGAAGATGACGAAGAAGAAGATGAGAGCTTACTCTACTGTTCGAACGTCAAGAGGATGTACCGAAGAACAAGCTCAACTTCCGGAGAAAATTTGAAGGCAAAGAGGAGCGGAGGATCATTTGCTATAATTGCCGCAAACCCGGACATATCATGGCGGATGTTCCGGAGTTCAAGAAGAAGATGACTTCCTCCTTCAAGCCAAAGAAGCCGGAGGAAAAGAAAGCTTACAAAGCTACGTGGGATTCGGAAAGCGAGTCTGAAGAGGAGGTGGATCAAGCTAATATGTGTTTCATGGCAACACACCCAAGGTAACCCCTCAAACCTCTGATGATGAAGATGATGATGTAAGTAAGGAAGTTCTAGTGCATGCTTTTGTAGAACTTTCTGAAACTTATGTAACAAGAAACTTGAATGCATAAAATTACAAAAAGAAGTTGCTTTTCTTAAGAATCAACTTGCTATGGTTTCTAAAGAAAAGGATAATATTTCTTCTAATCTCATTTCTATACAAAAGAATTTAATGCCTACAAGTTTCTTGTAAGCAAATCTCCTATTATTGATGAACAAGAAATTTCTTCCTTTAAGTCCAAAATGAATGATTTTGAAAAAGTTTTAAATGATTGTGCTTTAATACAAAGAAACTTGAGAACATGTTTTTAAAAAGCACACTTCACATGCTAACACTTCACAAGCCTAAAATTCTCATGCCTCAACCACTCATGCTAAAGTTTCTCATGCTCACAAATCACACACTCAATATGCTTTTAAATATGGTTAGAGTGTATAGATGTACATATTGTGGTAAAAAATGGACATTTAGCTAAGTTTGCTATGATCAACTAAATAGAACAAATAATCTTGTTTGGGTTCATGACACTAAATCTAGAGGACCAAGAAAATGTGGGTACCAAAATCAAGTCTTAAATTGTTTGATGTAGGTACACACCAAAGCTCCAAGACGTAGGGAGCGGTGGTACCTTGATAGTGGTTGTTCAAGACACATGACATGGGACATCAACAACTTCACAACCCTATCAAGGTACATGGAAGGTGGCACCCGTCACCTTCGGGATGACTCCAAAGGAACTATCATCGGTATAGGTAACATTCAAATTGGTGCATCTCCTATTATGAGAATGTTGTTTTAGTTGATGGTTTGAAACATAATTTGCTTAGCATTAGTCAACTTTGTGACCGTGGACTTAAAGTTGTTTTTGATGATACTTCTTGCAAGATTTTTGATGTAAATCTAATGATTGTATTCTTACCGGTTTTCGTGATAATAATGTTTATATTATTGACATGCTTAATTTAGATTGTTCTACTAAATGCTTGAATGCTTTGATGAAATTCTTGGCTTTGGCATAGAAGATAGGACATGCATCTTTTGACCATATTTCTAGGATTAATTCAAAGGAATTGGTGAAGGGTATACTTGCTTGAATTTGAGAAAGACCGCATTTGTGGTGCGTGCCAACTTGGAAACAAACCGCTTCCTTTAAACCAATCAAGGATATCATGTCAACTAGGCCTTTAGAATTAATTCATATGGATCTTTTTGGACCAACTAAAACTAAGAGTTTAAATGGAAGTAGATTTGCATTTGTTTTGGTTGATGATTTCTCCCGTTTTACTTGGGTTTCTTTTTGCAACATAAAGATCAAACTTTTTCTCATTTTAAGATTTTTCGAAAAAGAGTTGAAAAGAAAAGGGTTTTCCGATTTTGAGAATAAGGAGTGATAGAGGTGGTGAGTTTGTTAACCAACTCTCATGACTTATTGTGATGAAAAGGGAATTAAGCATGAAAGTCTTGTCCTAGAACTCCACAACAAAATGGAGTAGTAGAAAGGAAAAATAGAACACTTCAAGAGATGGCTAGGACAATGATAAGTGAATATGACCTCCCTCAATATTTAGGCCGAGGCCGTAAACACCGCATGCTATATATCGAATCGTATTTATTTATGCAAAAATTCTTCAAAAACTTCTTTTGAAAGTATCATTCTAGAAAACCAAATGTTGCATATTTTAAAGTTTTGGATGCAAGTGTTTTGTTTGAATACTAAGGATAATTGGGTAAATTTGATGCTAAGGCTTATGAGGCTATCTTTGTGGATATTCCTCTACTAGCAAAGCATATAGAGTTTTCATTAGATCTTCTCAAAACATTGAAGAATCCATGCATGTTAAGTTTGAAGAATCTAATGTGTTTGTTGAGAATGTTGTAGAGTTTGAACCATTAGGTGAAAACATGGAGAAACTATCTTGAAGGACTCACCCGCGCAAGAAGAAAAGCAAGAATCTATTGGTGAAGTTCAGAGGATAAGGAGGAAGCACTCAACCGCTTCCTAAAGCTTGGAGATACGCTACAAATCATCCTAAGGAGCTCATCTTGGGTGATGCATCTAAAGGAGTCACAACGCGCTCCAAACTCCATGACCTATGTGGTAACTTTGCTTTCATTTCTCATTTTGAACCCAAAGGCATTCTCGAAGCCGAGACGGACCCATATTGGTTGCTTGTCATGCAAGAGGAACTCAATCAATTTGAGCGCAACCAAGTTTGGCACCTTGTTCCTAAGCCCCACGATAGACCAATAATGGTACTAAGTGGATCTTTAGAAACAAGATGGATGAGTCCGGAAATGTCATTAGGAATAAAGCTAGGTTAGTGGCCCAAGGTTACACTCAAGTTGAGGGAATTGACTTTGAGGAGACTTTGCACCCGTAGCACGGCTTGAAGCCATACGGATGACACTAGCTTTTGCATGTTTTAAAAATTTTAAACTTTTCAAATGGATGTGAAAAGTGCATTTTTGAATGGTTTTATTAATGAAGAAGTTTATGTTTCTCAACCTCCTGGGTTTTGTTGATCATGTTCATCCCGATTTTGTTTTTAAACTTGATAAACTTTGTATGGATTGAAACAAAACTCCAAGAGCTTGGTATGAAAAGGCTTTCTAGTTTTCTCATTTCAAATGATTTTATTAAAGACAAAGTAGACACAACTTTTTTACAAGCATGTGATAATGATATTTTAATTGTGCAAATTTATGTGATGATATAATTTTGGATCTACTAATGAGCTTTTATGCAAGGATTTTGAGAAGGTCATGCAACTGAATTTGAAATGTCTTCAATGGGTGAGCTCAATTTCTTCCTGGACTCCAAATCAAGCAATTGCAAAGACGGAACCTTCATAACCAAGCCAAGTACGCAAAGGAGCTAGTAAAGAAGTTTGGGCTTGAAGGATCAAAGGCTTGCAACACTCCAACGACCAACTACAACCAAGCTGATAAGGACGAACAAGGTAAAAATGTTGATATTAATTATATAGAAGTATGATAGGAAGTCTTTTATATTTGACGGCAAGTAGGCCGCCGATATCATGTTTAGTGTGTGTCTTGGTGCTAGATTTCAATCGTGTCCTAAAGAGTCTATCTTATTGCGGTAAAACGCATTATCGTTATATTAAGGGCACTATTGGAATGGGTCTTTGGTATCCGAAAAACAAAACTATAGATTTTCAATGACTAGTTATCGGATGCCGACTATGCGGGTTGTAGAGTAGATAGAAAGAGTACTAGTGGGACATGTCAATTTCTTAGTAATTGTCTGTTTCATGGTCCTCTAGGAAACAAAATTCCGTTGCTCTCTCAACCGCCGAGGAGAGTATGTTGCCGGCGGGGCTTGTTGTGCACAAGTCCTTTGGATGAAACATACTCTCCTGATTTTGATTTGCACTTTGATCATATAAAAATATTTTGTGATAATACTAGTACTATACACATGACCAAAAATGCAAATCAACATAGTAAGACCAAGCACATTGAAATTAGATATCACTTTCTAGAGATCATTTGAGAAAGGTGATATAGATATTGATTATGTTTCCACGGATTAACAACTAGCCGATATTTTCACTAAAACTCTTGATTTTGCTAGATTTTCGTTTATTTGTTAGAGAACTTAATGTTTGTATTATTGAATAGATGTTTTTCATAACCCTTTTTGATGTATGACAAAAAGGGGGAGAATAAGTTTACATGACAAAAATAAGTCATTTGGTCTTGGTTCCATATGAATTTATATGCTTTAATTTTTAAAGATTTGTTTTATGAGTTTATGTTTATGTATGTATGAGTTTTTGAATTCATGTATTTTGAGAATTCTTGTGTTTTGTCTCAATTTCTTTCTATTGGTATCAAGTGCATATAAATCTTTGTTTTCAAATGAATTTGGTTGTTTAAGCTTAAGTGTCTTTTTATATAGCATAATTTGAGGGGGAGTTTTCTCCTCCTATATTTTTGTTATAGCCTATTTGTTTTGTCATCATCAAAAAGGGGGAGATTGTTGGCCCAAGAGGTTACACTCTCCATTGTCTTTAGTTTTGATGATGACAAACCAAATATGAGCTATTTGGTACTAACAAGTTTGTTAAGATGAGTTTCAGGTTTTGTACCATGTTTAGAGACCATTCGCTTAGCTATTGCAAGAAACTTCTAAGTTCCACAAAGCAAGGAAGGCAAATTGCACATCAAGGAAGGATCTAGAAGAGAAGCACTAGCAAGGCATTGGATGGCTCAAAGACTTGAAGATAGCTCAAGAAGTCTTCATGTAATTTGTTTTTCAGTTTATAGTATGTTAAAGAATAGTGGATAGGTTTGAAGCTCTATCACACACGTTTTTTGCGCACATGCTCATTCCAAAATAATTTCTTATAAATTATACAAAAATATTTTGCATACAAGTTTTTGCCTACAAATACATCTTTATGTTTAATTCTATTCCCTGTTCAAAAGTATTTTTGTTAAAAATCAAAATCCTCTTTATTTTCTTTTCCAAAAATGATTTTTGACCTGATCCGGTCGACCGGGACAGTCGACCGAGTCTGTGTCAGTCTGGTCGGTCGACCGGACCAGTCGACCGCAGTTCTGGCAGATGCA